>JBBMOC010000045.1:3232556-3421432 GCA_037975185.1 Centropyge bicolor
TGTTACGTTACTGAGTCCCAATAACGACGATGAGAGTGGCTTCGGTTCAACTCGTTTACTCGAACTTCAGGCGGACACACACAAGCTTCACTTCCTGGTCTACGTGCTCACATACCAACAACATACTCTCTCATTGGCTGAGGCATTCCCATGTATTTTACGGGTTCACATTAACTTCCACAACAATTAGATGTAGCCCATTTAACAGAACATTGAAAAGTCACCTGGATCACCAAATATCAACATCATTCATATCAGATGCTCAATGTCATGCCCCGTGTTCTTTAACACCACTGCTGAAATACACTGTACTTTCTTTCTTTCTTTGCTTGTTTTTGCTTTTATTTTTGGTGTTTTTATATAGTGCAAAAGAAGTTATCAAATTAACAGGAAGACTATGAGAAGAAATATGTGTCACTAGAAAATGAATTTTAATTTTTTTTTTTTTAATTTTGAATTGCTGAACTTGAATACATTGAAAAAGTGAATCTGAGTGACATCATTTGAAATTGAATTGATGAGTTTAGAACTGAATTCTCATAAACTTGAAACTGATTGTAATATTATGAAACTGAATTCATTTGCTCTGAAACTGTATTTGATTCCCCAGTGAAAATTCAACTCTCTCTATATTTCACCATTCTGATATTCACTTCCTGCAATTGGATTTCAAGTTGTTGGAACCCATGTCCAGTAATTAATTAAAAGCAGTCAAGTAACGATTGACAGAACTCTTTTTATCCCAGCAATACCAACGACCAATGGGAGCTATTTCGAGAGAGAGAGAGAGAGAGAGAGAGAGAGAGAGAGAGAGACTATAAAAACTGACCCCAAATAATTTTCTGTCTCTTGATTACAAGACTCTTACATTCAGATCATCACTAGTTAAGATAAGATAAGATAAGATAACTTTTATTGATCCCCTTAGGGGAAATTTACTTGTCACAACAGCGAAAGCAGGTAAACAGTAACTCAAAAATAAATACCAGTAAAGTGGCTAATTAAGAAATAAGGCAGTAGTAACAAGAAAAATAAGTGGCATAGAACAATAAAGTGACACGAAAAAGGTGTTTACATTAAATGAGATTGTGTATTTACACTATGTTACATGTATTCCTTGTAATTGACATCCATAAGTAATAGACATACTATATTCATATGAGAATAAAGATGCTATGATTGCTGTTGCACAGAAATTTCTATGGTATTGCACTGGAAAGATATTACATTATTTACAGTGTTCAACAGAAAAAATGCAGTCATCATTTGCAGTTGTTAACTATAGTGAGGTGTTAAAGAGTCTGATTGCAGTTGGTATGAAAGACCTGCGGTAGCGCTCCTCCTTGCAGGATGGGAGTCTCAGTCTGTTGCTGAAGGAGCTGCTTAAAGCTCCCACAGTCTCATGCAGGGGGTGAGAGGGGTTGTCCATGATAGATGTCAGCTTGCCTAACATCGTCCTCTCACCCACCGCCTCAATGGAGTCCACAGAACAGTCCATGACAGAACCAGCCCTCCTGACCAGTTTGTTCAGTCTCTTCCTGTCCCTCTCTGTGCTCCCCTCTCCTCAACAGACCACTGCATAGAAGGGTGCAGATGCTACCACAGTGTCATAAAAAGTCCTTAGTAGAGTCCTGCATACTCCAAAGGACCTCAGCTTCCTCAGCAGGTGCAGATGGCTTTGGCCCCTCTTGTATAAAGCGTCTGTGTTATGTGACCAGTCCAGTTTATTGTTTAGGTGAACACCCAGGTATTTGTAGGTCTCCACCCTCTCGATGTCCAACCCCTGGATGTTCACCGGTGCAGTCTAGGGTGGCTTCCGTCTGAAGTCGATCACCAGCTCCTTCGTCTTGCTGGCATTGAGCTGAAGATGATTTAGTTCACACCAGCTGACAAAGTCACTGATGACCTCCCTGTACTCCTGGTCGTCCCCGCCCGATACACACCCAGCGATGGCTGTATCATCGGAGAACTTTTGGAGGTGACAGCTCCCAGACTTGTAGCTGAAGTCCGACGTGTACAGGGTGAAGAGAAAGGGGGAGAGCACTGTCCCCTGTGGGGCCCCTGTGCTGCAGACCACCGTGTCAGACACACAGTCCTGAAGTCTCACATACTGTGGTCTGTTGGTGAGGTAGTCGATTGTCCATGCAGCCAGGTGACAGTCTACTCCCACTCCGTCTAGCTTCCCCCTGAGCAGTGATGGCTGTATTGTGTTGAAGGCACTGGAGAAGTCAAAGAACATGACAACAGCGCTGTCTGTATTCTCCAGTTGGGTCAGGGATCTGTGAAGGAGGTAGATGACAGCATCATCTACCCCTATGCCTGGCTGGTAAGCAAACTGCAGGGGGTCCAGATTTGTGCTCACCAGAGGTCGAAGGTTCTTGAGAAGTATCCTCTCCATGGTCTTCATCAGTTGAGAAGTGAGGGCCACGGGTCTGAAGTGGTTTGGCTCCGTGGGGTGTGTGGTCTTCGGGACTGGAACAACACAGGGAGTTTTCCACAGTTCAGGGACCCTCTCCAGACTCAGGCTCAGGTTGAAGATGTACTGGAGCACCGAACAGAGCTGGTCTGCGCAGTCCTTCAGGAGTATGGGGCTGATGCCATCAGGTCCTGCAGCCTTCCTGGCATTGATCTTTCTCAGCTCAATTCTCACCTCGTCAGTTGTTATGGAGAGGCCGGGGGTGGATGGGGAGGAGCAGAGGGGGGGTGAGCGGGGTGGCAGTCGGCAGAGATGGAGTAACTGGGAGTCTGGCTGGACAGCACTCTAATGACTGGAGGAAGGAGTGGGGGCAGAGTCAAATCTGTTGAAGTACAGATTAAGTTGGTTCGCCCATTCCTTGTCTCATACTTCAGGCCTCCTGTCCTGGCCTTTGTTGTGACTTGAGATGTTTTGCAGGCCTCTCCAGACCCCCCATTGCATTGTTCTGTTGGAGCTGTTCCTCCATCTTAGCCTTGTAGTTGGCCTTCCCTGATTTCCCTGCAGTCTCTCCTATTGTCAATGTCCTCTCCATGTGGGCTGCACAGAACTTCCCAGTCAGTGGTGGCGAAACCTTTTGGTGGGGGGGTTGTTTCTTCACCATAGGTATGTAAATGGGCTGCAGTCTCACCAGGTTGTGATCTGAGCGTCCCAGCAGGGGGAGGGGTGAAGAGCTGTATGCATCCTTGGTATTTGCAAACAGTAAGTCCAAGGTTTTATTGTCTCTGGCGTGGCAGTCAACATATTGGGTGAAAATGGGGAGAGTGGCAGACAGCGATGCATGTGTAGCAGGAGCGGTTTTAGAGATTGCGACAACGCCACCTGAGGCACACTCCCCCTCAGGAAGGATTAACAACTACTTTTATACATCAAGACACACAGGTTCGAATTAATATCAGAGGCGAGAGACGTATTTAGGCTTGCAAATTAAGGAAAACTTTATGAATAAATAAGAAACAATGAAATAAGTAACTTCAACTGAATAAGCAAGTAAATTAAGTAAACAAAAGAAAAAGGCCACACCTCAACTCCTCCAAATGATCACACAAAATAACTACTAAGAAAAGGGGGGCCAGGGCAGAGCTTACCAGAGCGGCAGGGAACCAAAACAGGGGAAAAGGGGTCCTGAAACAAATCACCTGTGACACTGCACACCAAACTGAAATGTGGAAAAGGTACCACCACCAGGGATATCTGCCACCGGAAGCCTGCTGTACCTGGCAAATAAGAGAATAAAATTAATATCACAACATATAACTCAGAGAGGAGGTGGACTATAAAGAAAAACTAATTAATAAACCCAGAAAACACAAGCACAAAACACATAGAAACAAATCAATAAGGAAAGCAAATTAATGCAAAACCATCACAAAATTAATAGACAATTAAAATATCGACTCAACAACCCAAAAGTCCACGGGCGCAGTTCAATGTCCAGTCCCCGAAGCCGCAGGTTTAACAATCTAACCGCGCATGCCGGGCATACATGCGCATAGATAAACCACGGCGGGCTTACGCCGGCACGGGGCCGCCGGGAGTCGGGATGAGTGACACAGAGCTAGATTAATACAGTACCAGACACAAGCGAGCCGAAGTTAAAATATTAAAATTGTGAATTAAAATCAGCAAAGAGCGACGTGAAGAGAAAATAGCAGAGCCAAAACAGCTCATTAGAGTGTGCGGCGGCGGTTTGCCGGATGCGCTTCCACTCAGCGGGCATGCCGTGGACCCAGGACAGCCGGAGGAAGGGACACAGACTGCAGCTTGATTACCCTCAGTACGAGGTGCTGCACCCCCCGGTCTCCAGCGGAGCCCCCTGTGCTAACTGCCCCAGACACCGACAGCACACTAGAGATGGAGATTGCAGATGTGACGTGCGCCTTGACGGCCGACACGATCCTGCGACCCGCACACACACACAGCCGTGGCTCACAACGGCCATGGAAGTAACCCGGAAGAGAGAGAGAGGTCACGCCCCGCACCTGAAGATATATATATGTGTTGGGGATCAACTTAATGGGCAGTTTGGCTATCAATAAGAATTAATAATTATCAGNTCACACAATGAACAAACTCATCTGTGGACTTTCACTGGTCCCAACATATGCGTGCCTAGCGCCGCCCAGCAATTAGTGCTGCCAAAACCACAGTGCAGTGCCACGCAGCGGCAGGGAGTGAAACTGCCTCCTGTCACACATGGTTGAAATCTCCTGAGATGAGGACGAGGGCCTGGGGGCAGGATGTTTGCAGCTGGGCCACTACACTGTGGATGAGGTCACAGGCTGCAGCAGCATCGGCGGAAGGGGGGATGTACACAGTAAACGCGATGACGTGCGAAAACTCCCTTGACAGGTAATATGGCCGAACACTCACTGCCAGCAGTTCAATGTCCTTCGTGCAGCGCTGCTCTTTAACACTGATGTGCCCAGGGTTACTCCATCTCTCATTCACATACATCGCCAGACCCCCGCCCTTCCTCTTACCACTCTCCCTCACGCTCCAGTCCGCTCTGACGAGGTGAAATCCGTCCAGAGTTACATGCGTGTCCGGAGTGAGTTCATTCAGCCACGTCTCAGTGAAATGCATGATGATGCACTCCCGGTACTCCCTCTGTAGTTTGGTCAGCGCCGCCAGCTCCTCCATCTTATTAGGGAGCAATCTTACATTTCCCATAATTAAAGACGGTACGGATGGTTTGTACCGTCTTTTTCTTTCTCGACATTTCACTCCGGATCTGCATCCCCTTCTCCTCCTCTTCAGTTCCGCAGGGATGTCGAGGCCCTCACCTGGGGGAATCATGGGCCAGCATAGCGCGCTCAGCTGTTCACGGGTGTAAACAATGGAGCAGTGGCTGAATGGGTCTCCCAATGAAGTTGGGATTAATCCAAAAACAAGGAAAAAACACACCAAAACTCTCACACCTCGCATATTCATGCTTGTAATTTGTCAGAGTATATGGTGGTAGAAAGGAAAAAGAATAGAAAATAGCGAAAATTATTAAAAACTACGAAAAACCACAGAAGTGGGACAGAGCTGCTGTAACTAGTGGCCACTCACGTGGTGCCGGAAGTTACAGTATATTACACCTTTTGATGAGGTTAATAATTAGATGAATAAGTGTAACTGTAGATATCGTGTCCCTGGTTAGAAGAAGGAGGGAGGATTTACAGGTGGTTTATAGTAGCAAGCTCCCACAGCCTCCCTCTCCTTTGCAGCACTATCCAAAGCTACAATTTGGAGATTCATCCTATTCTGACAGAGAACGTCTAATGTCATTTGAAGAAATAATTGAGAAGCTTCCTCAGAACACAATATAAAAGTGAATATTGGGAAAAGACATGTGCCAGAGCACAATCACAAACAATTCACATTTTGCCATTTCTACCTTATAACTGACAGTTGCGAACATATATAACCCCAGGAAAACTCATTAAATACAATAGTGCTATACCAGATATATTCATCAATTTGTCAGTTTACTAAAAAATTTATGGGAGGCAATGATCATAACATTAGAAAGAGAATACACTTTTTTAGAACTAGGTTTGTTATTGCTCTGTCATGGAAAAAGGTTGGTACACCGAGTACGAGTAAATGGATTTCTCAATTATCTACCACTCAACCTCTGGTATTAGGCCCTATATGGCAGTCTTCTTTTTTAAACTATATATAGGGTTCCTACAGATGTTAGCACCCGTGGCTATAAGTTCAGTGCGTAGATTAAATTTTTATGACTATGCAGATGTTATATTGTTTTTTGGCAGAGAGCACATTCACATACATGCACACACATACATATGGACACACAAACAACTGCATGCATGCACCAGAACTTATCAATATAAGTAACTCTCAATATCCAAATCTGCCTGTTTTTCATGTTATGCAACTTAGATAATCCATCATCTTGGTCTTTATTGTCAAGGAGGGTTCAATGTAGAGAAAATCAACATGTGAGTGGAATTTCAAATCATTCGGACTCATGATGTGGCCTAAAGTTTTCTATTCTTGGCTTGTTAATTCTAGTGCCACTATAGGACAGAATGGGAGCATTTGTAGCATTTGTATATCATGTCCAGTTATGGTGCCAAGTTTCGTATCTCTAGCTAGTCTTTAGCTTCCTCATGGCAAATTGAGTACAGACACAAGTCAGCATAATGATAACCAGACCATTCCCACATGCACTAATCAATATGAAACTCATGAAACAGATTTTGGTTAATATTTCCCCCAAGAGCATGTGTAACAAAACTGGTGCTATTCTATCTGCTGACGTTTGGGATACAGGTTTTTGGCTTTGTGGCGCCACCTATGGGCCAGACGCTTATGTGGCATTTCCATACACAGACTGAAGGTATCTACCTAAATTTATGATGATTGAACAAATGGTCAATGAATCCTGGCCAATTATGCCTCAGCCCTGCCGATTACAAAGATTTTTTTTTTACTTATGGTGGCCATGTCTTTGGACTGACCTTGTGCCATTTATAGTGACTTTACGTATATCTGTTTACTAAATTTGGTCACATTATGTTTTATACATTATGTGAATTAGCAAAAAATCAATCATGGCGGACTTTTATGTTTCAAGATTTTGTGGGTCAATCAGATTCATGGTGTCAGAGGCATGGCTTTTCCAAATTCGTGTTGTTATCTATGGTGCCACCATCCAGCTGACTGTGTGATGGCACACTGCTATCACAAGCAGTAATCAGTCAAGAACAATGGAAAATAAATGTGTCATGTGTCCACAGATGTACTTCAACAGCACTCTGACAGACTCATCCAAGCTGCTCAAGCCCCTGCTGGTCTTCTCCTTCATCATCTGTGCCATCATTTGTGGTCTGACCCGGATTATTCAGTACAAGAACCACGCCATCGACGTCTACCTGGGCTTCTTGATTGGAGGTGCTATTGCTGTCTACCTGGTAGGGGCCAGTCCCATCAACAGCCTCCTTTCTCGTGGCTTTTTTACAGAAGGAGAGGGGTGTGTCAGTTCTTCCTAAAAAAAAAAAAAAAAAAAAAAGCTAAAATCTGTGCTTGATTCATCAAAAAATTTTCAATGAAAAACTTACATAGTGTAGTTTCATTGATTTAGAGCTACTGAAAGGAGAGATGAAAGCCAAGCTGTCACTTACAATTGCAAAGCAACTGAAAGCACAGCATTAAATCACATTTTGCCTAAAGCAACAGCATGTCACTGACAGTCAGTGTGCACCTGTGTGTGGGGTCCATGTCAGCCAGGGGTGTGAGTGCAGATGATGAAGAACTGTGCAAAAATTGTCGCTGTGCTTTGACAGAAAGCATGAGCAGTTTGAACAATTATCTACAAGACACCCATGTATTTTAACATGTCTGCATGGAAGAAAGAAGATGTGCTCAGCTAGTAGCAGTGATTCCAGCTAAATGGCAACATCATTATGCTAAAATGTTCATGGTGACAGTACAAAGTTAACTATTCTCAACATATTAGCTTAGCATATTGGCATACTTACATTGGCTTACAACCAAACACTAAAGTGAGCATTAAACAGACAGTTTGGCATGATGATGGCACTACACAAAAGTGAGTCAAATTTCCCTTACCTAAGGAAAAGAGTTGAATGAATGATGATATAGCTTAAATTTAGAAAAGCATAAAAAATCAGAAATAAAATTCAATCCCCCAACCCCAATTTGGGTGGTTCATTTTAAAGTTTTAAAAACCACATACACACAATTAATGATATGTAAGCTCAGTTTTCTGTAAGTCTGTATAACATAGTTTGAGAAGAACTTATAAGGGTGTCAGGGAAAATAAGAATCAGGTAAATTATACTGAACATAATGTTCCTCTGTTTCCTCTGTTGCCAGGGCTTGTATGCAGTTGGAAATTTTCAACCTAGTGAGGAGGCCAACGCCAGCCCTCCTCCACTGCTACATCGCCCTCCCTGCTCCTTGCCCCACATAAGCCAGGAGGCTGTACTCCATCACCTGCAAATGAAAGCCAGCATGGCTGGGGAGTCTGGCATACCCACCTCCCACTCTGAGGGCCTCCTCCACCGAGGCCTTCAGCAGCAGAGGCCTGATGACACTCTGAAGCGCTCCAGTGCAGACGTGGAAGTAATCTCCCCCCGCAGCCCTCCGAACAAAGATGCCATGGTGACCTTTAGCCACACCCTTCCTCGGGTCCACACCCCCCAGGCCATGGCAGCGTACGAAGAAGCAGCCAGACGTCATGCTGCTACCCTCCACCATGCCTCCATGGACTCCAGCCGCTCTAAACAGCTTCTGTCTCAATGGAAAAGTAAGAACAACAACCACAAATGCTCCCTGCAGGTCCCAGACTCCTTCTCCTCCTCTGTAGACTCGTCATCTGGCCAGTCCTCCCAGCATCCGCACCACCATGGCAGCATGGAGCTCAGATCCAGTTCTGAGCCATCAGCTATGGGCCTGAATGGAGGCTTTGATGCTCATGCATACATGTCCAAACTGGCCACAGGTGCTAGTACCACCTTGCCCAGTAACTGTAGTGGCATCACTGGAGGCGCTAGGATATCCATGCAATCTAGGCCTGGGTCTTCACAGCTGGTCCACATACCAGAGGAAGCTCATGAGAATTACAATACCTCCTCCCCAAGGATGGGGGTCGGAGGAGGAAATGAGGACATGTCGACATTAAATAGCACAGCTCAGGCTAACTGGCAAAGGGCGGCAGAGAAGACCACAGCCTGCAGGACTAACGAGAATGGGCAGAACACCCAGCCACGAATCATGCAAGTGATTGCTATGTCCAAGCAGCAGGGTTTACTGCAGACCCATTCCAAGAGCTTAGATGAGAGCAGCATTGGCTGTAGCACCACTGGGAGTTGCCAGGGCTCTGCTCGCTACAGGGCACTAACTGATGTAGACCCCACTAGCACCACAGGGCCCAGCTCTTTGGGTAGTACCACAGGCAGTATTTCAGGGAGTACTGGAGCAATTGTCAGAGTAGAGGCCCACCCTGAAAACAGCAGACCGGTGATCCAAGCTCCATCCACAGATGGAAGCGGGTCATGGAGGTGGCGGTCTCTAGACCATGGCACCGGAGTTGGTGGAGGTACAGGGACTAGTGGAGGAGGAGGAGGATCAGGAGGAGGAGGTGGAAGTTTGAGGCAGTCCTTTGAGCTCAACGATCTAAACAGAGACTCAGAAAGCTCAGACTCTATACGTGAAGGGTCCATTGACAGGAAGCGTGCCAATCACATTGTTACCACCACTGCCACCATTAGCACCCCATCCATAGTTACTGTTCACACCCAGAACACCGGCCAGTCAGAGCAGAGGCTCCACCCTCAGGGCCTCTCTACCATAAGGGTCACTCCTGGGGATGGTAGTGGTTCTGGATCTGGAGGAGGAGGTGGTGGAGGAGGGGGTGGAGAGACCACTTCAGAAGCCCCCTCAGTCGCCTCCAGTCGTGAGTCCACACTGCGGAGAAAAGGCAATAATATCATCCTGATTCCAGAGAGATCCAACAGTCCTGATAACACCCGGAACATTTTCTACAAGGGAACATCAGTAACTCCTGTTTTCAAGGACTAACCTACTGAATTAATGGAGACTTCTCAGAAGATGTAGCTAATCATACAAGGTTGCTAGATTTTTAGAGAACCCCATATCTATGACAACAGTCAGTATTACCTGCCATTGTATATGCCATTATAACTTCAGAAGAAAATGTTTTACTCAGCATGAGATTTTTGTACGTGTTTACACTAAATCACAACCTTTTAAGTGTTGTAGACATATTCACTGTACTTTCGTGGTCACTCCTAAGGAAACCTATTGTAATGTCAATGCTGTGCCAGTGTTTTGGGGCTAGGAGAACCTTTTTAAAAAGTTACATATCTTTTGGATAAACATGATCACAATAAAAGAAAAAAGCAAGTTACACAGTAACATTAAAACTGTAGCAAAAGCAGCAAATACAACAAAATAATTGTATCATAGCTGTGAAACCAGTGTTTACTTCCCTGCACTGTAAATACTGTGTGTGTTTGAAAAGGGTGCTATGCCAGAAAAGACTATTTACTATACAACATACTGTAAAATTAAATCGATAAAGAATGAATTATTTTACAAAGAGTGAACAAGAGTGACATTAATATGTGACAGAGATATGTTTTGTATTTTGTCTCTTACTGTACAGAAACCACATACTCAACAGAATAGTTTTGAACCATAAGTGTGCTTAGCATTCCTTCTGTAGCTATGAAGTCAAATATGCTGTGACTTGCACTGAAATATGTGTCTACCATACCTTGTATACTGTAAACCCTGACCTTATCTTTATATCCTGTACTTTTGATGTCCATGCCAATCCCATATCTACAGCACAAAAAAGCAGCAAAACAGTGGAATATTATGCTTCTTAATAATGTAGCGACTCACACTAACGAAGCTACGAGGTGTTCTCAAGTTCCTCTGTTCTTTATTCAGACACAGAACACAGGTTACTGTTGGCCGTAACCAACGCCAAAACAACAAATCAGCCTGTCTAACCTCCGGTGACACAGCCGCAGAACAGCTAGCCTTTTCCGCCCCTCCTCTCAATCACACACACCTTGCTCTCTTTTATGATGCGTTCACTGACCTGAAGAAACCATGTAACTCCGAAATCTCCAACAGATCCCTTCCTTAACTAAGCATAACAGTCTTAACACCATGAACCTGACATCACAACTACATAACATGTCAGACAGTCCATTACAATACCATAAGATAATTAGTACATTTCCCAAACTGAGTGCAATACTTGACCTCAATCTTCCCAAATGAATTTGGCAGGTTTCATTATGCTTAAAAACTCTCTTTCTAGTTTTCAAATGAACATGTTGGGTGGTTGTTTTAGGGGCATTCTTAGGTGACTAACCACTTCCAAGGCTGGGTGGGCATGGAACACTCCCAGTGAAATCTGCTATAGCAAATCAAAAGAAAAAATATGACTCTAATTACAACTGATGGCCAAAACATACACTTACAGCACTATCAGAGTATCTGGGAGCCTGCTATGTTTATATAATGTTGAGATGCATTGACAGTATTAATAAAAACATTTAGAACCAGCAGTTTACAGTGGGGAAAACACCACTTGGTTGGGGATGTGCTTAGCCAGTTTAACTGTGTTTGTGCTGGCAGTTTTGGTCCAAATAGAGAAATAGAGTTCCAAAAGTTAAAAAACATTTACCACCATGACTCAGCTTCTGTTTCATATTGCTTTGTCATGACACACAAGTTGTTAGAATGTTTGTTCATAGGTTGCCAGTTCCCCTTTCTCCCAGTCTTTATGCTAAGCTAGACTAGACATTTACCAAAACTATTTTTTGCACTTGATACGCAGAAATTTATTTTCCCTTCTGGATTTGATCAACAATCAAATATATTTCCCAAATGGTTGCAATGTTTCTTTAATCATCTTTTTCTAGTATAAATATATAAAACTTTTCAAAGTTTTTTCTTTGGAGCAGAACAGTCTGTAAAGCACTGTGCTCACCATAGTAGCAAAGTTAAACTTGATTTGTTGTAGCAAATATAACAGGTGTTACATGTAGCACCTGTTATGTTTGCTTCAACAAGAAGATACAATATTGCTGTTAAAGTAATACCTCAGTATAATTATCATCATCAAATGAAAACCTTTTGGCATCTTTGGCTTTGCTGCAGCTAATGAGCAGGGACCCCATATATAAAGCTTGCGTACGCACAAAACGGGGCTTGAAAGTTGCGCATGCCTCTTCCTACACCAAGGTTGTGATTTATAAAAATAAACTTGGCGTGAGAATGTGCGCACCCGTACGCCAACTCTAATGCTGCCGTAAGCACATTTTGGAGACGGGAAACTGGTGATGTGGTGAATTGAAGTCAGATTCATCTCATATGTTTAATGTCATCACATATCAGACTACAGACATTTTTTTTTTTTTGGGGGGGGGGGGGGGGGTTGACATGGTAAAAAAATCTCTTTCTGTCACTGCTATTCTACATACTCGTTTGAGCCTGTTACCGATCATAAGCTAGGCTATTAGCTTACCGGCGTGCTGATTTAAAGAGAGAGAGAGAGGCTGATTTCAGACAAAGCAGGAGAAATGTCATGTGACTTTCATGTGACAACCCTGAGCTTGTTGAACAAGCAGTGTTGATAAATGACTTATTGGCTTTTACACATTAGCGTAGCTTCTCATCGCTTGCGAGAGGCTTGCTTGCTCACTGACACACGGAGCTGCCGGTGTAGCCACTGTGCCACACACGCTGGCGATTTTACTGTCCGGTGGTGTGGGCTCGGGTGTTTCCTTACCCCCACCGACAGCAGACACGCTGAGACGGTGCCGTGCCACTCTCCTCTTGGTCTCCACCTTCAGATCCAACCACTTTTTTTTTTTTTTACTTCTGCCTCAGATCGGTCTGTGGCACTCACACTATGAACTGCGGTGATGACGTGCTGCCACTCAGTCTTTTTCTTTTAATTAGTGACACCACTGTGACCGCCAAACAAAATACCTTTTCTGGCCTCCACCTCAGCCACAAGCACCTCTATCTCTGTCTCTATAAAACTTCTTTTTCTTGTTTTCTCTGCCATGATGTAGCGTAAAATGCCATGGATTGGCAGGTGTATTTACATGCAAAAACATTTACGAGGTGCTTTGCATTGACCATTAAAATGTGGGCGTGTAGAGGGCGGGATGTGAGGGGAATTCACCTGCGCAATCTTCCAGGCAGATTGTGATTTATAAAGGGAAATTTACGTGCAGGTGTGCGGACGCACGGTTTTATAAATCAGGCGCCGTTTTTAGCTTTTGGGCGTACGCAAACTTTTAATGTGGATCCTACGCAATGTTTTATAAATGAGGCCCCAGGTGATTTTTGCTGGGTTTAGCACTCCCTCCGTCTTCTGTTGTATGCACTGGAAGAACAGCAGCTTCTTCCAGCTTTCTCTTGTAATTTCCATTTGTGCTATAAAGCAACCAGCAGATTTTCTACCAAATCCCACAGAGTGTATTAAATGCTTTGTAGAGGCCAGTGGTGGCTGCCATTCCTCTCAGAAACCATCTGCTTTGTTTATAGTGATTGTGGCTGTATCAAATAAATGTTTCATTAGTACATACAGGATAGTGACTGTTTCTCAAAGGAGGAATTTCAAAATCTGGTTTACATCATGGTACATATCATAAATTAGTATCTCAGTGGTTATATAAGCACCCACTGTATATAAATTAAATTTTATACAAACACGTTATTGGCACCAATTGTCCTATGAAAATATTTTGCCAGAGTGACTGTGAACAAATTTGCCAAAGCTAGATTTTTTCATCAAAAAAGAATATGAATTATAAGATGTAATTTTCAGTATTTGTATAGCAAGTCTACATTATATTGTACATGATTTATTCTATACCCCAGTAACCTTTGCATGACCACTTTTATATAGTGCATATCACAAGATTTTTTTTAATCATAAATGTGCTTTTATTTTGACTTTACAAAAGTGTTTAAGAGTATGTTCTTTACTTCAGTGTTTCCCAGTGAGAGTTATATGACAATCTTTTTTATCTAAATACTGTTGCGCCTTCATGTCATTACTACAGGCTGGTTGTCTTTTCTTCCTTTTTCCCCACGCTTTTTGCTTAAATGAAGCTGCCACTCACTCTGCGGCATATTCATTTGAAATGCATTTACAATTTAAGAAACATGAAAAAAAAAAAAAAGAACACTGAGTGCGTCAGTGCCTAAAGAACAAAAAGTGAATCATAAGAGAAGCATAGTTTCAGTCCAATCCAGAGAAGACATGATTTTAGAAAGGATTGTTTAATTTGTTTTGTCTTTTGACAATGCCAGCTTGGCCAATACTTGTTGCTATTACTTAAACCACTTATACATAGATTGGCTATCATACAGTATAATGTTCAGACGCATTTCAGTGGCTCAGTCTTGAGAGTGAAATATTCTATTCAATAGTTTTCTGAATTTATACTTGCAAAGCCCAATACAGTCAAAATCATACATGTATAACTACAACATAGCTGAGTAACAGCGAGCAAGTATGTTACAGTTTCTTAACCTTTGCCAAATGATCTATTCCAATGCAATGCTACAAGGAAGACAATTTTACTACTTTAAAGGAACATTTTTTTTTCTTTTTACTTAATTTTCTTATTGTCAACAAATCCTATAAAAGACCAAAACCAACACTATGTTAGTCTCTCTCTTACTTTCTGGGTTCCCTATACTCTCTTTCATTGCTTCCCACTGAAGACATACCTCTTTAAACTGTCTCACAAATATATAGTTTCATATTTTTTTCAAAAGGCTCAGGAATTTGGGAACTATTTTATAGAATAATAATAGTATACATGTGGTGCTCTATTAGTTATTTGGGAAAGCATGTATGTTGGATTGAGTCAAAAGGTAGTATGTAGTATAATTTGTAGTATTGTGGTAATGAAGGAACGTGTCACCCAGTGTGACAGTGTGACTCACTGATGTGTTTTTAATAGTTTTTGGACAATGGAGCTCTAAGGCACAGATCAATAAGATATATCAGATATTGTTGGTTTGCACATGAGATTTGATGACAATAAGAAAAATCCTGATATATCCTTTATTGTTCTCCTCTGCATTCACTGCATCCTAACCTGCAGACTAAGGCAAATAAATTGGCCGATAGTAATATATTGATAGCTTTTTGGCTAATGCTAACAAAACATACTAACCTACATGCTGGAAAAACATGGCTGACTTCAAAACTACAGAAAACATTCAAATAGCAGAGCTCATTTTCAAAATCTAATACAGGACTAATTTACTGGCAAAAGTTTCTTATGATGTGCAATAAATTACAACTGCCCACTGAAACAATACAGTACTCATTTATTCAAGAATAGCATTTCATACCAGCCTCTTTACAGTGACCATATCAAAGAAAACTGCAATTTTTATTCTATGCATACACTACATTATATATGTGAATATATATGTGAAACCAGCCTGTATGACATCATGGCCATCTTTGCAGAGTTGAACTTGCATGATGTGAGGGTGCAAAGTTACATTCTTTAGATCTAAGCCTTAACATTGTCCGTACTCCTTTTGGATGGCACATAGAGATAGCAGAAATCTCCCCAGGAAAATTTATCAATTGGATATAAAGAAAATAATATATGCCCTGGATATATCTGTTGCATTGTTTGAAATGATTTGTCTAATTTAGAATCTGTCCCAAAAGGCCTGTGAAATCATAGAGTGTAATGTGACAAATGAGTAGAACTGTAGATCCAATGGGTAGAACTGTGAATGGATGCTCTCTGCATGTGTAGCCTCTTGTGTTGTCCCTGGATGAATACTTATTGTTTTCTGATACTGTGATCAGCTGTATGAATTCTATGCAGCAAGAGAAAAAACTGAAAAAGTTAACTGACCATGAGCTCAGTTTGAAAAGAAGAAAAGGCTCAGTAGTTTTAATCAAATGTTTTTCTTTCACGGTCAAAATAACAAATTGTTTCAAGACAATTGAATCGAGCAATCACACTGAGTATTCAGAGCACGTTGATCAGGGTAGATAAATAAATTGTGCACTGTCTAAGTGATTGGAATAAATGTTTGCTATTGAATCAAAATATGTCCACTCATCCATGTGGCTGTTGTCATTTCAAATTCATTACTCTGGCCAAAAACCCAGGCATTTTACTGGTCTAATCATCAAACCTTGTCCATTACAAAGACAGAAAAAAGAAGAAATACACACACACACACACACACACACACACACACACACACACACACACACATTCTTTATGCCTACAGAATTCTACATTCCTGTAATGTTTCTTGTACTGTTTTCACCCTGGATGCTCCTCTGACCAAATGAATTTCATCTTTTTGAAAAAAAAAAAAGAAAAAAAGGCTACATTTATTTTGATTTTTTTACTAAGGCAAAACAAATCAAACAAAGAAATGAAGTGGATACAATAAATATTATGATATGTTATTATAATATGTACTTCCTCTACTGTGTTATAATTAAATGAAAAACACGTTAAAAGGACTACTATTTGGCTTTCTGTCTTTGATCACAGAGTGTATTGCATTTCTACAATTCTACAATTTCATTTAGCAGACGTTTCTATCCAAAGTGACGTACATTCACATGCCGATGAAACAGTCATCAGTGGTGGTTTGGGGTTCAGCATCTCGCCCAAGGACACTTTGACACATAGACTGCAGGGGCCGGGGATCAAACCGCTGGACAACTGCTCTACCTCCTGAGCTACAGCCCATTTCAGTTTGAAGGCAAAGTCAGTGCTGCTGCTTCAGCTACCTCTGATCCTATGAGTCTATTCATCACAGGCTGCTGCTGCTCACCATAATCTCAGTGTGCAGCTAAATAAAAAAGACACAACTGATACAGGAAGTTGTGCTAGCTAGTATCATAAATGGTGATTATTGACCCAGACCAGAAAATAAACCTTTGAAGCTCAGTTTCCTCCCACTGCCATGTCTCATTCCTGCCCATAGTCTCTCTCCGTAGAGAAGGCGACCTCCTCGAACTTGTTGGTGGTGCAGAATGCTTGGAAGCGTTCCTCCACCTACAATTTCAGCTGCTTCAGGAGCTCAGCTGACAGGAAAGTGATGGAGGTGGTGCCATGCTGATCCTGACTTTACTGTCCTGGGATCGAGCGCTGTCCATAGGGTCTTGGCTGATGAACAGGTTGGTGGAACACTGGTTTAATGGATGAGGATGAGATAATGCCACTAGATGTCCACAAGGCAAGGTGGCCAGACTTGAGGGCTGAGAAGATTTTAGGGTGGATAAATTTCACTACTACTGAAAATCTAGAAGGCAATCTTTGAACAAAATAAATGTATTACATGTACTACATGTTGGAGTCAGGCTTGAGACTTGACCAGTCCACCAGAGTCCTTTTACAAAGAAGCCTAAAAATTCTGAGAATTGAGATTATTTATCAAACTTGTGTCTTTTCTATCAAAGAAAGAAATGATTTCTCCATATGCTTTTTTATGAAAACTAATTCCTAACCAAGTTCTGTGCATTATGTATTGGCATTAAACAGCTCTCTGCTGAACACCAATGAAATATGATATACATCTTGGTTTTCTCTGTACTGAATCGTGTATTAATGTGGCAGGGAAAATTCATGTGACAATGAAAATTCTACAAATGTTTTAACAATGTGTATTGTATTTAACTTTATTCATGTTTCCATTCCTTTTCCTTTAATTTAGGCATTTAGAATATGTAAAGTGTAGACTGTCTTTATTGTCATTTTCAACCATACACAGTGAAAGGGAAACAACAATCCCTGAGGACCACAGTGGACAGAACAACACAAAAGTCTACATAACAAGAGACAACCATGTACAAAACAGTGCAAGACCACGAAGAACTACTAAGACAGTGCAAATAAATTCTCAGACAGTGCAAAGTAAAAATCAGTTTAAGAGAACGGTTTCAATAATTAAATACTGCTGTAAGTGCACACATAACTGCAGAGCAAAAAGCACAGTAGAGTCCGGTCACTGAGTATGGAGGAATGAGGAGTATGATGGCTTGGGTGGAAAGCCATTACACCACGCAGGCTTGAATTACTTGTTCAGATGACAGGATGAAGAGTTTGTGTGAAGGCTGTGTGGGTAAAAGATCTACATTATGAAATTAGAAAGATAGCAAGGCTGTGCAAGAGATCCAATCCAGGCATTTTGATTTACAGTTATAAAGCCTTAAACCAAGATGTTTGCTCATGGACTGACAGCTCTTCAAGATCACATGGCACTTTGAGAAAGTGACGGAGTCATGAAATATAAAAAACAGTGAAAAGCTTCAGGTAGCAATATTGACTGAGAGCGATAGGATCAGAGTGATTGTTTCAGCTACATTTCACTGGTGAGGATGCCTCCTAACTGCTGGTGTTGGGTCAAAACCTCAGTATTTTGTGGAGGATAAAAACTGTCTGTCTTTCTGTGATGTGGCATCATTATCATAATTGTCATAAAATAGTAGTATGTACAGATCAATGCTAGAAGGGCCGCCGGACGACATGCCTACAGCACCAAAATAACGAGGAACCTGCCTGCTTGAAGCACTTTAATCCCACTCGTTGTGTGGTACTCTTCTTTAGGATTCAATTCAAATTGTAAAAAACTAATAAAGTCACAATGACTCTATAATTTGGCGTTGTAGCTAGCCAAGCCAAGCCCATCTTTGTCTGTGGCCTGTGAGTCTCCTGCCTTTTACAGCTAATGTTTCACCACAACCTGAAACCCCAGTCTCCTGTTTCCACTCTCGGCAATGAGTCAAGTGAGATGGAACAGGGCTTACTGACAAGCCATGTGCTTGCTTCTATTTTTAGAAAAGCCACCAGGGATCACATCCTCGATGTGCAGGGACCCAGGACATTTGGGGCTGTTCTTAAATATTGACTGAGACTATTTCAAGAGAAAATTTTTTATGAATGAACTGAATCATGTTTTTTCCCCCCTGTGTTGAACGTTTTTCTCCCAGTCTAGAATGTAAAATTGTTTTCTATTACATTTCTTCTTACTGTTAACTCTGCTGACCAAGGGAGGATGTAGACAGATGAGTGTCTCATCTAAAACACATGCAGTCTCCAGTTGCATCAAAAGACCAAGTAAGACAAAATGAAAAGAATTTGAAAACGGAGCATTGCATTATACTGATTTTAAGAATAAAGCTCTGAAAACCCTGGCTCATCCAGTTGAACCATCTGCCTAGTAAATAACACATTTTCTCTTTATTTGGTATTCAATCAGTAGAAGTAATGTTTGCAGATTAACAGTTTTGATCATTACTGTCAAACCTACTGCTTTAGAAAACTGGCTGCTGACTGAGAGTGAGCGAGAGTTAAGCTGCTGGGCCTAAAATTATCCCTTGCCCCGTACTAAGAACATGTCCCAACCAACTAGTCAATGTCATTACTGCCATTTTTAAGAAAGCACTGTCATAGAACACCTCTTTCAGGACAGCCACCATTGTCTCTGTATCTAAAAGTCTTATTGTAATCCAATTGCCTAATTCACCCATATTATGATTAAGTGCTTTGAGATACTGGTTGTTCAGCACATCAAAGAAAAGATCCCAGCCTGTCGAGAATCTCATTAGTTTGAATTCAGAGCCAATAGATCCACAGAGGATGCCATCTCCACTGCCCTTCACTCAGTCTTGGCATTTCTTGAAAATACCACCTTATAATGTTTGTTAAGTTCAGCTAAGAATTCAACACAATCTCCCACATAAAACTGGCACTCTGGGTACCACACTCTGCAACTGGATATTGGACTTCTTCATAAACAGTCCCCAGACAGTTCGGATAGGAGATCATAGCTCCTCCACTCTTGTTCTCAATAGTGGAGCCCCACAGGGCTGTGTGCTCAGCCCTCTCCTGTTCACACATAACTGCAATCAACGTCATGGAGAGAACTCTGCTGAAAGTTTGCGAGGGATGGCATCAGTATCAGCTTGTTTTCAAACAATAATAATACTTAATAATTAATAATACTAAATTGTGAAGAAATTAATAGTCCTGCTCAGACTACAACCTACTTCTCAACATGAACAAAACCAAGACAATAATAATTGATTTTAGAAAAAAAGGAGGCAAGGCACACAACCCTGTCTACATCAGTGAGATGGAGAAAGGTTACAGTTTTATGTTTATAAGTATCAGCATCAAGGGGAACCTTTCATAGATATCACACATCTCCACCCTGGTAAAGAGAGCTCAAATCTATTGTGTTTCTTAAAGAAGGGTTGAATCCATATCAACTGGAATTGGTTGTATATAATTGAAGACATTTCACTTCTCATGTATCAAACCCACAGTGAAACACTGTGGTAGGAATATTCTTGTCTGGGTGAGTTTTGGCTGGACATCAGCACCAAATTGACTACACACTCTTCAAGAAGTAACACATCCCTCAGAGACTCAAGCAGGAGTTGAATCAAAGGCAACTGGACTTGCTTTGTAGATTCAGAGACATGCTACGACATCTAGCAGGCCGGGGGCTAGCCAAATCAGGGGCTGGTGCAGGACAGAGGATAGCAGGCTGGGGGCTAGCCAAGTCATGTGATCATGTGTGTCAGTGATGGTGATTAGCTGCAGCTGGGAACACAGGTGACTAGATGAGGTGGGATGAGTAGAAAAGTACTGAGACCTGAGATGAGAAGCAGGTGAGTATTGACAGACTCAATGACAGAACTTAGACAAGATTACGACATGACAAGACTATGACCAGATCTGAACAAAAACGTGATAGGCAGAATGTGACAGAACAAAAACCAAGGCTGACCAAAAACTAACTCAAAAACAGGGGTCTAGCTGGCAGAACTGTGACAACTTCATCATCATCGCTCATAATGTTGTTCCATATCTGATCCATCGCTCTCACAGTAACTGAGGTCCAATGTGTGTCCAATGAAATTAAAACAACAAAATGGACAGTTTGAAACTTCCTTTTAAAAAGACTTAAGAATGATCTGACACCTATAAGCAGGACCACAACATTTGTCTTTCCAAACAGTTAACTAATCACTGTTAAAAAAACAAATATAATAAACAAGTATAGTAATATTTTGGTTCGGTTTAGTTACAAATCTACATGGTTAGGTTTAAGGAATGATCATGGTTGAAATAAGTGATTTCCTTTGTCATCATGGTGGCAATAATAACTGCTTATGCTTATGGATAATGCAATGATACAGACTTTGTGTTTTAATAATAATGTCACCTAAGTTCTTACTCCCAACATACATAAGTGTCATAACTCCTACTGCCTGACAATCCAAACAACATGCAAACAGAAGTAGTACAGTTCATGCCTGCTTGTTAAGGGCCTGCCAGAAGCACACTTCAAAAATGTACCTGTGCACATTGGGTTGTGAAATACTGAGGGCTGAAGAGAGTGAACTGATGGTGTCCTCCAAATCCACCTGTAGTCAATTTAAGAGGAGCTTTGAGAAAAGAAAAATTATGTGGACCTGTTAGGGTTAGGTGTATTCTGATGTATTCTGTCATATGACATACCAATAATAGGACCATAGAGTTCATGGTCTATGTTATGGATACTGTATGTCTCCACTGATCTTGTTGTCGGTAGTAGCTGCTTAGCATCTTAATCTGAGATGTGCTGCAGGAGAGTCACATTTTACAACCACAGTGCAAAAGTCCTAAGGTAATGGACTGGAAGTTAATGGACTGTCACATTCATAGAAAAAACATTCTTACAGATGCACAGCAGCATTGTGTACATACATAAATATGTTTCCCCTTAGTGTGAGAAGATCGCACATGGCTGTGTTCATTAAGAGTTCATAGATTTCAAAAATGAAAATAGAGAATTGCCATTCTGAAAATCTTACGACTGCTCTCAAACCATACAGTCATGTCAAGTTAACAGTGAATAATTCAAATAGCTGTAATGAATAATTTAAAAATACACAGTGATGATTCTAAAGTTGTCTCATTCAAATGATGAAGAGCCTGACAAATTATTTAAAGGTGCACTGCACTGTGTGCTACATTAGGTCTACAGAGATTTGTTTCTGCTGTGACTGGGGAAAAGAGGACTAATGTACTGTTTGGCCTCCAGTTTCTAAATCTAAATGTAACAAAAAAGTGTTAGGAGTACAGAGGATGGACATGAGAATGACAGGAACCGCTAATTCAGCAGCTCTGTGCTTGAATTCTTTTCGCCAGCAGGGTTAGCATTAGCTAGCAGGGAATGTTCCCACAATGGTTTGCTAACGTTACCTTAAAGAAAAAGTTATAAGGGTGTTTATCATTTCTAATAGTGTTCCGAGAAGATTAGATATTAACTAAAACATAGTATCTTAACTGCAATACTCTGAGGATGTTGTTGAAGTAACATAACATATACAATGTTCTTTGATGAGATTTATATATATATGTGTGTATATATCAGTGGCGAGCGATGACCTGTTACAGTGGCCATGCTGAAGTGTGAACTACAACCAGCGCCCAATTGTTGGCTATTTATTTATCAATTAAAGTACGTCATATGTTTTTTACGGGGCCCCGGAGGTGTCAGGTTGCAGAATATTTTATTAAGGCGAGGGCACGCCTTCTATAGTGTGGGTGCGCATTAATAAAGAGTTCCCTCCACGCTATGTTATAGTGAGGGACCGGGATAAATAAAGCGCTCCCTCCACGCTATGTTATAGTGAGAGACCGGGATAAATAAAGCGTTCCCTCGCTATATCATAGTGAGATGCCTCTGGGGCTCTGTATACCTCCGGGGCTCCGTTTTCTAACTAGTGCATCAATGCGATTTTAATAGACACTCTCACACTCAGAGTTTTGAAGTGAATCCAGTTATAAGCATGCGCGTTGGCAGATAAGCTGCTTCACTGACAGCTTTTTTGCCATTCAAAATGCTCATGTACAGTAAACACAGCCTCGAGCACGAGTACTACTCAATATTGCAGTGCGCATGCGCGAAACAAGCTGTCAGCTTTCCAGCTTTTCGCAAACAAAACAGGATAGATAAGGCAGGAATTTCAGACCAAAACAGTAGAACTAAGGTATTGCATTATAGAACACACTGACAGATGAATATTTTCAATTATTTTATTGAAGGGCTTGGGCATGCACTGCATTTATAGCTTATTATGACCGCTCGCCCCTGATATATATATATATATATATATATATATATATATATATATAATTCCTGTTCCAGAGTGAACTGCAGTGGGCTGAGCACACACCCCTTGGGAGCCCCAGTGCTGCATTGCAGGGCAGTGGGGTTCGAGCTGTTGCTTCCTGAATCTGATTGAGACAGGCTGAGTTCAGTCAGTGAGAAAAGTGCATGATCTACTTGCAGAGGGAAATATTCAAGGACAGCATGCTCAGATTTCCATTCGGGTGCTGAGGATCATTGTGTTAAATGCTGAACTAAAGTCTATGAGACACACTCAATTGTTTTACAGCACTTTGCAAGTAGGGTTGCCACCTTCCAGACATGAAAATAAAGGATGCCCACCACGGCTCCTTGGGGCCACAGGCCTGATTCTCAAGGGGTGGGGTGATATATATTTTATTTTGTGCCAGTGGTCAGTAAAGGGGTTTACACACTTTAAATTTGTTTAGTGGAAAAGAGCTAAGTTCAATTGTAAATAGTAAAAAAAAAAGCTTTTGTATTTGATTTTTTTTTTTTTTTTGCACTGTGAATAAATAAATACATGTTTTTATGGCAAACATAATTTTTTACATTAGCAATTCATTTTGTGCATAATTTTACATTACTGTTGGTAATAAATTAATTTAAGCAACAAAAAATCTCAAGAGCCGTTTGGGAACCGAAAGAGCCGGTTCTATTTAGTGAGCCGAGCCAAAAGAGCCAGTTCTCTGAAAAGAGCCGGAATTCCCATCACTAAGCGCCGGTGTCTGTAACTAGGCAACCGTGACTGACAGAGAGCGCAGCACGTCCTCTTGGGGTCCCCGGCACAAAGATTTTGCTGGCCTTAATGTTTCCTGTGTTTTATTTAGTTCATAATTGTTAAATTTACTGTTGATGTGTGTGTGTGACAGACATGTGTATGGGGCATTTATGAAATTACGGGACAAATCGTGTCCTGTATTAGTCTTTCTCTTGCATTTGGTCATACCCCCCTTCCCACACTATTTTCGGTCAATATTGACCGGTCTGATTTGGACAGTGAAATGACATTTCATTTGAACAGTCAAAGCAAGTAGTATCAAGGGGTGGCAGATAGAATGACAACAGGGGTGAATTTCATGTTCTTTTTGCAGTAAGATCAAATATGTGAGGCTATAGCTGAGGAGGTAGAGCAGTTGTCCACCAATTGAAAGGTTGGTGGTTCAATCCCTCGCCCCTGCAGTCTCTGTGTTGAAGTGTCCTTGGGCAAGATACTGAGTCCCAAATTCTTCTTATGAGAAGAAGAAACACAAGAAAAAAAGGGGAAATCTGGGAGCACAGACCATTTATACTGCAGCAGGATTATGACCCCAAACACACATCAAAGCTCACAGAAAACCTGAAGAGCAGCAGAAAGAAGCTCAGCTCAGTCCACTTAGCCATCCAACATTTCAAAGGTATTTACAGACTTTTTAGTGAAACTATGGCTCTTTTAGTCTTTGTTTGGCCGAACAGCACTGAAGTTGTTTTTACCCTGCAGATTGAAACCTTTTAATCACGAGTATCATAGAATCAGACTGAAGTGTGAGCAGACATATGATAGAGAGCCTGGAAACATAAATTGTTTTTCATTCATTCCTTTTTCTTTTTCTATTTTAATTAGGCTTATTCCTTCTTTTCTGTAACCATTTCCAGCTTTCTTCCACAAGGTTGCCATAGCAACAATGTCCCTTTCTCAGTATATATTGTCTCCAAAATGAAAAACCAAAAGCTCACACACAGCACAATGCACACAGAGATGTGATGATTCTCACTTCCACCATCCAAACAGTCATAATTGTTGTGGAAAATATGCAATCCTGGCCTTTCAAAATAGCATAGAGGAGTGACATGTATGGTTCTTTTATGTAACTTGATCTTAGCTCTTTAAAAGCACTAATACTGTAACTATGAGTGTTGGTGGTGATTTGAAAATCAAATGGATCTACTCCATAATTATCAAAATGGTATTATAAGACTAAAAGAAAATCTGTTTTCATTTTCAGAGTATAATCAGATTTTACAAAAGTCAGCAGAAATATGCTTCCCCCTCACTCCTGTGGGTTTTACAGTACAGCTGCTGGCCTTGTCCTACATTCTCTGACTGAAATGAGAACAAGAAGCACTGAGATCACTAGAAGTCCCTACAATTACCCATAGTTTCATCTAAGTGGTGTTTAATTTTCTCACATACAACCCTCCATTCCAATCATCTGTGTCTGCCACTTATCAGGTTCCATTAACTTTAATGGTATAGGGAATGTCATCAATACTAAGAATGCTCATTTTCTTTCATAAAACCAAACTATAATAAGAGTGTAATGTGAAACATAGTATTAATAGATATAGATCCAGCAAATATAACTCTACCTCAAGGTCACCCCCTCCTCCACCCCCCCCCCCCCCTCCTCTGTCACTCTATTGGATTCCTGCCTGGAGGAGATAAAGGCTTGGATGAGCGAGAACTTTCTGCAGCTGAAAAGCTCCAAAACTGAGGCCATTCATATTGGCACCCCTAATCAGCTCCGTTCCTCCCACATTTCCTCTGTTTCCTTCCTTGGCCACAACTTTTCCCTCTCCACCTCCGTGACTAATTTGGGAGTCAGGTTTGACCCCCATCTTAGCTTCGCTGATCACATCAACCATGTCTGCAAGACTTCCTTCTTTCACCTCCGGAACATTGCTAAACTCCGACCAACTCTCTCTCGTCCAGCTGCAGAGAGGCTCGTCCATGCCTTTGTCTCCTCCAGGCTAGACTACTGTAACGCACTCTTCATCGGGATCCCGGGTAAGAGCCTACAAAGGCTCCAATATGTCCAAAACAGCGCTGCCCGGGTCCTGATGAGAGTGCGTAAACATGAGCACATCACCCCCATCCTTCGCACTCTGCACTGGCTCCCCATTCACCTCTGCATCGAATTCAAAATCCTCCTTCACACCCATCACTGTCTACACGGTGCAGCCCCCACCTACCTCACTGATCTCCTCACCACACACACCTCAGTTAGAACCCGGTCAGGCCAACAGCACCGTCTGCGCCCGCCCAGGACTCGGCTGAAGACCATGGGCGACAGGGCATTCGAGGCTGCTGCTCCCCGGCTGTGGAACGCCCTCCCCGATCACCTCAGGGTTCCACAGTCGGTGGATGCTTTTAAAAAAGGACTAAAAACCTTCCTTTTTCATAAAGCCTATGCGGACTGTTTCAACTGATCCCGCCCTCTGACCCTTTTTACTGCTCTTATTGTTTCTATTGCTTTTATTTGTTTGATTTTATTGCCTAGATTTTATTGTCCATTTTATTGTATCACTGTTGCACTTTGAGATCTGTTTTTCAGATGTAAAGCGCATTATAAATAAAATTCATTATTATTATTAAATATAGTTCAGTGCCCCAGGCAGAGGGGGAAGAGATACTCTGATGTACATAAGGCTATTCCACTACCCAGCCTACTCCTGGCTAATGTCAGATGGTAGGAAAATAAAACAGATGAAATATGACTCGTGATAAATCAGCAGTAGAAAGTCAGAGACAGTTCTGTCCACATCCTTACAGAAGCCTGGCTCCACCACAACATCCCAGATTAAGCTGTCACCCATGATGGGCAGACTGTGTTTTGCGATGACAGAACTCAAGACTCCGGTAAAATGAGGGCGGGTGGACTTACATTAATGATACTAAATACCCACCCCAGCAAAAGTCTGTTCTGGAATGACTGGGCACAATTTGGCTCAAATGCACAACACACACAAGGCAGAGTTCAGAGTCTGAAAGGTTTACTAAAGTAAGGGTATGGTACACAGGAGGGTAATTCAAATAAGATTAGATAAGATAAGATAAGATAAGATAAGATGAGATGAGATAAGATAAAATAAGATCCTTTATTTGTTCCGCAATGGGGAAATTTACAGTGAATAACAGCAGAGGATAGAGTAGATAAATAGTAAAGTAGTAATATAAACTAGAGAGGTATAAAACGTATTAACACTTCAGCTAGCAATATTTTTTTTCTAAAAAGTATTAACAATTTTACTAAAAAGAAAGACAAAAGCAACAAGGGACAGGTAGAGGCAAGAGGAAGGCAATGGTAACAGAAGCACTGGAGACTTACACTGGAACACTAGGGACAAACATGATGTGGCACAGAAGGAAGAGACACAGGTGCAGCATATTAGGGTGGATCAGATGATCAGGGGTGGGAGACACACAGGGTCATAAGTGACAGGGGAAACAGACATGGAAAAGAGGCAGAATGAAGGAAACAGAAAACATAACCTTAGTCAGAGGCACTTGAGGTAGAGGTAATATGGCAATACAGCTATGATCAGTGACTGTTTGGAAAAGCCCTGTGTATTGGGTTGAAAAGCAAACAAGGGAGTTGTATAAAGGATAAATCCATTGTGTATTGTGTTAACAAGATACAGTGATTTGGTATGATTGCTTTCATTAAGGTGGTGGCTGGACAAAACATGGATTTAATAAAGATGTTTTGCATCAAGCTCAACACAAGAAAAACACAAGATCTTACAGTTCCCACAATGCCACTTAGCCCGACCTGATAACTGTCCAAATCTTTCAATTTCACAACCACACTTTTCAACAATTCTGTCATACCTTTGTATTCTCCACCATAAACTACAGAGAACATTATAGAACAGTTTTGTAGAAGCTGAGTGCTTCCTGATTAAACTGACTTTAATGTGTAAAATTAGTGGAATGTCTCTTTAAAAGCTTGCTGCTCATAAGCCAACTGTCAAATCTGAAGTGCTGAATTGTCATTGAATGCATCAAAAGTAAAAATAATAAAGTGCAAGTAAAAGCTCCCTGGTTGCATGAGAAACTGAAAGGAATGTGTTTAATGTGATGAATTACTCATCTGAAACAAGTATAAAATCACTGCAAGCTGATTTTGACTGAAATGAACTGAAACCAAATGCTGCCTGGTATAACAGTATGTATTAAGTGGGACAAAGCATGTAGAGTATACTATAAATCTGACCAATACCTTACTAAAGCTAAGAAATCACTGTTTTCCTTCAAGCATACCAAGACACCTTTCACTGTAGGTTAACACATAACATGTCAATTTCCCGGAGGGGACCTCCCAAAGGGATTAATAAAGTACTCTGTCTGTCAGCGAAATCATCAAACCAGGACAATTTCTCCTTTTACATATATGATATAGAATTAAAAAACAATCTAGTGCCAAACACTATAAAACATATTTTTGTGCCTCAGTCCTAGTTCATTGAATAATGGCAAAAAATGTCTGTTCTGGCATTGTCCAGTAGTTTTCTTGGTTGGGTGATGCAACCTTGGGACCAAGAGTGTGGGATTATGTTTGAGCCATGTTTAATGAGCCCTAAGCTATTTTTCAGGCCTCTGCTCGAAAATTTCATACCCATAATAAAATGAGTGTATCTCTGCAACCACAAGGTCTATTTGAATAATTCTTGTGTCATAATAAAGGGAACACTTGTAAGTTTTGTTCAGATGTGTAAATATCAGTATATATGTTACTGGGTAAGAGTAAATGAAGATGGCACACAGCACAAATGAAAAAGTTCAGGTTCGCCTGGGGGGAAAAAAGCACTTTTAGGATAATAAAATGATCCAGCTGCAGCTCTAAACTTCTATCAAATCATAGCACAATATATGAGCATTGTCTCTGCAAAGTTTGACTCTGATAAAGTGAAGCAGAACAAAACTAGAGAGGTTTTAGTGCAGACAGTGCAGGCCAGGTCACATCTTGGCACAGCTTGTGACATCATGGTTATCCTAGTGCCATGCGTGAAATTCGCTGTGCTACGTGAATTTACTTCTTTCCCGGTATTCTAGGAACACAGTTGCTCACAAAAAACTTCATATTATTCAAAAGAACGGCCTCGTTGTGCATATTTTGCACATGCGCAAAGCCCATAAGACTAGTATGCAGCTGTATGTGAATACACGAGGCTGTATCTCCGTCATGGATTGGTTGATTCCAGTGATTGACATCTCCTTTGAAGCGTTAGAGCCAATAGACACCGACGTGAGACTGACAGCACCGTTAGCCAATTAGAAGCCCCAGAAGGCAACTTGTGCGGAGCTTGCCTTGCGCCCCAGCCAATCCCTTCCCCCCCACCGTATGCAAACGAAGCCTCTCAGAGACATCCGGTTTGTTTGCATTGTGGCTAAGGAAGTAGCGCTAACTGTTTGCGGTGTGGATTTACCGATAAAACAAACTTTTGATGGCAAAACAGCTAAGGTAAGAGAAAATTTACGACTATAGTTTGACAAAGCGATTTGTGTTTTTGCTGTTTTTTGTGTTGTTTGTGGCTGTTGCTTTGGTTTTAGAGAGCTTTGATGGATATGGTTTGAATCAGTGGACTGTCTGCTATAGCCAGAAATATGGCGAGTGGGTTGACTTGATGGCGCTGTATTAATTTCTATAGTTGATAATTCATTTAGCTGGCGTTTGAGCTGTGTTTGGTGCATGTAAAAATGGCTTATATGTTCTTGTAGCCTAGCTTCTGCTGTTTAATTTGATGTGCAGCATTACTATATTCTCTCATGATAAGTGCATTGTTTCACACTATTTCTTTGTCTTACGCTCTAGGGTCCCCCAATTGGGGGACCCTCGGGCTCATTAATTTTGAAGTAGGTTGCCCCCAAAAGAATGCAAATTAATGCACACTTTCTCCAGTTTGAGTTGTGTGATCCCTGAAGGAATCTTGAATGTCTGTTGAGTATCATACACTTGTTGATGAAAACACAGCTCCTCCCATCCACTTACCACTGCCATCATTCATCATGATCTATTCATTAAATCATTTCAGTAAACAATGTATCTGTTCATGCACTCACAATGTCCACGAACTATATATGAGCATGTAGGTATGACACTAAGTATGAGTGTTGCGCACACATGCACATACATACACACACACACACAATGGAAACCTTGTGGTTGGAACTTAGGTGACATATTTATTTTTCAGAGGGACATGCCTCAGAGGAATTCAGAGAACATACTGAATATTCAGAGATTTGGCTGTGCATGCTTCACTGGCCTTCCAACAGTGTCTTCCCAACATTCATTGCTCACAAATGTATTGGAATACCATCAAATATTCACACAATTTTAGAAAGCTAACATCACTGTGACTTTTCATTGTCTTCAGATGCGACCAACAGCAAAGAAGGATTAAACATCAGGCTACAGAAAGACCGTCTTTAAGATGGTGCCTCTGTGTCTTGGAAGTACACTCTTACTTGGGGAGCAGATCAGAGTAGCTGGAAATATTTTGATGATAATTGAAATAAAAAGTATATTTGCTGGTATCTGTAAAAAATATTGGAAATAAACTCAAAAATGCAAATTACAAAGGCAAGAAAATTTCAAGTGGACATGAAGCCCATGGTTAGCATAGCCGATTGATAACCAGATTTACAATAGCCTACTGGTTGTCAGGGATCATCAATGTCAGGCTCAGTAAAGCCTTTTGACTATTTGTTGGACTTGGATTCCTGTCTGCTCTTTTCTGGAATTGTTTGCTAATACTGGCCTGCTCTCTGGTTTTGACCCTTGCCTGCCTCACCTTCCAGCTTTTGAATATCATTTGTCATTAAAACCCCTAAACTGCATCTGCTCTGTGTGAGGGACCAAGCAGGCAGGCATGAGGAGACAAAGGTAGATTTTGAAAGAAAAGATTTTATTTACAAAAATGAATCCATGCATAAAGTTCTGGGCCCATAAAAGGTCAACTAAACAGAACTTAACTCAAGCTACAACAACTTAAACTGGAAGAACTGAATAGATAGAACTAACTTAGCAAAGACAAAACAGACCTCCCACACTGCGAACACATGGGGACATATATAATGGCTGATCAAACCATTAGGAAACAAAAGGGGGTAACACAAGGATAAATACAATTAACTAGACTACAAATGATACAAAACAGGACAATTCATCACTCAGTTAACATTACTAATAATTCTACACCAAACAAAACCAGAAAAATCCTAAACTAATGTAAAGAAGCAAACAAACAACTAAACTAAATTCCCTAAATCCCCCCATGATGCGGCAGGCAGATAGTGCAGCCTAATTAGCCTCTGCCTGGATTTAAGGCCTCCATTCACAGTTGCCAACCCTTTTTACAAGGGCCTGGCCAGATGATGCCTCCTCTTCAGCTGAACCCTCACCACAGGTAGCTCAAAAGAAACAAGGTCAAAACGTAAGACAAACTAACTTAAACAAAAGTGTAAATGTATAAAAGTTAACTAAATGTGCGCGCTTACAAATAGAAAGCGCTGCCTGCTTGCTCAAAACCGGTCTGGATTTTTCTTTTTTCTTGAGAGTTACTGTAATATTGATCTGTAACTCATGTTAGAAAAACATGTCCTTAAGCCTAAACCTGCAAAAGACTTTGATCAAATCTATTGATTTTTACCTCCGCCAAGGAGGTTATGTTATTGCCGGCGTTGGTTTGTTTGTTTGTTTGTCTGGTTGTTTGCAACATAACTCAAAAAGTTATGGACAGATTTTGATGAAATTTTCAGGAAATGTCCTTTCTGAGACAAGGAACAGATGATTAAATTTTGGAGATACGGAAAACCGCCATTATGGAAATGTCGATTTTCGGGTATAACTACTAAACTAAAAATGATATTGATGTGATTCCAATTGCTGAGGGCATGTTTTTATGGTCCAGGAATCCATTGAAATAGATAAATCAAAGGTAGGACTAATATTTTGGGGTGTAAGTCTCAATAAGCTGGGGGAACTGTGCTGCTTGGTGGAGGTCTGCGCTCTGAGTGCTTTTCTAGTTCTCTATGACTCCTCTTTGTTCAGTTCTCAGCTAAGAAATATCTTAGGCATTTGACATTTAAAAACCTGTGAAATGTTTCCTAAATTGTATATACTTAATCAAAATTAAAGTTAGTAAATTGAACGTTTTGATGTTTTATTGCATAGTTAGATTATCATAAAGTGAGTGCTCAGCTTTAAATGACCTACTGTGCAGTTGCTGTGTTTACAGCCATAGTGCTGTGCCAGCCAAACATGAGTGACATGTATCACGGTTCCAGTTAACTAGGTGCATTTCTTCTTTTTCAAGTTCTCACTTGTGTTCCATACAACTCCATCTACAAATAAGTCTAACCTTTAAAAGTGTAACACTTGTTTAACAAAGCATCAATGGCCAAAGAGCACAAAGCATCAATGGCCAAAGAGCACTGTGTGAGCACTGTGTTGTCATAGTAGGCACTCAACATGTGTTGGTTAGATCCAATGGGTTTCTGCTTACATCTCCTACGTTTCCTGTCCACTAACATAGAAACAAAGGCTAAATCATCAGAGGCCTGATTCAAGTGTTCCTGAGTCTTTTCTGCCTTCCTCCTCAGTGCATAGCCAAATTTGTATGCACACGCACTCATTGCAGTTGTGCGCTCTTTGTAAATGACAGTGTTAGTGGTGTGTGGTGGTGGCCTTTTACGCCTGGCTGCTCTGTGCGCAGCTCTCAGCCTGAACAGGAGACAGATCTAATCTGACAGACCACACACTGTAAAGCTACTGGAACTCCAGTGTCATTCCCTCATGGGTCACCAGCTTGTCTCATACAAGCTTGTGTTTAATTAGCACTATAGGTCAGGGAATATGTATGTGAATATGCTGAATATCTATTATGCATATGTATGTGTGTCATGCTGTTCAGGAGAATGGGTGAGAGATTTTCCCCTCCTGTTGGAGGATGTAATGGAGTACATTTAAATTGATTTAGTCTGGTGGCATAAAGACTATAGGGGCAGATCATACACATTTTAATGCCTGATGATTTGTGTGTGTGTATTTGTGTACAGGTGAGAGTGATGCACTCACCACTGCTTCTTCACTTCTCATACTACTGTTTGTTGTTTTTGTACTGGAACCACATATGGCTACTTTGACTTTATTCTTCTGTGATTCTTGATGCTCTCTCCTTTTTTAACTTTGTGATACAGAAAATGTTTTCCCAGAAACCAGTATCATATAAATATAAATGGGTGATTTGTGACATTGTCTGTGGAAGTGCAGTGGGTCCAGTTAGAGAAGTAATGAGGAGGTGATGAAGTCTTTGACAAGCTTTTCAGAACACTTCATTACCTCAAAGCTCAGAGCTAGTAGATGACCACTTTGACAGTTTGAAGCATGTGAGAATAATGGACTGGGCTAGGGAGAGGTTGAAAAGTTCTCTGATCATTGGTTCCTCCTGGTCAGTGCAGGTTCTGAGATCAGGTCCAGATATTCCATCTGATCCTTCTGCCTGCCTGGGGCCCGTTGCACAAAAGTAGTATGAAGACATCTGGGATAAGTGACTGAGCCGAGTTCAACGAATCCAAAACAAGAGCGTCCAGGCTTAATTGGTTGCACAAAGACCAAGCCAGGATGAGCAGACACGGATTCAACAAGCCAGGTGAAACCAATCCTGGATAAGTGCGCGCACGCGGCTTCCTCAGATAGACCCCGTCCATCGATCACAGAGTCACCGATTCACCATGACAACGAGAGCGGCGTCCTTTTCCCGTCGGAGGCAGAAATCCTCATGGAGGAGGTAAAGGAGCAAATCAAAAAAGAGAGGCAACATCGCCACAGTTATAAAACAAAGAGAGAAAGCGTGGCAAAGTATTTGAATACGTAAATATATTTTCGTATTCATGCGCATTCAGGCACTATAGTGCACAAATACACACACACTACCCCGCTGAAACCATCACATTTACAATCCAAATAGTTCATTAACATCTCTGAAAACGTAGCTGTACAGTTGAAATTGTAAGTAAAACTGACTGCAGATGTGATGAAACTGTGCCAGTGTAACTCCAGACTGTACAACTCTTTGATAAATAAATGAACTCACTGATTTAATTGAATTTCCCTTTGGGATAAATAAAGTTCTTCTTATCTTATGTTTGCTCCTCACGCTCCATGCTCCTCTGCTATTTCATCAGCCTATAGGTATGCAAGTGTGTTTGTGCGTGTGTATGCTGATTGATTTTTTGTCTCTGTGCTTTCTATCTTGCAGAGTCACTGTGTGACCTCAGTTTTGAAAGCTCTATAATGTGTATTTATATTTATATGGGAGGTGTATTTTATATATAGTGTATGACTGTATCTAATCTAGACTGTATCTATCTAATGATTGCAACATCATCTAAATCATCATTTAAAATAAGATAAACCTTCATTTGTCCCACAGTGGGGAAAAATCACAATATACAGCAGCAAAGGGGACAGAAGCAGTTAAATAGTAAAAAAAAAAATTTTTAAAACAGGCTAAAAAGACATTTACATTTGTGCATTAGATTTTACATTAGAAATTCACACAAAACTTGGATTAAATATGAAATATTACATCCTAAATGCAAAAATATTGCACCTTGAATAGAATGAAATGAAATATGAAATACTAAATTTAAAAATCTACAATGAATGAAATTAATGATCACAAATGTTTAAATAATGACAGTGGGTGTAGTTGAATGTGATAACAATGTGTAGTGGGCAGTGGAATAACTATTGGTTTCCGTTTGTGGTGACTGCTGACTGAGATAAGGGATGAGATTAAATAGATCCTGGACTTAGCCTGGTCTGGAGCAGGCTAGCTCCACAGAATAAATCTCCATGGCAACTTATACCATAACATATCCCACTTTCCCCTATCCTGCTTTTGTGCAACCGGATCATGGATAAGTTGAGCCAGGATAACCAAGATATCCCGGCTTAATCCCTTATCCTAGTTTTGTGCAACAGGCCTCTGGTGTTCACTGATGTGTGTGTCGAGACAGAGACTGCATGCCTCTCTCCGCTGGTGGCTCCCACACTGCTGTCCACAGTTACCATCCTGGAGAAGGTCACTTTGTAGTCCATTATGCTCCTTAGTATGGAATCAATCCGTATTAATTGTAATATCTAGCTTCTTCCCATAGTGTCGCTCCTTCAGTGCTCTATCCACCTTGTATGATGCAGTTTTGTCCATTTATGTTCCCAGTGGCAAGCCAGAGCGTCACAGATGCTGGGATCCACCCATTCTTCTGACTGGGAAAATTGCTGATGGAACAACATCATCCACAAATTTTGTAATAAATCTGACAACATAGTATGTAAACACATTGATGACATCATCAGAGTGGCACCTGAACATATCCCTGCATTACACATAAGTGTGTCCTGAGGAGCAACCGTTCAGTCCAGCGTGTGACCTTCCACTGAGCCAGAACTTCCTGTTTCAGTTGTTTATACTTACTTACTATAGATTTGCTGTAATTTGCAATTTGTGCCCCTTGAAATACAGTATATGTATAGCAAAGTTCGTTCACCCTTATTGATGTGTTGCAGAAAGTTTGGCAACAACTCTCCAGTCACCTTATGGACTGTGTCTCTATGGTTAACTTGGTAGCTAACGAGGGCAGGGCAGGGTCTGTGGTGGAATGTAAACCATGGTGAACAAAGTGGTGAACTCCTTGAGAGGACAGCGTGGACAGACAGGGGCTTGTGAGCAACACAATGTTCCTTCACACCAGTTCTTATTACCATGAGACATTATCCCCCTCCGCCTTGAGTTGATCAGCCATGTTTCCATAAGGTGGAGGATGTTCTGTCCTGTATGCCTCTGTGATACTTAATAAACTGATAAACTTTAGTGGTCTGCCTGGACCTATTCTGAGGAAGCACCTCTGTCATCTTTATTTTGGTGTTAGAAATCATGCAGCTACAAACTGTCATTCAGTATATTTTTAAATGTGCTAGGGAAAAGCTCAATGCTTGATTGGATACAGTATTAGAGTAGACAAGGTATTCCCAGTCTAAAAATGGCAAATCAGGGGGAAAAATGCATTTGCACTTACTAAGACCAAACAAAAAGATTTTATTATGTTGCTAGATTTTCAGCACAAAATGCCACAATGTAAAAAACAAAAAACATTAACAATAACAACAAAACACAATGGGATGTTGAAGTGGGGAATGTCAAAAATATATGATGCATGATTGCCAGTTTGAGAAATAGATCAATGAGTCTGAGATAGCACTACACAGAGGTTTATAATACAATGAAACATACAATAAACTCAAGAACGTTCTCAAATGACAGTCACTTTATCCTCCAGCTCAACATGGTCAACAGCAGAATTCTTTAACAGAAATGTGCACTTGCACAAATTTGATTGTTTAACACAATGCAAAGGAAAACAAAGTTTTCTAATGCATAGAAACACTGAGAAGCAAGTGTTTGAGACAGACACACAGTGACATCTGGTGGATAACTGTTAGTATGGTATTTGTCTAAATAAGAAGGCAAGACTTCATGAAGTTGCTGAGTGGACTGAAACTGTCCACTTAGAAACCACCGCGCACACACACACACACACACACACACACACATACATATATGCATACACACACATATATATGTATGTGTGTGTATACAACACTAGAGCCTGCACTGATCAAACATGCTATTATTAAAATTATTAATAGGCTATACAGATCTGTATTTAGTGACAGTGGTGCAAAGAACTGCAGCCAAGCTAGCTGTCCCTTCTGTGTCCCCTCTCCCTGTGACCTGACTCGTGACCACTCAGTGATCTGATAAACCTTTTTGGCAACGAAGCCTAGATTTTCATGCTGTTTGCGCATTCATATTTTACAATATGCCAATGTTGGAAACACAGCACAGTAGGGGTGGAGTGTGAGGAACAATGAGTATGATGGACAGAGGTTGGTCTGCTCAGCCAAGCACTATGGCAGACATTACAGTCATACATACAGACATTTTCATTGCCAAGTTGTGTCCACCTCCTTCTTGAAATTAATTAAAGTTAGGAAATTGGTAAATAAAGAATAAAGACAAAGACATATACACAGTTCAGTTAGCTTACCTCAACATTGTTTGCTCATTGTCGCATAACTTTTGCCAAAATAATGAACTGAATAGAGTGCTGTTGCTTGATTGTGCAATGATATAATATGTAATGTTCAGTGTTCAGGTCACTCACCTCTGTTGTGTGATGGCAGCATTAAAGAGACCCCAGAGTATCTATGCATTTAAAGGTTTCAGGAGAAACCATATGCAATTAGTGTAGGGATGTTGAAAGTGTTCTTGTAATTATGAGATTTTCTGTCTTCCGTGGCAGTGGCTATGTCACTGTTCACCTTACAGTTTAAGGGAATGTCAAGGTTCAAGACAGCTAAAAGCCAGGTATCTGATGAATGTAACTTTTTTTTTTAACACATATCTTTTTATTGATTTTTAACTTTTAACATATTACATCTCTTTTACAGCATAAATTGGTAACATTATGGGTCATCCATAATGATTGGAGAAACATCCAGGGCGCATGCGCACGCTGCGACCGGCAGAGAGAGTTTGGCGTCTGTGTTTTTACTTGTTTTTACTTGTTTTAAAGTCTTTCTTTCTACTTTTTTTATCTTAATACCTGTGCTGAGTGTCGTGCTAATCGAGTGTCCACGCCCTGAACCGAAATGAAGCTGTTCTATCCCGCCGCTTTGTGGATCTTTGTCCACCTGTTGCTTCGAGGCGCCTGCGGCATCTACGCAGCCGTGCAGGACAGAACGCAATACACCAGGGAGATGCTTCTGCAGCTAAACAGTGCGGATTTAGCTCGCGTGACAGACATCACGTTTGAGATACCAGAAGGCATCCGGAGAGTCCCTCGTGGGGAAACCCGCGGAGGCACAATGAGGGAGGAAAGGAGGAGAAAGCGGGGGAGACGCGGAGGCGTCAGGCAGCGCCTGAGGAGACAGAGTTTCACCCGGACTCCTCTGCCATCCGTGATCATGGGCAACGTCCAGTTGCTGAGGAACAAAGTGGACGAGCTCCAGGGGAACGTCCGTTTTCTGAAGGACTTCAGGGACTGCAGCGTCATGGCCTTTTCCGAGACATGGCTCACGGAAAACGATCTGGACACCAGCCTGTCTATTGACGGGTTCGGGGCGCCCTTTCGTCTGGATCGAGAGGCTGGAATGACGGGGAAAACTCAAGGGGGCGGAGTATGTTTATACGTGAGTAGACGATACTGTAACTCTGTGACAATCAGAGAGCGTTCCTGTACACCGGATGTAGAACTCTTATCAGTATCACTTCGTCCTTTCTACCTCCCACGAGAATTCCCTCAGCTCTTTTTAACCGTAGTGTACATCCATCCGAAGGCAAATGCCGCTTGTGCCGCCAACACTATATTTAATGTAGTGCAGAAACTGCAGGCGATCTCACCTGAGGCACCACAGCTGATTTTAGGAGATTTTAATCATGTTTCCCTCAGGAAGACACTTACAAACTTTCATCAATACGTCTCCTGCCCAACCAGGCGGGAGAAAACACTAGACCAGGGGTATTCAACTAAAATTTAAAGAGGTCCGGTTGGAGAAAATATCTTGAAGCAAAGATCCAGAAGATCATAATGTCTAACTATTTAATGTGATATATATATTTAAGTAGCCTAGTAGTTGTATCAACATCTGCATGTATTCGATACCTGACTGTCAAATCAAATGAATTCAGGACAATCCCAAAACTTTTTGACAATATTTATTGTCAACTAACATAGAACTGAACAGATGTAAGACTGCTGTGTTGACTACTGTTTCCTCATTTACGATATAAAAAAGGGCTGCATTTCAAAATAAGAGCAAATAAATACAATGTGAAAATTGTGCATGCTCAAACATAGCGCTTAACTTCACAAAAATAAAATAAAGTGAGTAAAGGCTTGAATTTCCCCTTTTCTGTCAGTCCATTCCGGATTAAATGCTCTATTTTTGCTGTCCACTTTTCTTTATTTGGAGAGCGTCATTTGTTTCTTATTTTTCTCAACTTTCTCCTTATCTCTCGTCTTTTTCCTTAACTTTCTCCTGCTCAGTCGTCTGTATCTCTCCCTTTGATTTTCTACATGTATCGCCATCTTTCTTTTTCTTTCTACCATGTCTTCATAAGTAACTTGCCTCTAACTTTCCCATCTGTCTGCACTGTAGAGTCGCAATATTTACTGCCTGCAATGCGCAGACTTGATTGGCTGAGTGGTATCATGTGGAATGGTTTAACTCGCATGTAATTGTTCTCTGCGTTTCCTTATCCACTAAACCACTACTGTAAAGACTACAAAAGCTGCGCTGGGTTCAAATAGAAGCCACCCGTCAGGTTTTAAATCATAGCCTTGTGTTTTGGTTGTGGGCCCGGGTCCGTATGGGACAGCTTCTGGGTCCAGACCCGGACCGCGGTCCGCCTGTTAGTGACCTCTGCACTAGACCTATGCTATGGGTCAGTGAAAGGAGCCTATAAATCGCTTCCATTACCACCTCTGGGCTCCGCAGACCACAATTGTGTGCACCTGCTGCCCACATACAGGACTGTCCTAAGGAGGGAGAAAACACAAATAAAGGTCATAAAAGACTGGACTGAAGAATCCGTTCTATGCCTGCAGGAATGTTATGACTGCACAGACTGGGAACTGTTTAGACAGTCTTGTGGTGATGATTTAGATGAACTTGCGGATGTCACTTGCTCTTATGTAGCCTTCTGCAGAGATACAATTATCCCTCAGAAGCGAGTAAAAATCTACCCGAATAATAAACCATGGGTGAATAAATCTGTGAAATCAAGTATACAGAGAAAGAAACTTGTTTTTAAACAGGGAACAGCTGCTGATGTGCACACAGCGACTAAGGAGCTGAAAATTGAAATTCTTAAAGCTAAACAATTATATATAAATGTGTTCTAGAGAACAAGATGGCTGCAAATAACCTTGGCTCAGCCTGGTCTAGTATGAAGACCATCGCAGGCCTTCAGAAAGCAAGTGATGGCAACCGTGTCACTCTGGAGGGCTTCAGCTCAGATAAGGAGCTTGCAAATGCTCTTAATTCTTTTTATAATCGTTTTGACACCTGTGATTTCAGAAACGAGATTCAGGAACTGAGTGACAAACTTAAAGATAATCAGAACACTGACATAGAGCAAAAGGCCGTGGAACGGGCCTTTTCTGCTGTGAAAGCAAATAAGAGCCACGGACCTGATAACATCTGTGGTCGTCTAGTTAAATCATGTGCAAAACAACTTAGCCCCGTTTTTACTTACATTTTTAATAGGTCTTTACAGGAACAGCATGTTCCTAAGGTCTGGAAGGATGCTGTGGTAGTACCTGTTCCCAAGGCCAGAGGGCCCAAAACCCTGAATGATTTTAGACCAGTGGCTCTTACATCTACGCTCATAAAAATCTTGGAGAAACTGGTAAAGTCACAAATTTTGACGAAAACGGAGCACTTACTCGATCCCATGCAGTTTGCCTACAGGCCGCTCAGGGGAGTTGAAGACGCCACGGTTACCTTGATTAATTTAGTTTTAAAACATCTGGAAGGTCAAGGGTCCCATGCAAGACTTTTATTTGTTGATTTCTCATCTGCTTTTAATACCATCCAGCCCCATATTTTGATCAAGAGACTCTTAGAACAGTTTGATCTGAGCAAAAATATTGTGGGTTGGATACTGGATTTTTTAACCAACAGGACACAGAGAGTGAGGGTAAATGGCATCCTCTCTGACCTAACCTGCTCTTCGACTGGCTCTCCCCAAGGGTGCGTACTGTCTCCATTCCTATTCATTCTGTATACAAACATGTGCAGGAGTCTACGGGAAAATAGAACTATTATCAAGTACGCAGACGACTCCGTCATTGTGAGTCTGCTTCGGGACAATGAGACCAGCCATGGTCCTGTTCTCAATGACTTTGTAACATGGTGTGAAGAGTCCTATCTTCAGTTGAATATATCAAAAACGAAGGATATGTCAATTGATTTTAGAAAACATTCCCACACACCGGAAGTCACATCCATACATGGACAAATGGTGGAATGTGTCCAGCAATACAAGTATCTTGGGACAATTATTGACTCAAAACTGAACTTTGAGGCAAACTGGGAAGCTGTGTGTAAAAAAGGCCACCAGCGCCTGTTCTGTTTGAGAAAGTTGTCTTCTTTTTACATTGATAGAACCATGATGACTCTTTTTTATCGTTCTTTTATCGAATCCTCACTGTCCTTTTCATTGGTGTCATGGTTTGGAAACCTTTCTCTGAAAAACAGGCATTCACTGAACCAGATTGTTAAATGGTCCAGTAAGCTGATTGGTCGGCCCCAGCTAAATACAGAGTCCCTGTATACAAGACAGCTGGGGCGCCTAACTAGCTCGATTTTAAAAGATGTTACACACCCTCTGCACTTTGAATTCCAGCTTCTTCCCTCAGGAAGAAGGTTCACACTCCCAAGGTGCAGAACAAATCGCTATCGAAATAGTTTCATCCCAGCTGCCATCACTCAGTACAACAAAATGTAAAATGTTTCTTTTACCTGTCACCGACGGGACTCTGTCCAGACCCTCCCGTTTCCGTCCCGAATGTAAAGTCATCTTTTTTTACTCGGAACCATAGCACTTGGCACTTTACACTTTCTTATCTGTATTTTAACTTATCCTATCTTATCTCTATCTTTTTATCTTTTTATCTTTTATGTCTATGGTCTGTGTTTTTATTGTATGTCATTTGTCCTGTGTTTTACTCTACAAACAAATTTACCTGCGGGTACAATAAAGTTACCTTGACCTTGACCTTGACCCTTGAACCACATAACCCTCCCTCCCCCCTCCCAACCACCCATGAATTCTAAGACAACATTGGTGGTAAATAACAAATCAATAATAGTTAGCAAATGATGCTGCCAATGATGACAGTAGAGTCCTTGTCTACCTCCATGTGAGTAGACGTATAATAGCAGTCTAAATATCAAAAGTACACTAACTTAAATAAATAAAACACATAAAAATGCAAGAGAGAAAAAAAAAAGGACAGGGTATGGACTCACTTTGTAAATGCTACCGGCTAATATGATGGAATATCAGGTCTTGATTCCAAAAATTTCAGGAACGAATCCCATATCTTATGGAAGATATGGCTCTTTCTTTTAATTGTGTACGTAAGCCTTTCAACGGCTATGCAGGAGGAGAGTAGGTAGGTAGGTAGGTAGATACTTTATTCATCCCCATGGGGAAATTCGCATGTTCCAGCATACTTCGTTTTGAAAGAAAATACAGTTTAGTTAAAACGTTTGAAAAAAATACAGTTTAAGTTAAAAATACAAAAAAGCGGGATTAAAAGAACTCAGAAGATTTCCAAAACACAGTGAACAGACTTTTGAGGTGCAATAAATACTTAAATATTGAAATAGCAGCAGGATTGAAATAGCAGCAGGATTGAAAAAACAGTATGAGGTGCAGTGAGCTGTCATCTGTCTTGAGCAGTGTAAGGTGCAGTGTTCATATAAGGCACAATGTCCATGTTAGTGTTTGTGTTTGTTCTGTGTGAAGTTGTTGTAAAGTCGCATGGCATGGGGGAGGAAGGATTTCCTCAGCCTGTCGGTGGAGCAGGACAGCGACAGCAGCCTGTTGCTGAAGCTGCTCCTCTGCCTGTTGATGGTGCTGTGCAGTGGGTGCAGTGGATTGTCCATGATTGACAGGAGCCTGTTCAGCACCCGTCGTTCTGCCACTGTTGTTAAACTGTCCAGGTCTGTGCCCACCACAGTGCCTGCCTTCCTCACCAGTTTATTCAGACGTGAGGCGTCTCTCTTCTTGATGCTGCCTCCCCAGCACACCACTGCAGAGAAGAGAGCACTCGCCACCAAAGTCTGGTAAAACATCTCCAGCATTTTTTTAACGATGTTGAAGGATGCCAGCCTTCTGAGGAAGTACAGTCGGCTCTGTCCTCTCCTGCACAGAGCCTCTGTGTTGGCAGACCAGTCCAGTTTGTCGTCCAGCTGGTTCAGAAGGTCCTTGATGTCACTTGTGATCCAGGGCTTGTTGTTCGCATAGCAGCGTACGGCAAACCATAGATCTAATGATGGACAATGAACACTTTTCCAGTGTCTAGCAATAAGATGCTTTGTATGTATGAGACAAAGGTTCAGCAGTTTATTTTCATGAGATCCTAGGGCCATCGTTTTTGGAATAACTCCCAGAATACAGATCTCTTTGTCCATAATTTTGGAAATTGTGTTAATTGTCCTTCTCCAATATTCTCGTATAATATTACATTTCCAAATGCAGTGATATAAGGTACCTTTCTCCGTTCCACATTTTATACAGGTGTCTGGAATATTAGGGTTAAATTTATAATATAGGTTCTCATAAGCCAGTTATATTGAATCAATTTAAGTCTGCTAATAATAGATATGGTTTGCGCCTTATAACAAGTCGTCTCCCATTCTTGTTCTGTAATGTCTGTCTGAAGGTCCTCTATCCATGCTAATCTTTTAGAATTTGAGGACTCTGTGGTTGTGCTTACCAATTTCTTATATATTATTGAGATCTTTTCAATGTAACTTTTTAACTGAAAACAACCCACCTAACCCTAGTTTTTTTTCTTACATTCAGCATTCACTTGTGTTGTACAACATAATTATTATTATTGTTGTTGCTGTTGTGGTTCCACCTGTCCACACTTACAGTAGAAGTACTTGCATGCATTGGTATGAAAAGCAATTGGGTAATACTGTTGTATATTAAGGGCATTCATGCCACATATGGAGACCCAACTAGACCCAGTACACATACAGCATGTCACTGACATGAATCGGAATCTCTGCTCTAGGCTTCAATGAGCCTCGTTTGTTTTGCCATTGTTGCACACATTGAAACTGAAGTAATTCTAATAATGCAATACAAAACTATTTAGTCACTTTACATACAGTACATGTACAGGGCTGCTAAAGTTCTCATCTGCATTACACATTATGTCATCTCTTGCAGTACACCTTATTCATTCTGACAGATATGCCCAGACATACAGCACTGAGGGACCCTCTTCTCCTGACACACATCTTTCATAGAGGTCATCAAGGAATGAAACTCAGTGTTGTGCTACACCCCGATTATTTTTATTTCTTTATTTCTTTTTAGTTATGCTGGGTTTTGACAATAGCGTTTAAATGTGCAAAATGGACTGTAAATACACAGTCTGATGGTAAAATCTAAGTAAGAAGAGTAAAAGAGGTCATTCAATGCATATTGCGTGATAGCAATGAAAAGCGATCCACACTGACATCTGTTAAGCTTATTGTTTGAAGAGTGATGAAAAAGTGAACATCAGTTTGGGAAATGTGAGTTAACAAGTGTAAAGGAAAGCTGTCATACAGAATACCTTGGGTCTCCATACACTGACTATGTGTGTATGGGTTTTCTAGATTGGAAGCCTGTCTGAGATTATCAATGCCAGTAGAGGGCACTGTTAATCTTTTACTGTAATTAACTGTGAAAGTTCGCACATGCTTGTGTGTCTCCTGTACATTGGATGTGTGTGTCTCCTGTACACTGTATGTGTGTGTCTCCTGTACACTCTATGTGTGTGTCACGTTGCAGTATAGCATTATAGATATAAAGTAGTGCCAGCTTTTACTACTGACAACGTTTTTTCTACATTCATACACTAGGGCCAGATTGGATAATATTGCCACCCTCATTAGTCATGCACTCAATCTTACAGACTGATGGTACAGCCATCGGGAGCAAGCTGGGGTTCAGTGTCTTTCCCAAGGGCACTTCGACAAGTAGACTGCAGAGGCCAGGAATTGAACCACCGACTTTCCAATTGGTGGACAACACATACCGTCCTTCATGATTGTCCAACAGCATGATTTTTAAAACCAGTGATGGAATTCAACAAGCATCTATTCAAATGCGGAACTTTAACAACAGCTACTATGTACAGTATATCTGACTATGAGTTAATGGAACTGTACCAGGAGAGCTGTGAGAGGGATGGAATATGGGTCCTTACGTATGCACAGGTGGGTAGAGGATCTGATTTGTATTTGACAGATGTGAAAGTTAAAAGGTCTTGATCTGGATTTCTGCTCATTCCAACACTGATTTCTTGTCTCTCACACTTATGGACGCTGTGGGTCATAATGTACAATAATAACATTACTTGAAATATTATAGTCATCATTGTTGAGCTTTTAAATGAACCATATTGTTTTTTAAATTCTATATACTACATGCGTAAGTGCAGTATATGCTAGTTTATCATATCATTCTTATAGTTAACCTGTTCTACTCAATTACATACAGTTTTGCTCTACTCACAGCGAGGCTCAGGAATGAAGATTCCAATCAATTCCAATTCAATTCAATTTATTTGTATAGCGCTAAATCACAACAAAAGTTATCTCAAGGCCCTTTCCATACAGAGCAGGTCTAGACCATACTCTTTATAATATTACTTATAGAGTGACAGTTCTCATCATGAGCAAGTACTTCTCATTGCCATTTGATCAGTGCATTTAATGCTTTGCTCCAGAACCAGATATCTTCAGGGACTCTTGTCAGATGCACATTAGTATGGATATATATGGTCCCCAGAGGACCAGTCTTAAAAAAATAAGCCAGGTTATATAGTATATTATTGTTAAAGTCAAATCAACCAACAGTGAACAGATCCTACGAAGAAGTTTGATGTGTATGTTAGAAGCCTCATGTATCTTATTCCTTTGTGAGATAGAGCTTCATTGTTCAGTAACTATTGACCAGTGACCACCCCTTCCAAATAGATATCAGCTAACAGTGTCAGGCTGAGGAATGGTTTGATTTTCAGGATGCAGACACATGATTAACAGCGTGGTGCTGAGACTCACAAAGTGCCAGCAGAGGGTTGCTGGCTGTCAAATCTAAATTCTGCGTGGGGAAAGAAAGGAAAAACAACATTTTAATTACGATGGAACACTGAATTACTTGAAAGCTGGGTGTGAAATATTATTGATTATTGAACAAAAAAACCCCAAACTGGCTTCTCACAAACATGTGAATATTGAATTAATAGTAATTGTTGATTAGTTGTTCTTATGACTACAGTTGCAGTTCGGAACTCGTGTGCTGCCAGCAGCAGCTTGTTGTGCAGCTGTATGTTCAGCTGTCCTGTTGCTATGTGCTGCCGGAGAAGAGTTCACCCATCTACTGCTCTCTCGTTCATCCATTCATTCTACCCTTCCTTCCATCCAGCACAAGACTGCAAATATGTAGAGCACAAATATAAACCAAAGGAAATATAAGGGTAAAGATTGTCACTAAGGTGCAAAGTCCATATGTACTAAATCTGCACTAAATTGTACCAGTTGTTCAGTATCCTGTTGTGTCTGCTAAATAAGCTTAGAATGGAAAATCATCCCTCAACATGTCTTCACCTCTGGGTTGATCTGTGTATTTGGGAATATGGATCAGAACAAAGTACAGCAAATTTTAAACACAGAGTTAGAATATTGGAATTAATAAAACAAGTGTAGCATATTTCTGATGAGCTAATTCTGAATAAGAAACACAAACTTTTCAATGACAGGACTCATTAACAACACCAGAAAGGGAAGGAAGAAAAAAACGACAAGTTCTAAGAAGTTGTTCGTTCTGGTAGTGTTATCACAGTGTTCAATAGCTACAGTCATCTGTAACAAGTCCCTGCACTGATGCACTGTTTAAAACTGTCCAGTTCATACAGTTGACATTTTTCAGTTGTTTTGCTTTCCTGATTTTTGTACTAATGTTGTTCTTTGTTTGAGTCTATTTTCTTCCTTGGGAAATAAGGTTAAATTCAATTCAGTTATATTTGTATGGAGATGGCTTTATCTTTTCAATGAAACACCCTTTCATTCCAGTTAATATTACCAGTGTCTGCGTTAGAGATGTACTCATTTTTACAGCATTACATTCATTTGTATGGAGGTGTATCACCGAACAAACACACTGACTCATTAATGTGCTTGGAGACTTTCAGTTGTTGTTTGACAGGTGGCACCTGTGCTGCGTGTGACAGCGCCAATAAAGTATGTTAGAAGAGAGCCAGTAAACAGGAAGCAATTCATTTAAAACTCTATTTTCATGGATTGAAATCAAGCTTTTACACAGTAATATCACACTGAGGCAGCTGGTCCAGTTTCTGTCACAAGTGTAGCAGAGGCTGATTCACGCAAGGCTCACACAACCACTTCACTGCATCTCCCCTGTATTTGGAAAATGTCCACAGCCAGCATGCCTGACCCAAATTCCATGGCAATTCATCCAACAGGTGTTGAAATTTGTCAGTCTTGATCAAAGCGGACTGACCAGTTCAACTGCTCTCAAGCTGAGATATGGCCTAGGTAACCACCTGTACCTCCACACCTCTGTCTGGAGAGGAATTAATACTCATTCAAACCACACGGTGAAATGGATTTGTGTGCGAAACAGCACCTTTGCCTCATTTACAAGCTGTGATCTCCACAATTACCACCATCCTACCAGCAGGACATGTGTGTTAACAGGACAGAATGCATGACACCAGAGCTATTTCTGTCAGCTGATACTAACAGGCTGGCGATGTGATTGTCGTCAGTGGCATGAGGCACTGGAAATATGAAGCCAAAAATGACAGTGAGGTGAGATATGCTGCAACTAATAACTGTGACAGGCCTGAGACAACTACACCATCCATTAAACTTAAACTTAATCTTAAACTTCAAATTACAGTTCAGTAAATCATGTTGGTCTGTGGCTATGATGACTTAAACATTCTCTCAATGATGATGCAGCTGTCCACAAGTTGAATCTGTTACCTGTTTGCCTGTTCACAAAGCAATGTATGCAACCGTAATGTCAAAATAATAGTCACAGCGAAGGTAGTATACAGCAACATACAGCACAGACAGTGCGACATTAGCCATACAAGTTGTCTTACAGCATGTGCAAACACTGCTTACTCAGTGCAGTGGGACTGAGAGTCATTTATGAAGCTTCCTATACTGGCTTTCTTCAGGGAAGAGAAAGTCAGATTTAAGTCCATTTTAAAACACATTCAGAACTGCAGAGTAGAAATAATGGTGTGGCATACCTTAGTCATCGGACTCCTTAAGAAATGTTTCATTCAGTTTCCTCAAAATAAAAACCTTAGCAAGTTTTAATACTGATGATGCAATACACAGTCTTATCAAAAATGTCACAATATTCCACTGGTGGCAGTACCATGCCATGATCTGCTGCACTGGGAGAAGACTGCAGCCAGTAAATGCAGCATTAAAATAATTCTACTCTATATCTTTGCAAATGTTTTTTCAGGAAGGAAAGGCATCTGTTAGACCTCACAGATAGACATCAATGCACATAACAAGAAAACTCCACTGGACACCTATAAGTATAGATGATAATACTTAAATTCAGAGGCTCTGTTTCTCTCCTGTGAAGTGTACTGTTTCAACATGTTGTGTTGGAGCTTGATGAAGCTTTAAACATCACTGCTCCTTCAGAAAGGATTTCACTCAGAAACTTTTGCAGCTCAACTATGTGATAGGCACATTAGTGGAAGGAGAAGAGAAGAAAATCATTGACAAATATGGCAACGTATACTCAAAAGACATACTCATAGGGTAATTTATTGAATATCATCCTTCAATCAAGTCACATTGATTGAAATGTCTCATGAATGTCAATCTTGAATCAAAACATTTTATATGTGGGAAGTATGAAGTAAGATGTAAGAAGTATGACTTAGATTTAATAGTTACACTCTGGCTTCTAGGACTTTTGGGACACAGATGTGAGTCTAAAATTATTAAAATCAGTGAGGTGTTGTAGTGCTTCAGTCCCAATCTTGAAGGACTGCTATAAGTTTTACAAGCCACCAGATGTCACTGTCCTTGCTGCATTTGAAGCCATCCATCCATTATCTATACACAGCTTAGTCTTTTTGGACTGTGGGAGGAAACCGGAGTACCTGGTGAAAATTCACACTGCACAGGGAGAACATGCAAACTGCATTTGAAGCCCCAAAGCTTCAAGGCCTTTTTTTTTTGGCACAAATGCAATGCAATGGTGCCAGATCTGTTTATTTTATATTTGTCTCCCCCCTAATGGTTGTTATTGGTAAGATAAGATAAGATATTCCTTTACTTGTCCCTCAGTCGGGAAACCCACCCCACAGTAAGTGCTTAACTTCCTCTTAAGACCCTGCCAGAGGCAGCCAGATGTTACTGTTGGCTGCAGTCCAAGGTCATCCCCCCCTTCATAGTTTATACATGGCATCATCTGAAAGTTGCATTGTTCATTAGTATAAATGACACAGGCGCATCATTATTTTCAAAGGTATGATGTTTAGCTATTCTAGTCTTGTTTATGTTCGCAGTTTTTGACTTCATTCTTTGATAGTTGGTCCGATAAAATCAGTCAGTCTGATGTGGTGACATGTAAGCAAATAGTCTTGCTTGAATTTACAGACTTACCTTGCTCTTATCCTATAACATGAGCTTATTAGTCCTCTATTTATATGTAGTGGTGCAATATGTCATATAGCCCTTAAACTAAGCTTTGATATTGCCTAGTGATGATACATGTTAATTTGTGCATCCCTGTTCTTAAGTCCACAGTTTCACACTTAATGCTATTAATTAAGCTGCCACATTCAGAACATTGGTCCATTGCCTGGAGCTTGATTGAGAGTGATAAAATGCACCATTATGACAAGCAGTGAAGAAATAATGCATCTAGGAGAACCCATTTGATGGAAATATACAAGTTCAACAATATAGAGAAAAACTGACTTCAGCACTCATTTCAGTCAGAGAGTTTAGAAAATATCATCCTCAGGAGTATTTCCTGTGGGCCGGAAACACATCCATCTACCCAGTGCAGACACAAAACCCTCAACAATAGTGATTCTCAAGACCTGGACATCAGGTCAGAATGTGCTGCATCATCATCATGACACTCAAATAAGTCTGCAGCCAGAGTAGCTGCTGCTCAATTTAGACGAGATTTGGACAACAGTAAATATTGATCCTAACTGTAAGGAAGCAGAATGCTAAACAAAGACAAACCCCCATTTAATCCTGGTTAAACAAGCAACTGACAATATGTAAAGGTGCAAACAGGACAAACTGTGTGCTCCCACCCACATTGTCATATTGGTAAAACTGTCACTTGTGAATGACCCAGATGTTAAAGCCCACCTCCCCTATTGTGATAAAGCTGTGGGGACCGCAGTTGTGATCTCTCGCATCCGACACAAGAATGAGCAAATGTCTGCCAAAATGTATGCAAAGCTCTGCAACAAGCAATTAACTTGATCTTGTATTCAGATTGTTTTGTTAGAATAATCAATCTATCTGTATTATAAGGGATGAAAAAATGTGTTTACATATTTCATATTGTGGTTTGGTTAAAAATATCAAAATGCTTAATATTCAACATATTCAACACTTGCAAACAAACACGCAAAGCTATTTTTGTCACTTGAAATTCTGAGCATCTTTGTAAGGATAATCTATTATTTTCATGTCAAATGACTATAGGCCATACTCTGTGTGTTTCTCCCTTGTAATATGTTAATCATTCTGCTTTGTTGTGGCCCATAGCTGCACACATAATTCCTCTCCAAGACAGAATTTGAGTGGGTGGAAGGCTGTGGATGTGTTATTGAAGGCCTCTTCAGAGAGATATGCAGCCTTACATCATCATCACCGATGCAGCCAAGATGCTCTATACATTTCTAGTCATTAGAGACACAGCGGAGAATGTGACATGGTCATGTGGCAGATGCATTTGGCTGGTGAGGTCATCTCTTCCTGTTTGTCTGTAGGTCTGGACATCAATCTTATTGCTGTTTTCTATTGTATTCCTGTGTCTTACTGAACACAAGTGTGATGATTTGCTTACAGTAATCATACATTTGAATTAAATGGAAGCAAAGCATCAAGTTTTATGTGTAGTCTATTTGGACCTTTAAACACCTTCTGGTTTTTCAGCTGAGAAGCAGAATAGTTTGTAGTTTAGTTGAGGTGTTTTTGCTCTAAGACACCTTGGATTATAATTTGACATGTGACTACACCAAAAAGCACCTCTAACATTTTGGAAGCTATGGCTATTCTATGTCAGAAAAACAACACATTACTCAGGTAGACTGCAGGCTTTGTAAGGTGTATCAACATTTTGTGACTCAGTTTTCTGTGTGTCATAGTTTGGATTGAGAAGAGGTGATGACTAGAGGTGGATGATGAGTCATCATGCAAATCATGTTTTGGACAGTTGAATGATAAACCTAGCCAAGATAGCCACTCTCCCATCTGCCTTACAGCCCATAGTGATCATATAGGAGTATCAAGCTGATTCTCAGCATGTGTCACTTAACATTCAGTGTCATCCTTTATCTAGCGGAGCCACTCCTCATCTTTCTGTGTTGAAAATGATCACCGTGGTTGGGCTGCCCAACTGGTGTGTTTATAAGGGCTCTATCTTTAGACTGGCGCAGCTAAAACACTCCACTTCTCTTTTGTGGTTACCATGGAAACGGAGTGCCAGACTAACACTAGAGTAGTACTGGTGTGTTGAAGATGAGAATAAGTATAATGATGAAATGATGAAAATGACTATGGCTATGAATGTCTTCACTCTTTGCACAACTGATGATCTGATGGTGGCTTTAGATTGAGTTGTGCTGATCATGATAAACATTACTTTTATCCAAAATGTACATTTCGCTATAGGGACACAAATTTAGAATAAGCGAGAGAGAAAAAGGTGGAGGTCTTATCAGCCAAGGGGCAGTTTTCAGTCTCACACACAGTTCCTGGTTTCGTGATGTCAGCTGGGCACTTGCTCCACCTGGAGCAAGGACAACAGGTGTGATTTTGTTGAGTGGTAACAAGGCCTTCCTCGTAGTTGGGGAGTGTTCTGCAGACATCCACTGAGAGATTTGTGTGTTACAGACTTAGTTGAGTGTTATCTGCATTGCTGTGGTAGGAAAAGCCATGTGAGTGAATAACAGAGCCAAGTGACTTGGTGTGAAGGAGGGAGACCCAGACCAGAGCTCTGAGGCTACAACGTTCACACACAGATTTTCCTCCAAGTTACACAGTAAGGGGAGTCCGAGGTAGGTCTGGTGGTTCATTGTGTCAAATGCCGTGAAGGGTCCAGCAGAATGCCAGCAGAGAGGGAGGCTGCTTGTGAAGTAATGTTAATTAATACAAAGGCATACAGTATAGGAACAGTAAATTTTATTTGAATCAACAATATGAAATACCACATAAGGAGGAGTTCGGGGTGGTGGAGGGAAATGCAGGACAGTTTGAGTCATAAGTCAGGTTATAATAACCCTGCATGAACATGATTGAATGAGCCAAAGTAATCACAACTGTTGGTGGAATGTCACTCAGTGCAAACACATTTCTGCGGCTCACACACACACTCACCCTCTTTCTACTGACTGAGAAGGGAAAGGTCAGAGCCATGGTTCCACCTTCACTTTCACTCAGAAACCCTGAATAATGGCACAATGAAGTCAGTCCCTTACAACTCTGTCCATCACATCTGTACATCACTCTTAAAACTCAGCAAGCCAACAAGTTGTCCAATGTGAAATCAACATGTTCTTGGGAACCAAGTCACAACGAGAATAAATAACTGTCACATAACTATGACACAGTGACCACCTAAAAAGACTTCAATATGGTGCAGCCTGATTCTAAGATAAGAGGAGACTGAAAATGCCCAGTACAAGAGGCTGCAGGGTTATTTGTTACTGATGAGATGATAGATGAATGGATGATGGTCCAGGTCATGGAGTTTGAGTAGAGATCCATGAGACTGAAGGCTTATCAGGCACCAAAACACTGCACAGACATTATAGTAGTATAATGGCAGAAGTTTGCACTGCTGTCAGTATTTAACTTTTGTTTGTGACCAAACGCACTCCCTGACAAACAGAAGTCTGGTAGGAATTCTTTCTCTCTAGTCTGTCTACCAACCATGCACAAATTTGGAGTGGGTAGTGTTGCTATGGCAACAGCTACCTCTCCAATTAGAGCTTTTGGGTATTTTCGAAAGGATCCACAGAATGAAGCGCTATTTTCTAACAATGAAGCTGAACTGATTGTTTGAAAATTGACATGTATGGCCATGTGACAACCTGAATGCTCACAGCAAGTGTGCCTTACATAGTTAAGGCAGGATTGTTTCAGCTGTGTCGTTTGACCAGAATAAGTGGAGGTGAGTCACAATGAAAATGACATGCAGACACACAGATATATGTCCGCCCACACCTAACTGCTCACTCTCTGTGAAGAAATATGGAGAGGAGTGGTACACTAACTGCACGTCAGCACTGATGGCTGTGCATGTCCATCATGTGCACGGACAGCTGAGAACACACACGCAGACCTTTAGACACATTTTCAAATCAGTGGAAATAATAGCAGTGACAAGCGGAAGGCCCTAGCATGCGTTACAGTAAAGGAAAAGGCTGTTGATTCTTATAAAACATTATATTCTTTTCTTATTGTCAACAAATTTTATGTAAAACCAATGATGAATGTACAAAGACAGTTCGTGGATCCATAGCCTGATATATCTTATTGCTCTGTGCCATAGGCTTTATTAAAATTGCAGGCAAATCAGATCTTCTATACAGAATGTCCATTTAGTTATTTGCAACTGATCAGATTCAATTTGAGTGTCCAGACATCATGAACCTATCAGCATGGGTTGCTGTGGTAACAATGTAGGCGACAGTAGTAATTACGCTGTATTGTGGTGACATGGCTTTTCAGTGCGGAAGGATGAAACATGGAGATCCATCATCTTGCCCTCCAAACAATCCCACTATGAAGCCTCAGTGCAGAACTCCTCTGATTCTGCTCAGCTGATGCCCCTCCATCACTCTGTATTTGATGTCACTGTTGTGTGTCACACTGTTGTGTGACTGATGCAAAAGACAATTCAATCTGGGTGGCCAGAGCATTAAGCTAAGATGTATCTGTAGATGTCCAATTAAAATCACAATTCAAACCACCTCCAAATGTGGCTTGAATTAGATTTGCAAAAATCGCATTTCATGTGGTTGTTTGCTGTCAACACTTTCTAATAACAAGCAGGACACAATTAGTATTTCTAACCCTGAGTTGTCTGATGATGGCAGTACTCTTGGTCTTTTCAATGGACTTGTAGACAATAACAAAAACATAGAATAACACCATGTGGGGACACAAATGTGTGTGTGTGTGTGTGTAGTGTGTGTTGGGGGGGAGCAATTGTTTGGCAGAGGTATTTCAGGCACATGGTTGCTCTCTGTAACAGACTCACAGGCAACAGATAAAGACATAAAGAGAGAGAGAGAGGGAGAGAGAGGAGGAGAGAGAGGGAGGGAGCCTTCCCAGTCACACTGAATCTCTCTCAGTCTAAACAATCTCCCGACAAAACCTCAGGCTCAGTAATGTTGGATACGCTGCGAGAGTGAGTTCTACCTTCTACACGCGCTCTGCTATCACCTGCTCGAGGACACAGACAGCACACACCTGGTGAGTAGACCCCTGTGTTCCTGTTACAGATGACATTTGCCTGTGCCACACTAATGTAGAGCATCAATTTGTTGCTGAGAGCTTTCAAGAGGTAGATACTCTTGTCAGATCAGAGAGATTACTACGTACAGAGATTACCACTGTGTTGTCACCTACTCTCTGTACTTAGTATCTAACATAAGTCCGTTACCCAGAGGTAACTTGTTGTTACAGAAGCTCAAAAGAGCCATGAGGGTCTTTTGATTCTATAATCTCGTAATTCCTTTAAGACGTCAGCTGCTTGCTGCCTCCCAGCAGGGGTCTGGCTTTAACTAACAAGTAGTTTCTCACAGGATTCACACATGCACACCGCACTTCATATCTTGTCAGATTTTTCATTCTCTTGAGAAATTACAATTAAAACACAAAAATGGACATCTTTAAAGCTGACTGGAAAATTGCCTGTATTTCGGTGTACTCGATGTATCTACACAAACGCACACATGCACTCCCACATACGTGCTGTTTTTCTGGGCTGCCTGTAGGAAACTAGTCAACCTGCGCCCTTACCCTCCCACTCCCAGTCAGATCAACATTTCTGCACATGTGGCAGAGCAGGGGAGGGAAGATGCTAATGAAGCAGAGAGCTCATTTTCACACTTAACGGAACCTGAGATCACACTGTTCTTATCTTCATATAATGTTCATCCTGCATAAACATGTTCAACTGACTTACTCTACTAACACAGAAAGAGAATCATATTTGCTTGAGGGATTTAGTATCATTATCCAGAATTTCCCTCCAGAGCATTTTGGGAATTTTTTTGCTTTCTTTCTGTGAGTGACATGTTCCAACAGCAAAGCAGAAATGAAATGAATGTTAATGGTTTTAGGACAAGGTCAGTGCTGGAAGTCCCAACTCTGTACACAGTCAGGCTTGCTGTTTCCCTGTGCCTCCAGTCTTTATGATTAGTTGGGCTAACCCCAATGTCACCCTAACTCCTCCGGCCACGCCAGACAGACAAGAGGGCCAAATAATTCAGATTCAGATTCACAAACAAAAGAATGTGTAAATCGGCAATGTTGGTCAATAAAATAACAATGAAGCATTACCAACCTAATTAGCTGATAATGTGTCAATCTTCTCCTATAGCTGTTTAAAAAAGTGAATAAGCATTTTTACAAATGCCTTTAAATTCTTGAGCAAATGCAAAACATACAAGTTTTTGTTCCATTTTGGCTGTTACTGTTAATGTTCCTATATTATTGTGTTTCCCAATCAAAGGCCAATATCATCTGGATAAACTGGTGTTTAGCAGACAGTCCTGTAGTGTGGTGAAGGGATCTGCTGTTAGCCTATGTGCTGTTAATCCATCAGATTAAAGAAGCAGAAAGCAGGGATTAGAAATCAGGAGGACCTTGGCTGAGCGGCCAGACAGACAGGGGGGAAGTAAGGTCATGTCATTGGGACTGGAGTCTGGCAGGGATCATGGACAGAGAACTGACCTGAAGACCTGAAGGGATTTGACTGAAACTGTATAGACTGGAAAGCCACTTTGGGTTACACTGTTTTCAGTTCTTGTTGTTGCTTCTGCTTTTGTTTGGTTTATGGTTGGTGAGAGAGTCTTGGTGAGAGCTGACATTGAATGTAAGCTGAATGTGAATGACACCAATACAAGACACGTGGAAAAGCCAATCGCAGCTTTTCTCCATTTACATGGGGATGGGGAATGGTGTCCATCCAAACACAAGGGATGAACAGACAGATTTGAAAAAAATGACTTGGGTGACTCTTAGTGGTCAAAAATATGAGGTCACAGACAGTATCTGATTACATGCACTACAGAATATACCCATAAGGAAGTTCAATGTGTCATCAAGAAATATATAATAGTAATAAGGTGGTGAAGCATGCTGTTAGTTAGTTGTTGTTAATTAGACGCTATTGAGAAGGTAGAGTTTGTGTTTGTGTTTTACATTACTTTATGTTACTGGTAACTTGGAAAATAAAACCTAAATCAACAAAATACAAATATACAAGTTAAGTTTGAACAAAGGAGATTAAAATTTCGGGAAACTATTAAACTTGCATAACTTTGAAATTTTAGCAACATTTTATGTGAACCACACTTTCAACTAGAAAAGCACAAAGAGAGCGCAGACCTCCGCCAACAAACAGACAAACAAACAAACAAACAGACACCCAATAAACAGACAAACCAACGCCGGCAATAACATAACCTCCTTGGCCGAGGTAAAGATAGCTGATTACTTGATCCAACTCCATTGGGGAGGCAGATTCAAAATGAAAACAAAAACATGTGACATGGTTGTTCAAAGTTGTATTAGGTAACGTTACCCAGCTCTGATGAAGAACAGCAAACAGTCACTTCTGTAAGGTCTCCCTAGAAATCCTCCACGACTCTCAGACAGTTGATGGATGGCTCAGGAAGGTTGCTGGTTCTATCCCTGGCCCTTGCAGTCTACATGCCATCAGAGTGTCCTTGGGCCAAATCCCCTCCATCAGTGTGAATGTGTGTGCGTGGTGGTGGCACTGTCCAATCACCTGCCATGTAACAATGTGTGTGAATGGATGAATGGTGGAGTGCTTTGATTGGTCTGATAAGACTAGAAAAGCACTATATAAATTCAGTCCCTCTTTGGAAACAGTATAACTTCATGCAAGTATTAGCTAAATATGTGGAGTTTCTCATTCACTCTGTCTTTACTCGCATTACTTTTTGTGTGTACAATTGAATGCCACACCATGAAAATCTTTACAGAGGCACTTTCCTAATGTATGTGCCCTTGATTTGTTCCATTCACCAAGCCGAGAGTATGAAACCATGCACAGAGGTTGTGGAGAGAAATCAGACATTGGGGGAGGCAGTGGGAAGCAACCAGCAGGACACCATGATGGCAGGCTTTTTGAATGTGGCAATTCAGAATCAGATGAACTAGTGTCTGGACTGAGACTAGTTTATCTGACTTACTTTAAACCTTTGTTCAGTCATTCTCAGGTAGCTTTTCAATGGAAGGGCTGAAAGGTAAATGTTTACAAGCCAAGAAGCTTTGCAAACTGCATGCCAGTGACTGCACTTCTGGTTAGCTAGAGCCAGTGTTGGGAAAGTTCACTTTCTATATGAACTAGTTCAAAGTTCAGTTCAAACCTTTTAAAATAAACTAGTTCAGTTCATCGTTCATAATTCAAAATTGTGAACTAAAGTTCATGCTTCCCCAAAATGAACTATTTCGTTCTTTTTTATTTCTTTTTTTTTTTTTTTTTTTTTTACGTTGCCACGAGCAACGAGCTAATTCCCGACTGTATGGGAATTAGTTTCTCAGTAAACGCATCCTCCTTCTTTGCACACATGTGAATTGTGACGAGACTGACGACCGCTGATGACGAAGTTGCTAGAGCGACAGGCAGGACTTGCGGTTGCCAGATCGGGTGGTTATCCGCGACATTTTAATGGTCGTTTACCATGTGTTTTTACTGTTTTAGCTTGGTTTTTCGCCGAGGGCTCTTGAAATCTGGCACGAACGTAATCTGAACGAAATCAGAGTGCCGTTCAAGAAACAGCAGAATGAGTGCGTTCACAATTTAACGTTCATCAAGCAAAAATGAACGGGACGTTCACGTTCACCCAAAATATGAGTTAGTTCATGAACGAACGTTCTTTGAACGCGTTCGGGTACAACACTGGCTAGAGCACTGTGTTTACTGTAACTACCAGTACTGTAATGGTCCCCACAGACCAGCGTGGGCTCCCTTGGCTTTGTCCTCCATTGGCATGAGACCATAACATTATTATTGACTCTTTCCCCCTAGATGTTTGTGAGGGACCAAGCAGGCAGGCATGAGGAGACAAAGGTAGATTTTGAAAGAAAAGGTTTTATTTACAAAAATGAATCCATGCATAAAGTTCTGGGCCCATAAAAAGGTCAACTAAACAGAACTTAACTCAAGCTACAACAAATTAAACTGGAAGAACTGAGTAGATAGAAGTAACTTAACAAAGACAAAACAGACCTCCCACACTGCAAACACATGGGGACATATATAATGGCTGATCAAACCATTAGGAAACAAAAGGGGGTAACACAAGAACAATTACAATTAACTAGACTACAAATGACACAAAACAGGACAATTCATCACTCAGTTAACATTACTAATAATTCTACACCAAACAAAACCAGAAAAATCCTAAACTAATGTAAAGAAGCAAACAAACAACTAAATTCCCTAAATCCCCCCACGATGCGGCAGGCAGATAGTGCGGCCTAATTAGCCTCTGCCTGGATTTAAGGCCTCCACTCACAGTCGCCAACCCTTTTACAAGGGCCTGGCCAGATGATGCCTCCTCTTCAGCTGAACCCTCACCACAGGTAACTCAAAAGAAACAAGGTCAAAACTTAAGACAAACTAACTTAGAAAAAAAAATGTAAATGTATAAAAGTTAACTAAATGTGCGCGCTTACAAATAGAAACTATTGTACTATCAACTTAAACCAAATAAACATGCGTGTGTTGTATGAAACAAAAGCTATGTGTATCGTTCATTTATGTGTATCGTTTGTATGTGCAATGTGAGTGTCATGTGTAAGGTCAAAAGGTCAACTAAATAAGCAAATAGACAATTTATGTAAACTAAAAAACCTGTGGTGAGTGCAGGAGGGTTAACACTATGTGCAATTTAGCTGTGTGGCAGCAGATGCAACCATCACAATGTTCCTGCTTAATTTAGGCATTGCATCAAGCCAGGCAGAGCATCGTGTTACACTAGATAGTACTTTTCAATCGTCCATGTTAGTTGACTCTGGCCAAGAACACACCACCAAACATCTGCATTGTGTCTAAATCCAATTGTGCTTGACTGCGCGTACCTGGCATCATTTATTCAAAGTGTGCATGTGTGACTCAGTTTTTATCCATTGCGACAGAGGGGTATTGAGAGTTTTCTCTTCTCTTTCATGTAATGTTGTAAGACTGCACACAGCCTCTCTCGTGCACACAGGGTCAGCCAGAGCCGGCCCAAGGCATAAGCGAACTAAGCGGCTGCTTAGGGCCCCGACCAACCGCAGGGGGCCCCCAAGAGCAATTAACTTTGAAAAAAATATATACATCTTTATTATTAAAACTAGATTACAGAAGTGCGCATACTGAGAGCAGGTTGAGCAGCAATATGTCGCAATACGAACGGATCCGTCTGGTGCTGAAGAGGGAAAGAGGAAAAAAGAGGAAGAGGAGAAAAAACAAGGTAAGGGTAACTTTTCTTAAGCTGAGAAAGTCCGTGAATATCTCTTGACATTTAAATCCAACTGTGAGTGTATTTGCGAATTAGCTAGCTAGTTAATACGTAATTATTTTCCTGTTCGGACGGTTATTTACCTTACTATTCAAGCTAAGGTTTCGTCTTTGTGTAATGCTGAGCTTTAACATTCATTAAAGTAATTCTCAGTACTTGTCTATTTTAAAACGTTTTTTGGCATCAAAAACAACTTGCCAACATTACAGACAGAGTACTTTACTAATCCCTTCGGCAGGTTCCCTCCAGGAAATTGACATTAAGCTAATTACAAAGGACTGGACGTTTGCTAGCAAACAAGTTTACTTAACATGTATTAGGTATAATGGATTCGTAAGCTATAGAGTGAGATATGGTGTTTGTAATAGTTGTTTGCTGCAAAACAGTGCTTGCCCACCCGCCAGGCTAAGCGACCAGCTAAGCGGTCGTGAAGCAGAGCCCGTGGAGTTAGCACGGATGTTAGCACGTAGTTGGAGCAGCCTTCTGCTATCCGCGATGATAAACATCGAGCTAGCGGATTTAATTTAATTTACTTTAGCGACACCCTCGGTGACTGGCAGACTATACAAAAACACGGTGGGTTGCCGGTGGGCTTCTCCACCAACAGCCTTAGCCAGTTTTCTGGGGGAAACACTGAATAGTCATTTCTGTGTGTGAAATTAACACATTCTTATGTAAGTATGCCAATAAATTTTATGAAACTTCACCAGGAGCACTGTTGGAACTAATTTGGAGGCAGTGACAGGCGGGGAGAGTCCACCTCCTCAGACTTAGCAAAGACCAAGACTCAGCAAACATCAGGTGAGGGAAAAAACTCAATGTGTGCATGTAATGTCTAGTCAGATTGTGCGGGGATTTACAATAATACATAATCATATGACAAGAGACTTGTTATTTTCATATAAATATATTTAATTTCTAAATCATTTTTGTCACCTTGTTTACATACATGTTTTCATTTACATAATTGCCCAAGAATTTGTTGGTATTTTTGTTTTTATTTTATTAATACTATTTGTACTATACTATCTATACTATTTAATGCTATATAATCTGTTTTTGTAGATTTTCATTTTAATGGTGTAATGCTTATTTAAGTTATTTTAATAGTTCATATAGTTCTAGTTGTTGTACATTGGTGTTACAGTGAATATAAAACAAATAATAAAGCAGTTGATATGTTTATTGAAAACAGATTTGATTTTGTCTCATTACTTTTAGTAGGCCTATGACATTGAATTTCCTAGTTAGAATATGTCACTTAAAATATTAATAAATCAATCCTAGGTTACACTTGTAGGTGAATTTACTACCATTTAAGATTATAAACCTAAAGATGGGTGAAAACATACTTGGTTGACAAAAGGATGATATAACTACACTGCTGCTACTGTGCAGCTCTTTGAGGCTATATACATTGCTTCTCTATGTGGCCAGTAGGAAGACTTGATCACTTTTGCCCAATGTTAATAAGATTTTTTTGCAAGTTTGCCAATTTGTTGTCTGTCTCTACAATCTTTATCATTGTGGATTACAATCTACTAACAAGAAGTTCTCACATTGACTTTTACAATTGTATTTGTAATAACAGATTAGACAACAAAATAAGTTTATAGTAGATGTGCGAATGATCATTTATCGGTATTATCGACAATCATATAGGGGCCCCAAAAACATGTTTCGCTTAGGGCCCCTTGGATGCTTGGGCCGGCCCTGGTGTCAGCTTTATCCAGCTGTGAGCCAGGCAACATCTCTATTTTCAGCAGTGCAGGATCAGGCCTCCATAGTGTCAATAGGTGGACAAGCTAACCAGCAGCATGACCTTCAGTAGCCTCTCCTTCTTCCCTCTGTCACTCACATTTCAACCTTTAATACTGAAAATAGTTTTTCCCAGCACATGTGCCATATTTAAAGTCACTGTTCAGCCCTTACATAAGATCAGAAATGCCTTCAATCATCTCACAGTGGGAAATTCAGATATTAAAATGACAGGAACAGATACTACACTTGATCTTAGCCAGAAGGCTGAGAAATGATACACAAGCACATACCATAAGCAAAATGACATAATACGGCATGTTGACTGTAAAATGAATATGCCAGTTCAGAGGTAGGATCCATTCATCCATTGTTTTTAATTATTTTAGGGTGACAGTGGCGTTCAGTGGCAGAGGTACAGTTCACACTAGCTACACAGGCAATACAGTTCCTTTAGTGTAGTTATCTCTTCAGGTTATGAATGTTGATTTGACAAAGGTCATAAGACACAAACATTTTCCTTAAAAACACTGAAGAATGAAGGTTTTTGGAGCACACAGTACTGAAGTGGGACAGCCCTCTTTAACAACCCAAAAACTGTGTAAAACGTAAGCAAAAGCAATATCCAATCATTAGCAAACTAACTTTACTGACTGGATTCAAGAAATGTTTCTGAGCCCATGTAATAATATTCTTTATACAATCCTGTTCAGAGAGTTGTGAACCCTGCCCCATCCTTACTTGTGTCCGGTTGGACCTTTCGAGGATGCTCCTTTCATACCCAGTCATGATACTTGGATGATACATGATCAGTTTATCAATTAACCTGTTTAACACAACTTTCCCAGTTCTTTTGTTGCCCTTAAACCAACTTGTTTGAAATGTGTTGCTGGCATCAAAATTAGAATAAGCATATATACAGTATGTATATGTGTGTGTGTATATGTGTATATATATATATATATACATATATATACACACACACACACACACACACACACACACACAAATCAATGGCATTGATGAGGTAAAACCTTATATTTATTGTATTTTGCTGTTTTCAATTTGAGTATAAATCAGAAAGGATTAGCATATAATTTCCCCACTGAGGGACGATTATAGGTTTAGCTTGTCTTACTTTTATTATCAAATTCACAGTTGTTCACAGCATACGTTTTGTGATGTCCAGCACTGAAGCTTGTCTGATTGTTCAAATCAGGAGATGAATGTTATTTTACTTGTGTGTCCAGTACATAGACTGAAGGAGGCATCTAAAAAGCTTTGGAAGCTCTGTGCAGATGAAGAACCAATAAGAACAACAATGCTGAAAATACCTTTTCAGCTTGAGTGAAAAATCTGACCAAATCCCAGGGCTTTATTTACCTGTTTCATGAACACGACCAGGGGAAAAAGGAAAGTGGTTGAAGGGAACTAACAAAGAGCAGTTTCTGGTGAGTTTGAGTCTAATCTGGAGGCTGAGCTGAGCTTACTAACAGACTCCACAGTAGATGTATATAGGCGAGGTGACAATTCTCTTTGCTTTCTGTATGAACACTCCCTTACATATGAGTGTTAGGAAACCCTGCTACCTAGTTTGATTAGGGTTATGTACAAAAACTGTCAATCCTATCTTGAGGAAATGATCAGAGTCATGTTTACAAGAAAACAACAAGGAAACTAACAGCAATTTCCTGTGTCAAAGTCACACACTTTTTTTTTTTTTACTTCTCCATCCACCCTGACCATCTCCCTACTAAGTCTTGCAGTTCTCAACAGCTACTTCCTCCTATGTGTCTGACAAACATGGGTCATAATTCACATAGTTTGTGGCAGTTAAACATAGACAGGTCATATTGATTGTTTAATGGTTTGCTGGGTTCTGCTTTGTAACATAGCTGACAGTTAGCGCTCGATGCTCTTTCTTTCCAGTCTGAGCTTTGCTCCAGTTCCCATCCCCCACTCACTCTCTGTGTCTTTACCAAGCTGCAGAGCTGATGTATTCAGCTCTGTTACGTAAACCCCATCCATACATACTGCCTGAGCCGTGTGTCACTGAAAGTGGAATTCATTCTTGTCACTGCGTTGTTTGTTGATTTCATCAAAGTGTCGACCTGTTCATGCTGTGTACATGGGAATTAAACACATTAATAACAGTTGTGATTCCTAGATACCACTGTGATACCCAGTGTCTCAGACAACAGAGCTAGTGTGACAGTTGTGTTACATATTCAGGTTTTACGTGTATTTTAGTGGGAAAATGACTTTTATATTTCTTCTGGTCAAATTTGTATTACTATTTATCCTCTCTATCTTCTTTGTTGCAGGAATATCTTATCTTATCTTGACATTTTAAGTTGTATTTTCAAACTGGGACCATTTCCTCAGGCATTACTACACTGCATATTTTTAAATGTACAAAATGAATGTAAAATTCTTGTGGGATGAGTAAAGCAACATCTAATCTTATCTTATCTAAAAATGAGCATGTAAAAAGCTTGCAGTTTCAAATCAGACAAATTCCCAGTGTGAGAACAGGTAACAGGTTAAGACAGCACTGGCTGGTTGTTCAAATTCCTGTTCATGTTTTCCTGACGAGGACCTTTATTGGCCTTTAGATTTATAGTCATGTTTATAGCTCCACAAAACGTCTTATGAAGGAGTTTAGGGTAATGGTCTGTCAGCAAAGTGTGTGGCACTGATGAATCTCACAATTCTAAAAATTAACAGTAGTGTGGTGTTTCAGGAACTGTGGCCAAAAATGTCTTCATTATTAATTATTCATTTTAAATAGTACCAATTACGTAATTCCCCACAGTGGCACCTGAGAAGTAACTACAAGCTGATAAATGAATATCTGTCATCTTCCCTATGTGACATGAATGCTGTGCCTGGGTTTGTCCTGTGTGGGTGAAAGGCTGATTTTAGCTGCTATGTGTGTGGGTGTACAAGGAGGTCAAGCACGAATGTGTAAACCCAGAAGTGCCTGCTCACATATAGTATGGTATCGAGAATGGACGTGTACTGACATGACTGTGAGTCATGTGATCCCTTCCCTCTCAGCCAACACAGCAGAGACTATGGACAGTCAAGGGCATTTTGAATATGATTGCATCTGCACGGTGTGGATTGCGCTTTGGATTAGATGAGCTGTATGTAATTCGAATGTTCCAGCTCAATTTCCGAAAGTCAGGTTCAGATGGATGGGGCAAAGTAAGACACAAGAAAGCACTGTTTGTCTCCTATATTTGGGTGTATGGAAAATGTCATCCCAATTGGGAGTAATGCCAACAAGTAGTTCAGAAGTTCCAAAATCAAAATTCAGCTTTAAACACAAATAATATAAGTTACACAAATATTTCCACAGTCTGTGTTCTTTTGTTGTTTTACAAGTCTGAAGTCTGAGATACAGTTAAAAAATTGAAATGAAATAAATAGGAAGTAGTGTAAGAAACAAAAATGAAACAATCGTGTATATGATAGTATTTGTATATTAAAGGGAGTGCAGATATAAAAAGATGGCATGCAGTGGCAACACACATGAATCTTAAAATCAATTCTATATTTCATGCATAACCAGTGATAGGAAGCTAATACAGGTGAGGTGTGTCCTGTCTTATTGATGCATAAACAGTGCAAATGGTCCAAAAATGGAACCTTTAGTATACCACAGTAAGTAAAAGTACCAATACAAGAACATAAAAATACTCGAGCATTTTACAAGTATTGCAAGTGAAGATGCTACAAAAAATCCAATCAAAGCAAATAAACAAAATATATATATTTTGTTTTGTCTTTTCTAGGGGTTTTTTTCTTTGTTTTTTGTTTTTTAGAAATCAGGCATATCCTGTCCCAGAAAGAAGACTACTGCAATTCCCTTTTAGCAGGCTGCCCCAATAAGTCGTCAAAGACTCTCCAGTTGATCCAGAATGCTGCTGCACGTGTTCTGACAAGAACAAGGAAAAGAGATAATATCTCACCCATTTTGGCTTCTTTGCAGTGGCTCCCTGTCAAATTAAGAATTGAATTTAAAATCCTTTTGCTAACCAATAAAGCTCTTAATGGTCAAGCACCATCATATCTTCAAGAGCTCATTGTACCCTATTTTCCCAACAGAGCACTACGCTCCCAGAATGCAGGATTTCTATTGGTTCCCAGAGTCTCCAAAAATAGATTTGGAGCCAGAGCCTTCAGTTATCAAGCTCCTCTCCTGTGGAATCAGATCCCAGTCTGGGTTCGGGAGGCAGACACCCTTTGCACATTTAGGAGTAGGCTTAAAACCTTCCTCTTTGACCAAGCTTATAGTTAGGGTTGGTCCAGGTGAGCCCTGAGCCATCCCTTAGTTATGCTGCTATAGGCTTAGACTGCTGGGGGACTTCCCACGATTTACTGAGGTTCACTCTCCTTCTCTCTCTCCTCCACCTGCATCCATTCATAACTCATCAATGCATCGTACTAATGCAACTTCTTCCCTCTCTTCTAGTTCTGTGCTCTATGCCTGCTCATGATGGGAACTGTTGGGTCTCTATATGTTGTCGGGTCTCTTGACCTGCTCTGTATGTAAAGTGCCTTGAGATAACTTTTGTTGTGATTTGGCACTATACAAATAAAATTGAATTGAATAGTGAAATATTCAATGATCTGACTTCTTTAGAGGTGGAAGCCAGAATGGTTTGTAAACACATACACTTTTATGTAAAATTTTGATTTAAAAAAAGTCATATTTAGAGTAGAAGCAGAAAGTATCATAAATTGGAAATACTCTGTTATGAATTAAATTATTAATCTCAACGTTGTACTAAAGTAGAAGAGTTCAGTAAATGTTACTTTCCATCACATAGTAAAAGCAAATCATAACTGAAACTGATCAGTGGTCTTCTTTACTTCTGCTGAATGGTTACTGCAAAGATGAGGCAATCCAAGAGCATAGCACGATCCTATCAGAAGGAGCAGAGAGATCCAACAAAAACAAAATGCCATGATTTCTGAAGTCTGATGTATGATGAGATCTTGTATGTATTCTGTAAAACAAAAAACAAAAAATGTGGAGGCATTGAAGAGGACAACACTTGACAGCTGATTGCATTAGAAATGCTTTCATCAATCAGCTTTTGTCATCACGTTGTATTTCATTATTTAAATATTTGAATGTAGAACAATGACTTCCCATATCTTGTTTGATCCTAATATAAAGACATTCTGTGTGTACATCCTGTCCTTTTATCCAGCACAGGGGCTACTAGCAGTGTGAACACCATCACTTCATAAAGAAACATTCATCCCTATTTATTTATCACTGAGGATCATGTTACCTCCTGCAGTTGGTATTTTCAGTAGTTGTCATTTCCTTTTCAGTCAGCTGATCCAGTATTCAGTCTATGCAGAATTAAATCTCCTACAAGTCATATCATGCATATTCTATTCTCTGTACAGGACAAAAGAGAACATGCAGTGGTGCAATGCGAGTTCCGCAAATCCACATCAAAAGTAACAACAACAACATATTCATAATTATAATAATGATAATTGTAGGTGTGAATGTTGAGGAAGACCATGGGGGCAGTAAGTGGTTTGCAATCACAGATCCAGACTCTACAGCTCCAGAGGCAGCATAACTAAGGCATGATTCAGGGCTCTGAGCAGGGCTGGCCTAAGCCTCTAAGGGGCCCTAAGCGAAACTAATCTGTTATTACAAATACACTTGTAAAAGTCAATGTGAGAACTTCTTGTTAGTAGATTGTAATCCACAATGATAAAGATTGTAAAGGCAGACAACAAATTGGAAAACTTGCAAAAAAATATTATTTTATTATATTAATATTATATTAATATTAATATTGGGCAAAAGTCATCAAGTCTTCCTACTGGCCACACAGAGAAGCAATGCATAGGCCTCAAAGAGCTGCACAGTAGCAGCAATGTAGTTTATATCATCCTTTTGTCAACCAAGTATGTTTTCACCCATCTTTAGGTTTATAATCTGAAATGGTGGTAAATTCACCTACAAGTGTAACCTAGGACTGATTTACTTAATATTTTAAGTGACATATTCTAACTAGGAAATTCAATGTCATAGGCCTACTAAAAGTAATGAGACAAAATAAAATCTGTTTACAATAAACATATTAACTGCTTTATCATTTGTTTTAAATTCACTGTAACACCAATGTACAACAAAAACTAGAACTATATGAACTATTAAAATAACTTAAATAAGCAGTACACCATTAAAATGAAAATCTGCAAAAACAGATTATATAGCATTAAATAGTATAGTACAAATAGTATTAATAAAATAAAAACAAAAATACCAACAAATTCTTCACAAAATTCAATTATGTAAATGAAAACATTTATGTAGACAAGGTGACAAAAATGATTTAAGAAATTAAATATATTTATATGAAAATAACAAGTCTCCTGTCATATGATTATGTATTATTGCAAAGCCTGGCACAATCTGACTAGACATTACATGCACACATTGACAGTTTTTTCCTCACCTGATGTTTGCTGAGTCTTTGCTAAGTCTGAGGAGGTGGACTCTCCTGTCACTGCCTCCAAAATACTTCAACAGTGCTCCTCCTGGTGAAGTTTCATAAAATTTATTGGCATACTACCATAAGGATGTGTTCATTTCACACATAGAAATGACTATTCAGTGTTTCCCCCAGAAAACTGGCTAAGACTGTTGGTGGAGAAGCCCACCGGCGACCCACCGTGTTTTTGTATGGTCTGCCAGTCACCGGGGGTGTCGCTAAAGTAAATTAAATTAAATCCGCTACCTCGATGTTTATCATCGCGGCTAGCAGACGGCTGCTTCAACTACGTGCTAACATCCGATTAAGGCCAGCTAAATCTGTGTGCCGGGGACCATAAGCCGGGCACATAGACTGTATGGCCGGGCACCCCGAGAGGACCCGCTGAGCTCTCTGCCAATCAAAAAGCGCTGTCACGGTTGCCTAGTTACCAACACTGGCGCCGCTACACGCGCATTTTAAAAATGGCTGGAAGCGGCAACCGCCCGTGGTGGGCGTGTTTTTTCTTCGTCATCACAACGTCTTTCGGCCGTATTGTTTCGGTGACAAAAGTCTTTCGGCCGAAAACCGAAAATGCACTTTTGAGCCAGTTTTGGCCGAAAATTTTCGGTGGCCGAATTTTCGGTGCATCTCTACAAAAAACGTTTTAAAATAGACAAGTACTGAGAATTACTTTAATGAATGTTAAAGCTCAGCATCACACAAAGACAAAACCTTAGCTTGAATAGTAAGGTAAATAACCGCCCGAACAGTAAAACAGGAAAATAATTACGTATTAACTGGCTAGCTAATTCGCAAATACACTCACACAGTTGGATTAAAATGTCAAGAGATATCCACGGACTTTCTCAGCTTAAGGAAAGTTACCTTTACCTTATTTTTTCTCCTCTTCCTCTTTTTTCCTCTTTCCCTCTTCAGCACCAGACGGATCAGTTCGTATTGCGACATATTGCTGCTCAACTTGCTTGCTCTTAGTATGCGCATCTCTGTTTACACAGCCTACTGCAGGTTTTTTTTGTACAATAACACACATTTGATGTTACATGAATAATCACTCTGCTGGTGGTCGGGGCCCTAAGCAGGCGCTTAGTTCGCTTATGCCTTGGGCCGGCTCTGGCTCTGAGCCAGCCCTCACCATAAGCTTTGTCAAAGTTATAGCCTACTTTTCAATGTGGAGAGATTGTCTGCCTTCTGAACCTAACTGGGATCTGGTTTCACAGGAACTTCAGCTTGATAACTCCAAGCTCTGGCTTCCATTCTACCTTTGGAGACTTTTGGAACCACAGGTAACCCAGCATTCTGGGAGCTCAGTGTTGTAGTGGGGTGATTTTTGTCAGCACATCAACACATGCAGCAGCCTTCTGGATCAGCGGGAGAGTCTCTAGAGTAGGGATGAGCCGGATACTCGTTTCAGACATCAATATCTGTGCTCGTGCTGAAGGAAAATCCTCATTGTGGAACTGACTGTCTTCGCGCTCTGTGATTGGCCAGTCACACACAGCGCCCGCCCCTCCCTACACAGAGACGTCTCTGCCATAGACTGTATGGTCTCTGCACGTCTCTCCCAACATACGCGTGGTGCATTTGACAAGACAGAGCTGAAAACGGCTCGCATCGCGTCGGTCACTGCCTCCGCTCCGGTCCGCTCCGCTTGCTCTTAGTTTGGCTGGTGATATGAAGTCAATTGAAAAACTTTGCTCGTATTGAACGCGGTGCTTTTGAGAAGAAGTGAACAAGGCTGACATGTTATTTCCCTGTTTGCCATCACTGTGACAATGCTGGAGAAAACGCTGAACCCAAAAGCAAAACTCAGAGAGAGGCGTCTTCAAAACAAAAGTGTTTATTAAAAGTATCAACTGAAAATCACTCGCGATGAGGAAACATAAGGAGTCAAAACGGAGAAAAAGACAAGAACTCAAAATCGCTCTCATGAGGAAAAAGTAAACAGCAAAAGGTAAGGCAAAGTAACAACAAAAAACTGAACAATGACTAAGACAAGGTGAAACATGAAATGACGGCTGGAGAGACTTACTCGAACGAGACAAGACAATCTGGCACAAGACAAGGGGAGACACAGACTTAAATACACAAGGAAGGGGATCAGGGGCCCGTTGCACAAAAGTAGGATTAAGACATCCGGGATAAGTGACTGAGCCTAGTTCAACGAATCCAAAACAAGAGCGTCCAGGCTTAATCGGTTGCACAAAGAGCAAGCCAGGATGAGCAGACACGGATTCAACAAGCCAGGTGAAAGCAATCCTGGATAAGTGCGCGCACGCGGCTTCCTCAGATAGACCCCGTCCATCGATCACAGATTCACCGATTCACCATGGCAACGAGAGCGGCGTCCTTTTCCCGTCGGAAGCAGAAATCCTCATGGAGGCTTACGGAGCAAATAAAAAAAGGCAACATCGCCAAAGTAATAAAACAAAGAGAGAAAGCGTGGCAAAGTATTTGAATACGTAAATATATTTACGTATTCAGGCGCATTCAGGCACTATAGTGCACAAATACACACACACTGCCCCGCTGAAACCATCACATTTACAATCCAAATAGTTCATTAAGATCTCCGAAAACGTAGTTGTACTCTGATTATGAATCAGTTGAAATTGTAAGTAAAATTGACCGCAGATGTGATGAAACTGTGTCAGTGTAACTCCAGACTTTAAAACTCCTTGATAAATAAATGAACTCACGGATTTAATTGAATTTCCCTTTGGGATAAATAAAGTTCGTCTTATCTTATCTTATGTTTGCTCCTCATGCTCCATGCTCCTCTGCTATTTCATCAGCCTATAGGTATGCAAGTGTGTTTGTGCGTGTGTATGCTGATTGATTATATATATATATATATATATATATATATATATATATATATATATATATATACATACACACACACACACACACACACACACACACTCTGTGCTTTCTATCTTGTAGAGTCAATTTTGAAAGGCGCTGATGCTTTACCTGCTTTGATTTATCCTTATTGAATAAAGGAACATCATGCTCTATAATGTGTATTTATATTTATATGGGAGTTGTATTTTATATAGTGTTTGGGAAACTGTAAATTATCTAACGATTGCAACATCATCTAAATCATCATTTAAAATAAGATAAACCTTCATTTGTCCCACAGTGGGGAAAATCACAATATACAGCAGCAAAGGGGACAGAAGCAGTTAAATAGTAAAAAAAATAAAAACAGGCTAAAAAGACGATATTAACAAATTTACATTAGAAATTCACACAAAACTTGGATTAACCCTCCTATTATCCTTTGGGTCAATTTGACCCCAATCAATGTTTATCATTCAAAAAATAATTGTTGCCTTTTTTTGTTTGACTTCATATTTCATGACTTTTCCTAATTTGATTGGTACAATTGATTTAGCATAAAATTATCATGATGATATTTTTTTAATGTGCTGAACACATATTGCACGCATTGGTGTTCCTCTGGGGTCAATTTGACCCCAAGCTGTTTTAGCTGTGTAAAACTTGTCTGTCTGTGTGTGTCCCATCTGTGACTGTTCTATCTATTCTCTCACCATAGTATGGTCCCTTTCCCCACTTCAACAGCAGGGTAGACTTAGCGCTGCTAATATTATCAAAATGGTTCAAGGCCCCAACACATATGCAGTCAGCCATGTTGAAGACATCGAGTCATCATTTGAGCACCATCGGTTGAAAATATTGTTCTTGGGATGACAAATTTAGAGGGGAAGCGTTTGTATGGGGACAGTTGGAAAGACTTGAATGTATTTGACTTGGAAGCCTACATTGGCTTGCTCATGTTAGCAGGAGTTTCCAAATCTAAAGGTGAAGCAACAGCAATACAAAAACAACCAAACAGCAAATAAGTAAGTAAATATGTTTATAAGAGGAATCATTAACGATGCACCCCAAATTAGAAAAGATTTGGATGAAAGATTTCACACTAACTCCAAAACTGAAAGTTTGACCTGATGGTGGCGCTGCAGGAAACGTCATATCATCACCCAAACCAACAGTGTTCATACTCTTGTGGTCACTAAGGTTGTCAGTAAATTTGAGAAGATTTGGAAGAAAACTTTTCAAGATGAATTAATTCCAATTTTGGCCTGTTTGGCCTATTTGTCCCGATGGTGGCGCTAGAGAAAAGGTCAAGATTTCATTAACAAGGGGTTATTTATGTTTTCAACAAATACACAAAGTGGCTGACACAAAAAAATGGTCAATAATAATCTGCAAATCATTTTTTTGGAGGGAACTATCCATGGGGTTAAATTGTTAAAGTGTTAGTAATATTTGAGGATAATAGGAGGGTTAAATATAAGATATGAAATATTACATCCTAAATGCAAAAATATTGCACCTTGAATAGAATGAAATGAAATATAAAATACTCAATTTAAAAATCTACAATGATTGAAATTAATCATCACAAATGTTTAAACAATGACAGTGGGTGTAGTTGGATGTGATAACAATGTGTAGTGGGTAGTGGAATAACTATTAGTTTCCGTTTGTGGTGACTGCTGACTGAGATAAGGGATGAGATTAAATAGATCCTGGAACTTAGCCTGGTCTGGAGCAGGCTAGCTCCACAGAATAAATCTCCATGGCAACTTATACCATAACATATCCCACTTTCCCCTATCCTGCTTTTGTGCAACCGGATCATGGATAAGTTGAGCCAGGATAACCAAGATATCCCGGCTTAATCCCTTATCCTAGTTTTGTGCAACAGGCCCCAGGTGGAAACAATCAGGGCGGGGCAGACAATCACAACGGCGGGAAACACAAGAGGAAGGGCAAGCAACCTGAAACGAGAGGGGAAGTTAGTTTCACAATAAAACAGGAAAACACAAGACAACATGAAACACAGGACAAGATAGTAAAAATAATCAAATTATTTTTCTGGATATGACACACTGGATGTTTGCATGAATCATGAAGTTCACACAGATCATTAAAAAATAAACAATTTCACAGACCATTTACACACATACACACATATAGCTGTAGCTGAACATACAAAGTAGCCTATATTAATATTTTCATTGTATGTGGCTGCATGCAGTATCTGACACTTTCTCTCTGCAGTTCATGAAAATAATATTATAAATATTATTGAGATATACTGTATATAGGCTTTGAATGCAGTAGATTAGCGACTTCTGATCAATCCATATCAATTTCAGACTTAAAATAATGTACAGTTTTAAGCCTCACCCATTTCTGCACTCACTTCCGGTTTAGGCCCCGCCCACTCCGAATACAGATACAGATACAGATAATGTAGATGGTTAAACAGATACGGATACAGATACAGATAGTGGTGTACTCGCTCATCCCTACTCTAGAGACTAATAGTGGCAGTCTGATCAGAAGGAATTGCAATAATCCAGCCTCGTATGAGCTGTATGATTGACAGATTGAAGTGGGTACCATTTGCATTGCAGTAATAGGTAATGGAGTGTTTTCTAGTATTACATAGGAAGCATATAGAAGGTGAATAGAATCAGTCCAAGCACAGAATCTTGTGGAACACTGTGACGTCCTGCAGGACTTTTTGTAAACATGTACAAAATGAATGTTACAGTGAAATATTTCAGTGTCTGTGGAATGTTCAATCGTATCAGATTCAGCACTAAGATCTAACAAGACAAGAGATGAGCCCTCTGTCTGATGCAATTAAAAGGTCATTTGTTACTTTCACCAGAGCTGTCTCTGTGTGATGATGGAGTAAAATCCTTAAGTAAACTATTGTTCTATAGACAGTCACACAGCTGGCTTCACAAAGACAGACAGATTATATCTCATTGTGTTGACTAAGGGTTAAACTTCTTTAAGCAGCCTGATGGGATGGGTTCTAAGAGACAGGTTGATGATTTAGATGATGAAATTGTTGATCAATCTGGGAAAGGCCTTCTAAACATACACAAGGTTTTGCAGCTGTTTCTACAGTTCCTGTTTTTCAAGATAAAGGCATAGACTGAGGGCAGAGGGCGGTGAATTTCGTCTCTAATATTTAGAATCTTATCATTAAAGAAGTTCATGAAGTTGTTACCACTGAGGCCAATAGGAATACATGGCTCAATAGAGCTATGGCTCTCTGTCAGCCTGGCTACAGCGATGAAAAGAAACCAAGGGTTGTTCTTATTTTCCTCCATTAATGACGAGTGAGAGGCTGCTCTGGTATTGTGAAGGGCCTTCCTGTATGTTTAAAGACTATCATGCCAGACTAAGCAAGATTCTTCCAGTTAGGTAGAATGTCATTTCCTTTCAAGTTTACACAATATTTGTTTGAACTTCTGTGTCTGGGGTTATACTATGAAGCTAACTTTTGTTTCATTATGGTCTTTTTTAAGGGGGCAATATAAATTCAAGAGTTTCCCAATTTGGGACAATAAAGTCTATCTATCTATCTATCTATCTATCTATCTATCTATCTATCTATCTATCTATCTATCTATCTATCTATCTATCTATCCATCCATCCATCCATCCATCCATCCATCCATCCATCCATCCATCCATCTATCTATCTATCCATCTATCTATCTAGTCAGGAGTCCTTAATCATATTGAGAGATACCAATGGAATCTCTTCCTTAAATTTAGCTACAGTATTAACCAATAAACATCGAGTCTAGGAATTTTTTGTCAAATTTATTTTGGTAACAATAGGATTGTGTGGAAAGAAAGTTAAAGTGTTCAATTTAAATGCCATTTTTCAGAATAAGGTTGTGGATGGTGTTAAAGCAGTAGGGTGCTTTATGTACATGTAACTCAATAATGACATAAAGTCAGTACTGAGGCCTTCATTATCAACATCCTCATGAATGAAAAAATCACCGACAATAATTACGTTATCTGTTTTAAGGACTAAACTTGATAAAAACTCAGTGAATTCAGATAAATTCAGAGCATGGCCTAGGAGCATGATACACTATAAGTTGAGTTACAGCTGAGTTTAGGTTTTGGGTTAAGTGATGATGGTTTGAGCCAAAGATGGCTGCAACTCCACTTCCTGGGTCAAAGCCTGGAGGAACAGGATCAAAATCAGTATGATGATCTGATATTAAATTGTTTACTAGTACAGCTTTAACTGACATAGATCTGATGTTTAAGAGTCCACAATTAATCCTCCTGTTTTGTTGTTCTGTTGATGTGGTGACGCTTATTTTTTTAATTTGTTTATTTATTTATTTTTTACATTTATTTAATTTATCATCACTGGCCACACCAAATTAACTGTTGTAAAACTTAGCCCATGGAACAAGCTGAGATACACGTTTCCTCACTAACATACTGTGTATAGTGTGTGTTAGGATTGTAAGTGTCCTTGGGTTATGTGAAAGACAACTTCAAATTTATTATTAACAGTAACAAATAACTAACATTATAAAATCATTGTTGATAATGTTACATAATATTTCACCACTACATGTTGATATTTGCTGTTCCGTTTTTCATGAATGTCTCAGTAAAAATGCATATGTTCATCTTTTGTCATGGCAGGATTTTGTAGTGACAAGAATAGATGCCAAATCTGAAAGTGCATTTCAGGGGCTTCCTCTATCTGACCTTCATTATGGTCACATGATTAGTTTTATTTTATTTTTCACAGCTATGCATGAAAGGTCTTGAAAAATATAGACTTCTGCTGCTGAGGTTGGAGTTTTAAGCCTGTTTGAAATAATGTTTGCATTTTGTCTTTCCCTCTCGTTAATTCACTGCTATGTATTCTGTCTCCCCTGTAGGTCATCATGGAGGAGGCTGACCTGCTGAAGGAGAGGCTCCAGGCCATCACTGTAAGAACCTGTCCTGTGCTTCTGTGACTAACTGGAGAAAGTTAGGATACAATAATATGTGTCAAATGTCGAGAGCTGCCTTTTCAAATCAGCTTTGAATGTCCATGGAATCCAAGATGGCTGTGTTGAAAGTAGTGTTATTTTATCATTATTATTATTATTATTATTATTATTATTATTATTATTATTATTATTATTATTATTATTATTGTTATCTGACAATCCACATCACTCATTTGGATTGAACTTAATTCAAGTAATTTTATCAGCAGTGGATCACCCAGATATTGCGTCCTCATACAGGTTTATTTACAATTGCTAATACACATTTCCCCAGACTGAGTTTGCTTTTCCAAAACTCTTGACACAGTCAGTACAGAAGTCAGTGTGGACTAAACTGTGAACCACTTTTTATTGATTTCTCACAAATTGGATTCAATGATCACATCTTCGAAATTCATGAATGATATTTTCTCACTAAAACTCAGCTCATCACCAAATCTTTTTGTATTTACAGCTCATTTGGCACAACTTCACTCACTTCTATGTTAGTTGATGTTACTTTCAAAATCACAACCGGAAACAAAAGAAATAAGCTTCTGACTGTGACGCTGACACTGGTAATTCTATGTGACAATTCACCGCTGTTGTCCAGTCATAGAGTGGTTTGCAGCCCATCCCGGTTCCACCTAATTCTCAATCCATCACCCCTACAGAGGATTTTATTTCCTCCTGGAGGTGGAACGTTTATGACCAACAGCCACATGATCAGATGTTCTGCTTGAATGCAATGAATACCTGGATCTCTGAATGTACCTGCAGGTGATTTCCAGGGATGGTTCAGACAAGCAAAAAGATTGTGTATTGGATGTGAGGACATAATGTGTGGATGAGAACCTATGGCCAAAGGAAGAGGACAGGGGTGACTAGCACCGTAGCATCTGTAGTATGTGTGGGGAATTTCTGTAGTTTTTTATCGCATCAGTGGAATTATTCTCATATACTTCAAATTACTTGATACAAACATGACAACAAAAAAACCTATTCAAGCATATTACAGCATTTTTAGTGCATTTATGTGCCATCGGCTGTGAGGTAGTACAGTCCATGCAAAAAAGCAATGACATTTTTTCTTTATTTTTTTGAAAATGAAATGAAATGAAATCTTAGCTTATGTTAACAAATATAATATTTTACAAAGACAATAGTGGTACCAATTGTAATGCTATCTATTCTCAGTGAGTTTATGGTCATTACATATTGAGTGACAACGTGTTCTGTTGGCAGATAAATGTTGTCAGATGTGTATCAAGTATTTTGGTTGCATTTGCACATTCTGGATGTTAGCTGTGCTGCATATCAGTAAAGAGAACTGTGTCAAGACCACTGAAATGATGGACCAATTTAAAACCATTTAAACAGCAGTGTACACAGCCAACTCAAATGTGACTTGTATGCATAATTAAGTCAAAGCTTGTAGCAAAATGCAATGATTGAATAGATTCAGCACTTCTCGGTGTGATATTTGTAAGATGCCATGATACAGCACTGAAAGCGAGTTATTTCCATGCAAGGTCTGAAAATAAAAAGTGTGGGTGTGAGGTTTCAGGATGACACAGCTGTAGAGAAAAACCTGAAGAGTTCTGGCAGTAGATGTGCAGGCCAGCTCCCTCGACAGAGTACAAGAAGGCAGCACAGCTTTTATCTGTGGTAGAAAGCTGTTCAACTGTTTCCCAAAACAAAGACAAACTGTCTTAAATGACCGTGTCATGTAAGACATGGTTCTGGAGCAGTGAAGTGATCATAAACCACTTGAGAGAAAGATTCTTACTCTGTCCGTCACATCCCATACTGCGCAAATGGGATTTTGCCTCAGTGTGTATTCCTGAGGAAAGACATGTTTACTTGGATACACTGCCTGATTTTGTTACACGCTAGTACGCTACACATCCCCCTTATGAACTATAAATTGTGCTGAGTTTCAAAGCTTGACACAAGAGGGAATTCTCGGCTCATGGAGCATCACTATTAAAGACAAAATATGATTGGTTTGATAATAAACTAAACTCCAGTGACACTGAATTCACTCTTTACAAACCCATGTTCCACGACCAACGTCTGATTCAACCTACCATATATTCATTTAAATTCCAGAGGAGACAGATTATATAAATATTTCATATTGAATGTGTGCGTCAAAGGAGCCATAAGGCATCTGGAACGTTTTTGTTAGATGAAATGGTGCAGCCCAAAAAAAGAAGGTCTTGGTATTGAATATTTTAGACTTTAAGCATATTTGCTGATTTGATTAAGTGTTGAAACGAGTAGATACAGAATATGCAATATCATCACACAGAAGCTTCATGAAGTCTTTTAAAAACAGGTGTTGGACAAACTATGCTTGTCTTATAATCAGGGTCTGTACAGTATTTATCATTTTTGGTTTAATGATGTCCTGAGTATGCATATACAACTGAGAATGTCCTTTTCAGAACCACAGATTTACTTCATTAAAAACACCATCATTTTAACTCCAGGCTCTTCTGTTACCATTTCACACACCTATGAAACCCTGTGGAAATGAAACCCCTTAGTGTGGAAGACAAAACAAGATGAGTAACGAGGGTCATTTGATTGGTAAGCCTCTAATTATCATGGTGCCAGTTGTCTTGGTGAAATGATTTTCATTGTCCAGCAAAGTGACATCAGTGACTCTTACAGAGCCAGACACAGGCAGAAATGGGACTATAAATACCAGCAGACGTCATCAGGGAGATCCCCTTTCACTGGGACTTAGAGCCACACTAATCCAAGATCCAGGAGCTAATTTTAGTATAGTGACCCCCCCTCAGTGTGACATCCAGGAACACATGGCTTGTGTTTTGATGCTGAGTTAAAGATTAAAGCCATTAAGCAATGTGTTGCTGTCATTATCTGGGTGGGACAAATACAGCATGTGTTTATTATCAAGTAACTTTAAATGTATAGCTGGCAATCTAATTTTATTTAAGGTTAATTATCTTTTCTACAGGAGGTGCTTACCAGCATGGAAAGTTGTAGTGAACAGGTGGACAAACACACATAGACAGACACAGACAACAGATAGGTTGGGTTGAGTTGCTCAGACTATTTATGGCTATTGGTGTCCAGCTGTCAGCTCAAGGTTGAAGAGTCTTCACAAGAAGAAAACAGGTGGAATAGTTTCCATGCTGTAAAACGTACACATGATGTAAATGTGTGTTTTATTTCCCCCCACAGGACAAAAGAAGAATCCAGGAGAACATTGCCCTGAAAAGGAGACAGATCGAAGAGGAGAAATTAAAACTTCAGTACATAAAGGTGCTTTTTACCATAACAGAAAGAAAACTACCATCCAGTGGAAAACGCACAGTAGAAAATACTAGATGTGTCCAAATGTGGTTGTAACTTCTTATTCCATCTAATAAAAAAAAATATAGTGAAAAGGTGTCACTGCAGCCACTGAACAGAGACAGCAAAGATTCCTACTGGGATGAAGCTTCTATAATTTCATTTACTGTCTCCAATCTAATAACACTGCAGCAATCTCTTTTTCATTACTTTACCACATCTATGAACAAGGTTCCATAGAGTCCCCTTGCAGTAGCATTATATAGCTTATAACTTATACTACTTATTGTTCTTATTCTACAAGAAGCTATTTTTCACTCCAACACAGATGAAAGTGTTGGCATTGTTTTATCACCTGACACTACTGTCAGGCTCAACCTGTTCTGGTCCAAACTGACCATAGGATGGATGGTAGAATAGTCTTTCCTTTGAAACTGCATTGACTGATTACATGACCACCAGGGGACAGAATGTCCAAAATGAACTCTCAGCGAGGATGTGTTGATCCAACTCTCTGGTCATTTCTTACGCAGCAGTTACTGGTTGTGTGTATTGGAGTGCATTAGACTGAAAAGCGTTTCTAATATTATGCTGTGATCTCCCTTATGATAACTGGGGATGTGACTATGGGAAGGTAGTGTCACAGCAGCTTGTGGGAAAAGAGAGACTTTGAGCCTCTTACTTTGATATGGATCCAGATCATATATATGAAGTCAGAGGTTCTTTAACTAAAGAAAACAAACTGATACATGTGAATGCCTTGTCTGGCATTCACATGTATCAGTCCACCATAGGCTATAACACATTATTGTGAAATGGGTTAGCAGGCTTTCGAAATGAATGGTAGTGTTGGTGTGTGTTTGATTGACAGAAGAAAGCCCTGAGGGAGCAGTGGCTGATGGATGGTCTGAGTCAGCAGTCGGAGGAGGAACAGGAAGCCATGAGGCTTCAGGCTCAGGATGAACAGCAGCAGAGTGATCAACTGCAGAGCAACATCCACAGGTAACGTCAACCTGTAGCCCCTGGAAAGGGCAGTAAATCCCACAGAACTAATGAATCTTGTGGGTGAAGGCATTTACTGTATATTTGCTTCAGGTGCAAGAATGTAAAGATTACTATTGTGGAAACTTTAGTGATTCGGGTTGAGAAAGTGGCTCGCTGCAAAAGCATATTGTAATAGACTGTTGTGGACCAAGCAGTTAAGCAAAAAACACACTTTTAAAGTACAAAAAAAAGAGATGGATTTATTTTTCAAAATCAGTAGCTTTCACAAAACAAACAAAATCAAAGTTATAAGGCCCTTAAAAGAGGGTTTTGTGTTCCGTCTATTTGCATTTGTTTCCTTAAGTTGTGTTGAACTTTCAGGCCTGCTCTACATTTTAGCATATGCTGTAAAAATTACATCTGTTCATGTAAAGAGACAAAGCCCTATAAGAACTCAATGGACATAATAATAATAATAATAATAATAATAATAATAACTGCTTGTTTCAGTAATTACACAGTTCATTTCTCTCTTACACAGAATAGAGAAGGAGATTGAGGCCTTGGAAACGGAGGAGCTCAACATCTCTGCCAATGAGGAAGTAGTTCTCAAGCGGTTAAAAGAGGTGGAGAGGACACCTGAGGACATTATCAAGGTAGGTGCAGATAAATTGTCTGCCTACATATTCCATTTTCTTTTCTGGCTTTTGTGTACTAATGCATTCTGTTGCAATATGCTCCTTTTATCTGATAGGGAATGACGCATGATTAGATCTAATAATCCCTTCGCTTTTAACAAAGATCATTAGCTGAGTCCTAATGTGACACTAAAGTGAAGTCAAGACATTCTATATTTGAAACATGGCAGAAACATGAAGCTCTGCAGCTGCCCTGAACACTGCGGCAGAATACGCTGTGCAGTGTAAAGGCTGTTGAATATGTGCTCCTGCCTGCTGATAACAGTCACATCATTGCTCTCAGCAATGACGTTTGTTCTTTTGTCACAAAGAACAGACAGCTCACAAGTACTTTTACTTCCTTTTTTTATTGTACGTAGCCTGTTCAGACCTCCAGTGCTTTAACTGTTCACCTTGCAGTAACATAGAAGTAACTCTTTAATCAGTCATAGTTTTAACACTGGCATGTTAGGTTAACTCTAAATGACTTCAAGGTGTGACTATGAGTGAGAATGGCTGGCTTTCTGTATGTACTAATGAGTGTTGCATCAAGCTGATGCAAGACAATGAATAATATGGTTTAGAATTGTCAGTAAAAATAAAATCAACCCTCATAAACTCTGGAAATGATGGATAGTAGAAGTGTTCGATGGCCCAGTATGATGCACCTGAGCACTTGTGTGTAAGCTCCCACCATAACCAACCTCTCGCACAACTCTGCTCACTGCACACTGTTGCTTCATTTTCACAATGTTCTGGGTTATAGAAAGTTCTGACTCTGTCAAATGTGTGAGTTAGAAGAGAGTGAATTTAAACTTACTGAATAAGTTTGAGCGTGTTCTATGACGATAACATACTGCATCAAACTATCATGGCTTCCTACTCACTCCATGCTCCATGCTCCCATCCATCCTGTGACTCTCCCTCAGATTTGCTCGTTTCTAACAGCTACACTCACTGACGACTGTGTGGGTGTGCTTTGATTCACAAGAGGCTGCTTTGAGTGAATAAGGGGGCAGGTATTGCTCCACGATTGGCATGCAGACTTGCAGATATTGACTTTCTGCCTCTATCTACACTTTGACCCTCAACTATTCTGTTTTCACATGTAGGAGCTAAATGCAGAGATCCAGGCAGGTAAACACTTTTGCAGCATTTTGTTGTATTGTGGTTGGTTAATTGGTAGATTGACATTTATGTATACTTTTCCGTATCAAGTTTTTTAAGATAAAATGAATATAGAAGAACAGGCTGTAATAACATATTAAAGATCTGTCATTATTTTACATATTTTGTTGACAAAACCTAAATATTAGTGATTGAAATAGTCAGAATGTTTGATCTATAGCTGATATACTAACCTTTTTAAAGAGATGCTAACCACTCACAGGAATGACTCGTCCATTGTTTAGGCCCATTATGTTGACATCATGGTTTAATGTTAACTGCTAGTCATTGCCCCAACTGAAATTCAAGATTCTATTATCTTAAAATAACAAATTATGTTTTCGTCGTGTTTCTGACTCTCTTACTAATACAATGGCTAAAATATTTGCCTTGAAATGAATCAGAATCAGTATTTTGTAATTCAAATTAAACAATCTGAAGATGACAAATTGGGCCATAACAACTTTGCTGTCTGTCTGACTGAGAGGTCCAGATGGATAGCAATCTCAGGCCTGGTGCCTGGTTCCAGCTTGAACCAATAACCACATTTCTCAAAAATCTTTCTGACTTTTTGTCTAAGATATAATGGGCTTAAAATAAATCATGAATATGATTGTGTGATAAAAACATAACTGGGTCATAATTCATACATAACAATGGTTTAAACCTCACTATAACAAGATCCTAAAAATGGTGAATGGTGTATTTTCTCCTTAGATTTGACACATGATGTCAGTTCACCCGTCTCAGATATTATGTCATTCATCCCAATGGCACCAGCAAAACCCCCTCCCATACGTGAGGCTGATAGTGAAGAACCAAAGAAAGGTACATTATATAACTAGTGCATATGCTGAAAACTGTTTCTGCTTTGCTGATTTATCATACAAATGTCAGGACAATCTGCTGAAAACATGACAAGAGACAAGTGGTACACAATAGGACAGAAAAGAAATATCTCAACTGTGGATAGATTTTGGATTCTCCCCAGCAGTTTCACAGTTCAGTCTCCATGGTTATGCAGACATCCATTTTGTGCTCTTAAGCAGTCTGCTTAGGACTGAAAGCCCCTCCTGGTTCCATCCTGCTATTTGAAAAGCTGTAATTTTATATTTCACCAGGATGCAAATTAAGAAGCAATTAGATTTCACTGTGAGGAGAACAGAACAATCCCGTTCCTATCATTTTGAACCGTGCAGCAGTCATACATTAGAGACTTCATGATTTGCAGCCATTTAATAGTGCAAACTGACTTCAGTTTTTGACACTGTGGCTTCATCAGAGAAAACAAGCCAAGACATGAGGCAGATGCACATGGGCTGTACACAACCTAGGACAAGTACATTTTGCTTAGGGTTAGAGAGAGATTGACTGGGTGACATCTTTGCCTTGGTGATGGGGTTAAAATGGAGAGAGAATTCATGATGTGATCATGAGATCATGTCGCACAATAGCATAAACCATGTTTTGTGTGCATATTGCAGTTTTGTGTACAAATTTTGTCCAGTTTTGTCCCACATAGACGGTTTATCAAGGGTTATATTTTGTATGTTTTTCCACCACTATGTGGATGGTAAAAGAGGATCTGTTACTCTATCTGTCCATTTTGAATCCAAGAAGACAAAGTTCTGCAAAACACTGACACTGTCTGTTTGCACTATTAAAGGTTGCAAATCAGTCAGTTTGCTCCAGCTATTTTTTTTTTTTTGCCTCTAAAGTTAATGTTCTTGATTTGAGAAGCACCTGAGCTCACATCAGTTGCATATGGAAGATGCAAAAACAGACCCTTTTCACAAAGAGAGTTGACATGTTGGTCAAGACATAGATGCTTATTTGACACAGGGCTGTAATTAACCTTTTTTATTGATTACTTTGAAACTGTGATGAGCATCATTTTTGACATGATATAGACTAAACGATTAAGTTGTTAATCATGAAAATTATGGACAGATTAATTGATAATGAGTATAATCATTAGTTGCATCCCAAGTATAAACTGCTGTATGGTGTTAAAGCTGTGTTTTAAGACAGCATCCTGCCAGTTTTCTTTTTTACCTTTTTTAAAACTAAAATTTAACATCAAGAAATGTTGTGAAGAAACACCACTGAACCATATTCATTTTCCTAATTTTTGTCCAAAGACCTTCATTCTCTTCATTCGTATTCTCTTCATTCCAGCTATGTTTGCAATGGAGATTAGTGTGGAGCATGATAAGCGAACAGGCAAAAGGCAGGTGCTCTCTACAGCAACCATCACTCCAGAAAACATCCAGGATAGGGGGCTCAAGGTGTATGATGATGGACGCAAGTCTGTATATGCACTGCACCCAGACGAAGGCAAAATGCTTAATGGTGCAGTTGGTGAGATGACACTGACAGAGGTAGAAGATCTGGTGCATCAGGCCACAGAAAAGAACGTGCCCACTGAGGTGCAGTACCATCAGCCTGTCTACTCTGTAGCCTACACTGGAAGCAGCAGGCCTTCAACACCCAGGACACCAAATAAAACACTACAGCAACCCCAAACCCCCAGCCCCTTCCAGAGTGCCACTTCAGCAAGAAATGGAGCCCAAATCCACAGAGAGGAAAACCAGAGAAGCAAAGATTGGGAGGGATGGAAAACCCCAAGCAAAACACCCAGCCCAACCCTGATCCAACAAGACTCCATGTCAAGAGTCCAAACAACTGGAGAAGATACTAAGTTGCCTTATTTTCACATTCCAGGACAATTCAACAGTGACAGGCATCTAAATTCACTACCTTACTGTGGATCCAAAACTCCACAAGGACCCACCAATAGCAAGACAGATGTGAACAGTCCAAACCCATCAACGCTTGTCTCAGTCAGAGTCAGGTCTGAAGGAATGCCAGCACCTACACAGCCAGTCTACAGGCCTGTAGACAGCTGTAGTCTTTCACTGGCCAGTAATAAGTCTGAAGTTGATCTTGATGCCTTGATAGAGAGTTCAGGTGATAATCACCCATCTATCTGTGCAGAGACTATCACCTCTCTGAACCTCGTCAATACTCTGCCAGAGGAGCTCAGATCTGGACCCGTCACCATGATCTTCATGGGCTATGAGAACGTAGTGGACGAGGAGGAAGAAGATATCCAGGCTGAGCTGGTTATCATAGGCAACAGTGATGATAATGATGACGACAAGGCCCCATATGTTAGAAATGAAAGTGACGCGGATGAGTGTCTCTCATACCATCCTGAGGGATACAAGAGCAAAGTCTTCCAACCCAAAGTGGGTATAGCCAAGGTTACAGGCTGCAGAGAAATGATTGAAGATGCCTACACAAACTGGGATGACTCAGGGCTCCACAAGCCAACGTTCATCCACAAGCCTGGAAAGCACTGTTCCTACCTACAGGGACGGGGCCTGGATGAGTCTGCAAACACAGGCAGCAGCAGTATGGAGAAAATGAAGCTGTGTTCAACAGGAAGATAAGACAGGGCACAATTTGGATTTATTTAGATTTATTAGTTGGTTCTGTCTTTCTAGCTCTTCACCGTGTATTTCCATGGTTCATAGTTGTGAACATATCCTGTGTCCATAACCTCCTGCCAAACAGTACTTACCTTACTCCAGATTGCCTTTCGTGTACAACAGGATGACCACAACATTTGTCCCTTGAGCCATTTCCTGCAAAAAGCCTTATATTGACATGTCTGTGCTTTGTCCTTATTAAGGGACATCAACTAACAACCACAGACATTGTGTTGATTAGACCTTGTGCCATCCAGAAAGCTTTATTGCCACCTCCTGGCAAATTAGTAGCATTACACATTACAAATTAACATGGCCACAGACATTGTCAAAGCCTGAGGTTAGTTTTAATGGTTTTGGCATCACTGTCTAAAATGTTATGCTTTAAAATGATTGTTGTACAAAATAGAGCTATTAATGGTAAATAAAGCTTCTATAGATGTTTTATGGCCTTATTAAGCCATTTTGAACACCTTGCAAGTTGCCAGAGATAGAGTCCTTTTCTGCTGACATATAACCTCCATCAGAATACATTTCTTTGTGTCTTTACTTCATCAAGAAGACTCTTTGAAAGGACAGTTCGACAACATAGACTAATGGATGACTGAAGGCCTTCACTAATGCCTTCCTAACATATAGAAGGTCTGATGAGTGACCCATGGTCCATGACCTTTAAACTGCAAAACTTATAGTTAAAGTCACAATCATTAATGACTCACTTTAGTCTGAAAATATAAATGCCAATCAATTGTTAAATTGATTTTGGTCCAACTGCAGCACGCTGACAGAGATCATTATGCTGGAGGATGATCAGCCCAAGGGATTTCTCACAATTTGGCAAACTGAGTACCATCTTTATTCGTGCCTTGTTATCGAGCTACACGATATGACCAAAAGTGTGTGAACGCACTGTTTTCATTTTAGTCTGGCTCTGTTTTTCATGGTTTAGTGCCTGACCTCACTAATGCTCTTATAGCTAAATGGGATGACATCACAGCAGCCTGAAACCACAAGAGTGGCTTAATATTCTATAGCAGTACATTAATGAACAGAATCATATGTTCAACTATCACATATGTGAGGTATGTTCACATAACCACATATTTTGTCAGCATTAATAAAGCTATTTGTTACAACTTAAAAACAGTCAACATGTACGACTTTTTAAAGGATGCCTTTTTAATGAAGTTGTAAATCATGCCACAGTGAAGAAGGCAAGGTTTTGTTTGTTTGTTTGTTTTGAATTTCAACTGTAACTGTAAATGATTTGACCTGTGTAATATTGCTTCCTCTGTCATTAAAAGAATTTTCTCATCAACTAACAGTAACATTGTTTCATGCCAATACAACTAACTGCTGACTGTGATTTAAACTGAGGTCTATTTGATATTTGTCACCTGTATTCATCAAACCTCCAAAGCCAGTGCGATTACAAAATTCTGTCTGAGAATTATTTAAATTATGTTAAAGAAAATTTATGAACGATATTTAATAACACATTTCAGGCACATGTTTAAAAAGAAGGGAAAATGACTATGTCTACAGCCTAAAGCCGGGACAGCAGCTTTGCTCTGAATCCCGTCGACATGGACACAAGGATTGACAGCTGAGTGAACTGAATGCTGTTATTCTGTTCCTCATGTAAAACACTTGTCCTTGGTTGCTTTCTCTTCCTCGCTGCATCTCTCTGTGGCATTATGAAAAGCATGGAGGAGGATGGAAGAGAAACGAGGTGGCACCTTAGACACCATGCTTAAAGGATACGGTTATATAACTGCAATTTCTTACATAAGAACAAAACCCAAGAGGCGAGAAACACCGGGCCATCCATTGTTATTATTGTCACCAAAATTCAGTATTTCTAGTGTATTGATCTCTCCGTTTGCTGAAAGAATGTACTTAACCACTGAGTGAATACATTCTGCTGTCCTCCTCTGACAGGAACACTGCTGACTAAGAAATATTACATTTCACTGGTTGATAAGAGGACTCATATTCCTCTCTGGGATTGATTTGATTTTCAATGCTGCAAACACCACAAACAACCCACAACATCTTAACACCATATTTTATGTTGGACGCATATAATTTTGAAATACATTACATGGTGCCACTACTATGTGAGGTAATGTTGAGAGGTTGCCATCATTTTACATATTTCAAGGAGGTCAGGTTAGAAAAACATCAGAATACCAAAACCTGGACAAATCTAATCAAAATTACGTGTGTACATATGCATGGATAGATAGCACTAGAGGTAAGCTAGAGAATGTGTTTTTGTTAGATGAACTGACCAGCTTGGATCTGGATCTCACTATAGCTCCAAACAGAAACAAGCTACTTGCTGTTTTTCAATATATATATATTTTTTTCCAATATTTTGACCAATGGCACATGGTAGTCACACAGCACCACTGAGTAATGGGATGGGGATGTGTCAGTGATTAAGTGATTGATTGGTTAATTTGGAAAAAAGAACAAAACAAAACAAAAAACATTAGAATGAATTATGTCATTGATGCCAGATAGAAGCTACTACAATGGGCTCATTTGTTTGAGTTTCATACCATATCACAAGTGACGAACTGATTTCACAGACACATTGAGGCACAAAAAATATACATATTGCACATTTGCAAAACTTCCTGGCAAACACCTTTTCAGTCCAAACCTCAGACCTGTCCATACAACAAAGTAGTATGTACTAGTAAGTAAGTAGATGGCAATGGCTGAAAATCAATAAAAAACATGTGGACATTGCTTCAAATGCAACATTAATACGCTACATAGATCAAACAGCCTGTCACTTTCTAAAATGAACAACAGAAAGCAGAATCATCACCACAAATGAAAGAGCGCTGGGGTTAAAGTTAGTACTCAGTTAAGGTTAGGGTAGGGAATTACCGAGGACACAGCTGTTTCAGACAATGAGCAACTCGCACATTGGAGTGATTCAAAGTGTAGGGAAATTGTGCAGAAACTACACTAGGCTTATCCATGTGCAGTGGAAGTTGCTATCCAGTGCAGGTAGTTCATGATGGCTGGGCTCCACAGCTTCAGGTCCTCCCTTTCCTTTGCATCAGTTTTCAAAGCTTCTGTAGACCTGTTTCAGAACAGAAACAACATTATCAAAAAGACAATGTAATTATTAACAGCCAACCTAAACAAAACTACCAACAGCCATGGCATAAAATCTATCTGTATGCTTCCATTTTTTCAGTCGTTGCTGATATTCAGTCTCAGATGTGCTCATTAAATTACATGTTAATTATTAAGGTCATAATCATAGTGTTAAGTTGTACCAGACTGCAGCTTACATCATACCAGTGGCGAGCGGTGACCTGTTACAGTGGTCATGCTGAAGTGTGAACTACAGCCAGCGCCCAATTATTGGCTATTTATTCATTAATTAAAACACGTCATATGTTTTTTAAGGTACCCCGCTCCCTCCACGCTATGTTATAGTGAGGGACCGGGATAAATAAAGCGTTCCCTCGCTATATCATAGTGAGATGCCTCTGGGGCTCTGCATACCTCCGGGGCTCCGTTTTCTAACTCGTACATCAATGCGATTTTAATAGACACTCTCACACTCTAAGCTGCTTCACTGACAGCTTTTTTGCCATTCAAAATGCTCATGTACAGCAAACACAGCCTCGAGTGCGGGTACTACTCAATATCGCAGTGCGCATGCGCGAAACAAGCTGTCAGCTTTCGCAAACAAAACAGGATAAATAAGGCAGGAATTTCAGACCAAAACAGTAGAACTAAGATATTGCATTATAGAACACACTGACAGATGAATATTTTCAATTATTTTATTGAAGGGCTTGGGCATGCACTGCATTTATAGCTTATTATGACCGCTCGCCCCTGCATCATACTAATATTTCATCCCTCTGTGTTCTGTAAATGCAATGGATTTACTCACTATAGAACCTGTACAGCTACTGCTGTAACTAAACTTGAGAGTTTAAATGTTAGCAAACTACGGTTACTGATCATACCGTGTCTTACTTCTCATTCTTGAAACCATTTTGCTGAATAATCAAGAAGTAAGCAATCATTAGAAAGTGGTGCACAACTCATGTTTCCCACCTGTGGCAGCCTCCTGCTGACAGTGGACCTGATAAATCAGCTGTGTGTACAGAAGTAACAGCTGCCTGTCACTGATTGGAGGATCCGTTGTTCGATCCCTGGCCCCTGCAGCATGCATGTCCATGTGTCCTTAGGCAAGATACTGAAACCCAGATTGCTCCCCATGGCTGTGCCATGTGTGTGCATGGTTAATGGTGAACATAGTGTAGCGTGAAAATCATTTACACTCTTTTTTTGTCTTTTACAACTGGTAAGATACATTCTCAAAAATGGCAACAGAAGTGAATTTGGACTAAACTGTGAATCAGTTTTTATTTATTTACAGGGATAAAAGCTTGTAATTCTACCTGTTGTCTTGGGCCACTGTGAGTGACAAAGTGTCACTCATGATAAACTTGAGCTGCATGTCAGAGAACTCTGTGAGAAGTAAAGAAATATAATGAAATGTGTGTTACCAATTGTAAAGTAAAACTGTAAAGTGATCCAGACTAAACAACTGCTCTGCCCACGAAGAAAATTGGAAAACAGAAACAAAAATGATTTTTCAATGTTAACCCAAACCCAAATAAAGAAAATTATTCCAATTCATTCACTGTGCCATCTCAATGCCAGTATGAGCATCAGACAGCTCCTCTCTGCCTGAGTGTGAGTTCATCAGAGAGAGCTCGAGTATTGGCTGTAACTAGTACACCCCCTTTCACCTGCCATCCAATCAAAGGCAGCAGCTGCCAGCAGAGCTGCCAGTGTGAGGCTGCACTCAGAAACAGAGCAGAGCCCTCTGCATTAGCCCGTCACACTGTTGCAGGTAGGTTCATTAACACGCAGACACACACACACACACATACAAAAGTTTACAAAGATTTTTCTTTCTTTTAGAGGATAGATCCAAACTGCATTATCTACTACATTTGCTAAAATGGAATTCACGTCATATGTTTGGTACTGATGTTGATGGAGGGATGCTGCAAGCCTCCCAGCAGAGCAGAGTTATTGGATTGATAATATGCTGTGTCGACTAGCTGCAGCAGTCTGTGTGTGTATGTGTGTGGGCTTAGTTGGTGTGAATAAGAGATGAGGTTAAACTGTCCTTGTATGGAGTGGATACACGCTTGTATTTTTGATGTGATATTTTCAATTTTGGCTTAAGATGCAGATATTATCTGATTAAATACTTTGAAAGGTTTGGCTGACCTAAATGTAAACATATGATCTCACTTGTGATATATATCCATACAGATAGTTTTGGATGGATTTGTTCAGGTCTGGAGATATCTGCCTATGAAAAAATATATTCTTTTTTTAATATATTCTTTTGTAATTTGTGAAACAAGGCTTTGAGGTTTGTTCAGTTTTGCTTTTGCATGAACACATATTATACACCAAATTTAGAAAAAAAAATGTTTTCACCAAAATATCTAGTCCTTGAGTTTAGCAACTGAGATTGTCACTTGCAACGGTTATTCAATGAAGAGCAGTATTTGTGGACAATACCAAGTATTCCTAAAGAGCAGCATTTGAGTAGCAGACATGTTTGTGATCTTTAACGCTGATACTATGCAGTAACCTAGTAAATGTAAATCTGTCACTACTGTTATTACTATTACTATTACTGTTGTTATTATTATTATTATTATTACTACTGCTATTATTTCTGACACTGCTGTTGTTGATGTTGATGTTATATAGCACAGTGTAGTATACTATAGTATTATTATCATACCACATATTATGTCATATTATATTATTATTATATTAGTATTATATTATGTTAACTAACTAGTAGTATATTACTGCTATTACTATTATATGTAGTAGAGTGTAGTATATATCACATTACACTACTATATTATCATATTATACATGTACATGTATGTTATACTCTTGGATGTTATACATTGTATATGCTACATCAGAGGTCACTAACAGGCGGACCGCGGTCCGGGTCTGGACCCAGAAGCTGTCCCATACGGACCCGAGCCCACAACCAAAACACAAGGCTATGATTTAAAACCTGACGGGTGGCTTCTATTTGAACCCAGCGCAGCTTTTGTAGTCTTTACAGTAGTGGTTTAGTGGATAAGGAAACGCAGAGAACAATTACATGCGAGTTAAACCATTCCACATGATACCACTCAGCCAATCAAGTCTGCGCATTGCAGGCAGTAAATATCGCGACTCTACAGTGCAGACAGATGGGAAAGTTAGAGGCAAGTTACTTATGAAGACATGGTAGAAAGAAAAAGAAAGATGGCGATACATGTAGAAAATCAAAGGGAGAGATACAGACGACTGAGCAGGAGAAAGTTAAGGAAAAAGACGAGAGATAAGGAGAAAGTTGAGAAAAATAAGGAACAAATGACGCTCTCCAAATAAAGAAAAGTGGACAGCAAAAATAGAGCATTTAATCCGGAATGGACTGACAGAAAAGGGGAAATTCAAGCCTTTACTCACTTTATTTTATTTTTGTGAAGTTAAGCGCTATGTTTGAGCATGCACAATTTTCACATTGTATTTATTTGCTCTTATTTTGAAATGCAGCCCTTTTTTATATCGTAAATGAGGAAACAGTAGTCAACACAGCAGTCTTACATCTGTTCAGTTCTATGTTAGTTGACAATAAATATTGTCAAAAAGTTTTGGGATTGTCCTGAATTCATTTGATTTGACAGTCAGGTATCGAATACATGCAGATGTTGATACAACTACTAGGCTACTTAAATATATATATCACATTAAATAGTTAGACATTATGATCTTCTGGATCTTTGCTTCAAGATATTTTCTCCAACCGGACCTCTTTAAATTTTAGTTGAATACCCCTGTGCTACATCATACTACTATTACATGCTATATTATATTATTATATTATACTACTATATGCACTCTATCATTACCATTAGCATACCATACCCACTGCTGTTACACTCAGGTACACACATACACATGTGCATATTTTCTTTAGTTCTCCTACAAGTGCCTATTTTGATTCAAATTCCTGCTACCTCTACTTATTGTGTCCATTTTTAGATTTTATATATTTTTATTTTCTATTCTATTTCATACTTTGTATTCTATATTTAAACAGTGCAATATGAGAAGCGATTGAGATGCCAATTTCCCGGAGGGAACCTCCCAAAGGGATTAATAAAGTACTCTGTCTGTCTGTCTGTCTGTAACCTAAGGCATCCACTATTTAAAAGAGGCACAAGAATCCTGAGTCGTGTAGTTGTCTGAACGTATTGAGAAAATGTTTTGATGAGGAAGTTTTTGCCTTGCTGAGATTCATATGAAAGTATGTCATCTTACACAGATTCTCATGCCATAGCTTATAAGATATGTCATTATGTTAATTGCTGGACATTTGTGACATGATCTGTTACATGATCATCTTGGTGGTTACTGTTTATTGTCTTGTGAGCCCATCCAGGCAGGGCACCATTTAGTGCAGGACATTAATCAACCAGTCAATCAATCAATCAATCAGTCAGTCTGATCCAGTTCAGTTATAAAGGGTAAGGCTAATGTTATTCCATATTTTCGTTGATGTCAGCTCATTCAATGAAAAGACTGTAAGCCAACAATGTGCTGGCCTCTCTCTCATTGCTGTCTGACCTTCATTCTCTGGTGTGGCTCTGAGTCCATTGGTTCCTACTGAAGATAGAAATCTATAAATACACCTCACAAATATATAGTTTCATTAAAAAAAAAAAAAAGCTGAATAATTTCGTAAAACAGTTGGCCACTGTAGTTTTTGAACAAATGTCACCCAAACAAGAGGAAATAATGCATTTGTTGTGTTTGTTATTTTCTGTGGTAGATGAATCCACATTTGGGGGTTGAGTATTTGGGGCAGCAGGACGGTGTATATGGAGCTGAGTCAATATGAGCTACAGTATGTTTGTGTGTATGTTCATGGTAATAAACATGTAGCTCACTGATGTGTATTTAGTTTTTGCGTAACGATGGAGAGGAAAATATAGATTATTGACAGTCGTACTTCGTAATACTTAAAGAATACTTTATACCTATTTCAGTGGGGCCTGTCTCTTAATAGACAGAGTAAAGTGATGATGCTATATTTGAAGTTTAGTGCAGCTATCTTGCACAGACTGTTGCAATGATTGCATATGACTTTCTCGTGTAGAGAGCGGGCCAGTGTTTTCAAGGCTTTCACAACCACAAAATCAGAACTTGTGTCACTGCCTGTGTGTAGCTGTGTGCAACACACACATGCACACAACAAACGCACACATGCACACAACAAACACAAACATGCACACAAACAAAGCATCTGTATCCCTTGGCTAGATGATTTGTATCTCCCTGAGTGAACTTCTACCAATGTCTGTCATATTTGGCATTAACAATACACTTGTGTCACATTTGACATCTGTCAGACTGAACCTTTGCATACAAGTGACTGCAGTCTCTCTCTCTCTCTCTCTCTCTCTCTCTCTCTCTCTCTCTCTCTCTCTCTCTCTCTCAGTGTGTGTGTGTGTGGGGGTGTGGGTGTGTGTGGTGAATACAATAGGGCTGGCTCAGTTTCCAGTTCAGTCCAGTGTAGAAGTTTAAACAGGTTGCAGGTTTATGCAGATTGAACCAGCATTTGTTATTGAACCTTAAGCCTTCTGGCACATTAATTACAGACATGAATCAGGTCTCAGCAGTGTCCACCCATTCAACAAAGAAAACAAAAACTCAAAAAAATATATGCAAAATACAGCTGGAGTCAAAATTGTCACCTCTGAATAGACAAATAACAAATGCTAACAAAAAGTAACATTCGCATTTTGAACATCAAACTTTCAGGCAGGCAGGCCAGCACTAGGCATGTGTGATGGGAAATGCTGATCTGATGTTAAACGTCAGAAGAAAGGTTACGTCACCAAGTGGCAACCTCTGGGGCAAAGAAATGAAGCCACCGTGGGTCTGCCAAAACAGTTCCTTGAACGGCCACTTGAGGCTGGCTCTAAAAGTGAGTCAATCCCTGTAGACCTCCATTTTAAAATGCCCAACTTTACAGCAGAAATAAACACCTTTACGGCCTAGAACAAAAAAATTGTTAGGTCTCTAAAGCTAACTTTTTCCAAAGCAAAAGCAATGTTTCAGATGTCTACAATAACATTCTTCCTATCCACATTTGTCACTTCACAAATCCAAAACATCACTTATCTAAGGACAAATACATTTATGTGTATTGCACTTTGAGTTTTACATATCCACAGTTTCATTTTTGATACCCACAGTGAACATTCTGAACATCTGTAATAGAATTCGTCTGACTAGTGAGAATACAATTCAGACATACTATCATGGCTTTCAAATATAATTTTACAGATCAAAGTGTGGTTCTATTAAATGTGAAAATGACTTGCCATGCAGCTGCTCCTCAGCGTGGGGATTTACAGCTTCCAGAGGAGTGCGCACTCAATTCAAGTGATAATTCACAAGGTTGTCTTTCTTGACTGGTTACTTAGTTACATGGAAATGCAATGTTATTGTTTTGCACTGACTGTCCTTGGACAGTCAGCTTAAAGGACTCTTGACTGTGACTCTGTGAGCGTGGACATGGGAGCTGGAGCGCTCTGTTCTGGTTTCTTTCGGGGGTTTTTTTAGTTAATCAAGCAAATCGATTTTAAGTAACATTTAAGTAAAGCAACAGCTGCCACTCTAGCCTCTGTAAATGTGAAAATCATTACTACATGTGCAGCACAAGACATTTACTGGAACAAACTGGTTTATGCTTGTTTGGCACCCATCATCCACATGTCATATTCTTCTCCAAATTATTGTTATTTTCTGGGAACTCAATACAGCCACAAGAGTGTCAAAACAGTAGCATTCTTGTTGTTTTAGTTTAGTTTTGGCTCTCACTCCATAGATGGGACACACACTTTTGATTGACATTGACGCATCATTTGGAAACAGCCTCCGGGAGCCCCATGTCCTCTCTCAGCCTCATCCTAGTGACTCCTCTGCCAATACTCCTGTGTGTGTGTCATTTTAACACTGTTCACACTGCCAAAGCATCATCATATGGACGGTGTACAGTAGCTGTGTTTGTGTAGCTTGTGTCTGTCTGTTTAATTTGGATGCTGTTCTCTGGATATGATTTCTGTGGGGATAATCTACTATATGTTGATGGTAGGAATGAGAATACATGACACTCACCAGTCCCTGTTCCTGTCTGCCTGCCTCTGCTTGAGGTACTTGGTTTGTGCGAGACATAAAAAGTTGAAAGAAGAGAAGGTATCTATTGGAATCAGAAATGAGGTGTGCTGTGGGGGCAGCAGCACACCCTAAAACCAGGCATTATAAGAACCATCCATTGATGTGATGCTGACTCATTTTATATCAATAATGTGATGAACTGTCTTTGTTCAAGGAGCCTAATGTGACTTTACAAGTCTGTGAATTATCAGTGAAGTGTACGAACTACATTGTGGAATGGAATAACAGTGACAGATAGATCCACATTGTACATGCTCATCTCCTCAATGAGACGTCTGTATCCCCACCGTGCTGAATTATCATAAACTATACTGAGCTGGTTGCATTGGCACTAACTCTCCCTCCTTGCACTTCTCATGCATTTTTTGTGAACATCAGCAATATCTCCGAGATATTTCATTTACTGGAGGTACATGCAGTCCACATATTTCAGCAAAGCAGAAATTATACAGATACTGCTGAGTATGTTCTGAATTCATCATCAACCATATTCCAAAAACCTTGCACAGTCATTGCACAGTGAACTGATGGTTATTTAATAAATGGATTAAAGACATTTTTAAACTTTAACTGTTAAATAATTTAATAACTCTTAATAACTGAAGTAATTAATTTGTTTCTAGTTTGGGAGGAAAGTTGGGGGTCAGGGGTGCAGCTGGGTTAGGTTCAGGAAATCACAAGAGTGCATTAAAATACTAATAAGCTGATATGAATTTGAATGCAGACATTTTCTGTGGAAACAGGCTGTAGCCTGTAATCTGTGGTGAATGCTTGCTGTGTGTGTTATAGCATTTTGAACAGACTTATGCTAAAAAGCTTGGTAAATAGTAGTGAAGCTAATAATCAAAACCATACATGGACATTAACGCAGGCTAATCTAATATTATTTCTAATGATTGAATGTTAAATTCAAAGAGACCATGACTCAACACTGCAGTGAATCAAGTTTACTGAGTTTAGACACAGAGATGCCAGACAACAGAAAACTCACAGCCAGTCAGTCAGACACTGTAGGGATATAGAAGAGACGTTCTTGAGTATGTTAAGTTCGTCTGATAAGATAAGCCTTTATTCGTCCCACAGTGGGGAAATTGATACTTGCTTTGTTCAGGGTGAGATTTGCAGAGGTTTTTTAACCTCATTAATTAAGATTAAGATTTCTTAAGAAAATGCATACTCAATGCTGTTGTCATACTGTCATATCCACAGTTTGAGTAAAAAATAACCAGCTCTATCCATCAGTCATCAAAAACAGTCAAGCCTCACTGCAGATGTAAATCATTGATACTAATAGATTTGGTGCTGCATCATTATGCTGCTCTCAGCCTTACAAGAAAAACTTGACACTTAAAATCAATCTGTACTGTCAAATGGTTGAGATTATCTGTAGACTGACGTTCCTGTTGATTAACTTGGTACACATGCATTTTAACTCATGTTTTACAACAAAGTCAATCATGTCACAAACTAAGCACAGTTGTGCCTTGCCATTACATTTTCAGAGTTGTGATCACAGTGTTGTTTAGATTAACATGATCTATGAGTCCAGTACTGACATCATATATGTACAGGATCCATTTCATCTAACTAAGCACAGGCGTAAACAGAATCAGGACATGTGCCATTGTTCCACAAGCTTGAACTCTCATTGAGGGGTTTCTTTCATTTGTCTCGCTTAAAATGTGAAACTGGGATTTACTTTCCATATTCTGTGTCAAATGGGGGTCTATTACTTGACACTTCATCATGACACCCACCACGATTTTAACAAAGGCAGATAATGATTATTGGTTTATTAGTTTTCAGTTAACTACAGCTTCCATATATCATCAAGTTTTCTCCCTCTCTTTGATAAACACCCACACTCTTTCCAACTTCTGAGCTGGAATCTCTGCTGTCTGACCACATTCATGCTGATCAACCCTCCCTGTCCATTCTCATAGCTTCAGTCTGTCAAGTTGCTGACATTTAATCTGTGAAGATCTTGTCTTCTGGAAAATTATGTTTGTAAAATTTCAAATTCAATTCAATTTTATTTGTATAGCACCAAATGACAACAAAAGTCATCTGAAGGCCCTTTACATACAAAGCAGGTCTAGACTATACTCCAGACATACAATATAATATTACTTATAGAGGCCTGACAGTTCCCATCATGAGCAAACACTTGATGCGACAGTGGCGAGGAAAAACTTCATTTTGACAGGCAGAAACCTCGGACAGAACCAAGCTCAGTGATGGACAGCCATACCTACCAAACTCTGTCATTGTGTGGGACAGTGTTAATTTCCACTGTGGCCTGTGCATCAGGGCCTGGTTCACTACTCATCCAAGGATGGTCATGGTGTTCCTACCACCTTACTCTCCTTTCCTCAGTCCTATTGAGGAGTTTTTCTTCGTTTGGAGGTGGAGAGTGTCTGAGCATCAGGCTCAGAATCAGAGGACCCTGCTCCATGCAATGGACGCTGCATGTGAAAATATTACAGAAGATCAGTGTAGGGGATGCACGCCGTTTCTTCCCTCGTTGCATCACAGGGGAAAATATATGCAGTGATGTGGACAAGAATCTGTGGCCAGACAGACAGCAGTGTGTGGATGTCATGGAGGGTGAGGAGGACGACCAGGAGGGTGAGGACAGTGGCCAGGAGAGGGAGGATGAGAGATATGAGCTTTTTACATGTGAACCATGTTGTTGTGCTGAACCATCCAGGTTATTTTGCCAAGCACACCAAGAGTGCTGAGAACGTCTGGTCTGGTCAAGAAATGAGCCAAAGCATTTGATAAAAATCTTATCTGACTATTTGTATGGCAAAGGAATTTAGTTTTCACTGATAAGTGAACAGTTTTGGGAGAGATGTGAGCTTTTGCAAGTGAGCTATGGTGTCGTGCTGAACTGTAAGACTGTTTTGCCAAACGATATTAGAGTTCTGAGAATGTAATTTCTGTTTCAAGAAATCAGTCAAACCAATGGAGAAAAACTGTAATCACATACTGATATATATTGATTGATATACATAATCAATACTCGTCCAATATGGAAAAATGAACTTTGTCAGTTTACTGTTTTTCCTTCTTGATATGAACACATTACATTTAACAGTTTGCTGATGAGGTGGTGAGGAGGAGGTGGAGGAGGCGACAGCTGAGCAAGTGTCAGGCCTGTTGATGGTTACCATGGCACAGTCTGTCACATGCACGTGTCCTTGTAGGCGTGTGTGTGTGTGTGTGTGTGTGTGTGTGTGTGTGTGTGTGTGTGTGTGTGTGTGTGTGTGTGTTGTTGATAACTTCCACTGGCAGAAAATGAAGTGCAACTGGCCAGTTGGGCATGAAAAGGGATGGATACAACAAATTTAATAATCACGTAATGTGAGCAAGGAGCAGACCATACTGTGTTCTAGCATGGCCATGAACAGATTAGCTTAATATCATGTTATATTTTTATGATGAACTTGCTTAAAGCTGAGTTGAAAGAAGGTGGGCAATATGTAAAGAATGAATGTCAGGAATGTTTATTTATTAACCAAACGTGGTTTCTGAATATATTTAAGCTGAAAAAAGGCCATTCAGATGCTTTTCACCAGATCTGTCTCTGTCACCGATTGTCTGCCTTCTCATAATTTCTTAATCTGAATGAATTTGGAGTTTAAAGATGAAACCAAAATTAACCAGAGCAAAATATTGTGTGTTTAACTAAGAAAAACGTAGTGCAAATTAATTTTTCAGTGCTCTCGATGTACTTAACACAAGAACAGCTACATATCAGGGGCGAGCGGTCATAATAAGCTATAAATGCAGTGCATGCCCAAGCCCTTCAGTAAAATAATTGAAAATATTCATCTGTCAGTGTGTTCTATAATGCAATTCCTTAGTTCTACTGTTTTGGTCTGAAATTCCTGCCTTATCTATCCTGTTTTGTTTGCGAAAAGCTGGAAAGCTGACAGCTTGTTTCGCGCATGCACACTGCGATATTGAGTAGTCAGTGTTGGGAAAGTTCACTTTCTATATGAACTAGTTCAAAGTTCAGTTCAAACCTTTTAAAATGAACTAGTTTAGTTCATCGTTCATAATTCAAAATTGTGAACTAAAGTTCATGCTTCCCCAAAATGAACTATTTCGTTCTTTTTTAGTTCTTTTTTTTTTTTTACGTTGCCACGAGCTACGAGCTAATTCCCGACTGTACATGAGCATTTTGAATAGCAAAAAAGCTGTCAGTGAAGCAGCTTATCTGCCAACGCGCATGCTCATAACTGGATTCACTTCAAAACTCTGAGTGTGAGAGTGTCTATTAAAATCGCATTGATGTACTAGTTAGAAAACGAAGCCCCGGAGGTATACAGAGTCCCAGAGGCATCTCACTATGATATAGTGAGGGAGCGCTTTATTTATCACGGTCCCTCAATATAACATAGCGTGGAGGGAACGCTTTATTAACGCGCACCCACACTATAGAAGGCGTGCCCTCGCCTTAATAAAATATTCTGCAACCTGACACCTCCGGGCCCCGTAAAAAACATATGACGTGCTTTAATTGATAAATAATTAGCCAACAATTGGACGCTGGCTGTAGTTCACACTTCAGCATGACCACTGTAACAGGTCACCGCTCGCCACTGCTACATATATAGACAATAAAGCTGGACAAATAAAGGTAAAGAATAGAAAGTTAGAAAGACTATTACGTACACAGTTTTGTGATTAAAAATAGGTGTTTATATAAATGTATAAGTGAATATATAACAACAAAAATGAAATATCTGTGTACAAGTCAAGAGTTCTGCAAGTTGTAAAAATGAAAATATAAGTCTTGAGTAATATCTCTCAGAATGATAACGTGATTGACAGCTGTATTGTTATATTGTAATGTTTTCTAATTGTTTGGTTCTTGTATCATGCTTCTGACTTTGCTATGGTTGTTAATTTTTCCCAGCAAAGCTTGAAACTTTATAGTGTGAAACTACGCTGATTATGCTACTGATAAAATCTCATAAATGCACACCTGCGAATGAACAGCTAACAGACTGAAACAAGCAACCTACAACAAGTTTGTCACTTTCAGAGAGTTTGGTGAATCTGAGTTAGGAAAACCTATCAGAGCAAACTTCACAGGAGAAGAAGAAAACACAAAATGTTTTTGCACGAGACTTGCAGCAAATAACACGAAGTGGTCACTTTTTCAATATCCAACATTCAGGAATGTTTATCAACAACTGTATTCATTGAATTTTCAGCACAAGAACTCACATCTAATTCTATTGTGCCTCGACAAAGCAAAACAATAATAAGGGCAGCAGAGATTAAAATCTGTACAAGTACAAGGAAGTCAATAAAAAGTGTACATGAAGATGATGACATCAGTAAATATCATAGAGTGTATAAAACATGGACGTAGTCTCCGTGACATCACCCGTATATTTTTGAAGAGCAAAAATGAAGCAAATTGTAACATGCAGCCATCTTGGTTGCCGCGTTGCCTAACCCCGGTTACTCCAAATATGGACAAAAAGGTGGAGCAAGGGCGGTGCTGAATGAAGCCTGTTTAATGAAACATGCTCACCAAGCTAGCTGGCTAACCCGGTGGTACCGGCTGGCTTCGCCACTGGTTACGGTACTTTAATAAGCTGGCATTACGTTTTATGTCAATCCTCCAGCCAATCACAATCAGTCAGTTTCTGGTGTATAATAAACTTAAAATTTCTGTTTTATCAATACTAATAAATAGTAATGTTTGAAATCGTGGATTGTCAAATTTTATGTTACTGTTCAGCCTCAGTAACCAAGTCCAGCTTAACCTATAACAACATCTGGGTTAATGTTATATCTGGAAACATTCAGAAATGAGTAGATAATATTTTTTAATATTTTACAAAAACTTTATTGCATTTACACACAGTTCAGTTTAAAATGACATAACATTAGTTAACAACAGTGTTGGGCACTTTTTAAAAAGTAAATAGTCATAGTTACTAGTTACTTCTCTCAAAAAGAGTTAGTAACTGAATAACTCCACTATAAAAGTAACTAGTTACCAGGGAAAGTGACTATCGCGTTACTCTTTTCTTTTTTTTTTAAGTTTAAATTTGTCTAAGAATTTGGATTTTATTCTAAGCAGGTTTCACAAGCCAGTTGCATAAAGAAGAATTGCAGTGTGCTACCATGGACAAACATGCATTCCTGGAAGCCATATTTGGTATGCAATAAATCTGTACATACATCTGTTCATACAGAGCTCTCCTTCTGTGTACAGAGCCTCATTCTATCAAAGAATCAAGTGCGAAAGTTCAAAACATTTAGTGTGAACAGTTCAAAAGTTATTAGGCATCAAACTATGGATGTTTGATTGGAACACTGGTTTCTATACTAAACATGGGGCCATGCCTTTTTGAAGGCTTCATATCTCTGAAACTTGTGGAGATATTGGCCTAAAATTTTGGACAGCAGTTATTAGTTACAAAGACATCAAAATAAAAAAAATATGAAGCAAATCTGAGATGGTCAGTTGGGAGCCTTCTGGTGATTTGGCACCGAATTACCCAGTGATTTAAAATGGGTATTTATGGTATTTGTTGAGCATTTAATTAAATCTCTTTTACTTCATCATTTATGTGCTCCTGTTGCAAATTACCCCACTGAGGGACGAATATAGGTTTGTTTTATCTCACACCACACAAGGCTTTTTTTTCTGACCTGAGGTACTCCTGCTGCAGCAGCTAACTGGGAGCTATCAGAACTATATGTGGGGAAATTATGTGAATTTACGGCATCATAATTTGTAGAGAAATTAATGTTGTACACTGAAAAAACCTGAACAATAGGTCATTCATATTCAAATATTGCCTGGTGCTGCTATAAAGCTGTCAAATCAGTCTGCAGGGAGCAGTATTCTGTCCTGTTTAATCAGGCTGGAGTAATTCACACAGATGATTATATTGACTTGTGGCTGATTCAAACATTGTCACAACAGACACTGCAGCTCAAACACTGATGTCAGTCTCTGGTTATACTCTGCTTTGTTACATTATGCGGGAGCAGACTTGATGAAAGGACTGTTCCAAAGAGAGATGAGGAGAAAGAGGAAGGTGAAAGGATTAGAATCTTGGTGATGTTTGGTAAGCAGCCTTTCATATCCTGTTAAATACTCTGAGCTTTGGTATTAAAAGTCCACAGGCCTTGGTGAACTGCTGGTCTGACACTTGGCAGCAAGAGCACATGACATCAGCTGCAGGGTGGTGCTGATTCAACCAGAGCCTTCCATTAAGGAGGCAGAAACACAGGCACAAAATACCTATTCCCATTTTTCAGTGTTTATCTAATAATATTCAGTATTGACCTCATAAGTCCACATGGTCACACAAACAGTTATCTGTTCACAGGATGAACCAGGCCTGTCAGATAAGCCGGTTGGATGACACCAAGATAGTTACACATAGCTACATATTTAAAACTCACTGATTTAAGAATGTCAGTTGCCCTGTTTATCTGTATTTCAGTGCATGCATAGCAACTGTTTCTGGGAATTTGCACTACCAATGCTTCAAAGGATTGTAGAAGGCACAGGTTGGTATGAAATAAGGCTTAAGACTGAGCATCCCACAATCTCTGCATACAGAATTTAGTCATTTGGGAACATGACCGGGGAGCTGGATGATAATTTGAAGAACATATTGAGATCAATCTGCTATGTTTTAATTCAGATGTAAAAACTGTAACTGGTCAGCAAACTTGTCAATAGACAGACATATAGAAACTATCAGACACAGTCCTAGACACTTCTGCATCACATCTCATCAAAATGTGTCTCAAAACTATTTCAAATTAGGACAATTTTGGAATGTTGATGCAAGAAATTATCAAGGCACAAAATCACAAGCTAAGAAAATTAACTAGTCCTTTTTTTCATGTGCGGTGTGCACAAGTGGCATCACAAGATACACATCAAAAGATTCATGTACACAGAACGTAATGTGTCGAGCTAGAACCCCTTTTACTCATCCTGCAAAAACTTTGTACTTATACAAAATATCATTCTACAATCACAGTATTTAACCTTTCTAAATGAAGGTACTTGTCATCTTGCTTCTTGACTTTCTTGAGTATGATTATCATGTTTTGTGCTGATTGCATGAATAATCATTGAATTATGGTAGAAAGGGGGCTTTCAAGTTCATTGGTCAGGGTAGAAGCAGTGGTAATACTATAGGGTTTTTCTTCTTATAAACCAACTGTTATGTCCTCACTTTAAAGTGGGGATTAACTTGACAACCAAGAAGTGAAGGAGTCAGAGGATACGTAAAAGATGATTTATTTTACAAACAAGCTGAACAACAACAAAGGTTCACCACACTATGGGGGAGGAAGGAACAAAGAGGTTGTGCCAAACAACTGAAATCAATAAAACAAATCTGGGCCTAACTAAAATGTCCATCTCTGAAATAAAACAACAGGCCTAACTAACTTCTCTAAAGAAAGATCTTACAAAAACTTACAGTGGGCAGCACCAACCACTAAACCTAGGGTGTTTATTTTTTTTGTTTTTGTTATTGCGACCTTATTTTTAACTTAGCCACTTTACTGGTATTTATTTTTGAGTTACTGTTTGCCTGTTCTGCTGCTGTGACAAGTAAATTTCCCCTAAAGGGGATCAATAAAAAGTTAGCTTATCTTATTTTATCTTAATTTAAAGGCATCTATCAACAAATCTTGCATGTGTAGCCAAAGCCTGATACATCTTAACCTATTGTGTCACAGAGCTCCATCCCATTGTCCAAAAAGAAATTAAAAAACATCAGACAATGCACCTTTCATTTCCACGAACACATGCACACTTTAGTTCTGTTGGGGTTTTTTAACTTAATCCCACATTGTCCTGCTGCCAGAAACACTCAGGGGAACACCATATGTAGATGTACCCGCCACTGAAATTTGTTCCCAGCAAATGCAATCCTTCCTGCTGTTTGAGTAATAGCAGGGGTTTCTTTGATTTGGTTTTGTTTGGGGATTTGGGGTTGTTGTTTGTTTGTTTTTTTTTTGAAAATGAGAAAATAAAATGAAAAGATTAAATCTTCAGTAAGAACCAGTGGACTTGGAGCTGACCACCACAAAAGACATATTGTTTTCTTACATGTGTAACTCCATATACCTTCTTGAGGGGTCATGGTAGAATGCAGAATGTTGTTAATGACACCTTCCTGATGCAATCTCTGTTTTAATAAAAACAAAGAAAGAAAGAAAGAAAGAAAAATTTATTAATTTTATATTAAAGACACATTATGGTGTATGCTGCTCAGAAGGGTTATAGGAGTACAACTGACAGTGAGCTCAGCTAAAATGTTTAATTAATTTAGATCTTGTTTGACTCTGCGTTTTTGTTTCTTGGGGTTTTTTGTTACCAACAATCAGCTTGAAGGAGTTAGTGGCATTTGGGGAGTGTATCCTAAAAAAGTCAAGGAATTAATCTAATTAGTGATGGCTCTCATAGTGACTACTGATAGTAATTTCAATTTCTGTGAGTATGTGAGTATATGTGTGAACACAGGGATTGGGGCTCAGTTAATCATCTTGAAGGGACACTCAGTGTGTGGGAGGCAGACCCAGCCCCACAGTCTTACATAAGAACAGATATAATGCCATCTCTTTCAGCTGCTTTTGATATGCTTCCTCTATTGCTGCACATAACCCACTTAGGGAAACTTTCACTCAGCATAGCAACGGCAAGGACAGACAACAAAAACCCCCTCCCACACACACACATCACCACCACCACCATCGTCATCACCACCCCCCATCCCTCCACTCATCTGATGCATCTGAAAGTGTCTCTCCACCTGGCACAGAACATTTAAGTGCTGTCCATGGACAACTTAACTGTGTTATTGCACTTCAAGACTTGTTCACAAGGATTGGCCAAATCAGATTGGTATGATTGCATTAATAATATTCTGTTCTATTGAGCCAGTCCAGGATGACAATAGTATGATAATCACTGTTATGAGTTGTGTATTGACAAAAACTGTATCACAACAGATCCTCAGTCTGACAAGCTTATTTGTATGCTCTATTTACATCACAATAAGTAAGCATATAATGAAGGTATTATGGGTAGATTTCTTTAAGTATTGATAAGTTTTGAGAAACATTGAGTGTAACTCATGAGCTTCGATCTTGTTACATGATGATGTCTTTGCTGGTTATTTGGAGGGTTGTCACATGGGGAATTTGAAAGAGTGGACTTGTCCTTAGGAAAGGTAAAAGAGATTTTAAATACAGAGAGACACTGGAGGACAGTATTAGGACTGCAAAAAATTCCAAGCAGGAGAATACTGTGAAAACGCTGTTGATTCCTATGCACAGAAATGCCCAACTGAATTACACATTTAGCAAGGGTACAAACTAATCCCCCAAGACAATGAAAGTCTCTTTTCCTTATTTTGTCTTTTCTCAGAAAGCTACCTCAGTAGATGGAGAGGCAGATGGAAAAGAACTGAACGAAGGTTGCAGCACAGCTGAGAATTATAACTCTGTCTCTGTCGCCATGGAAACCACTGAACAATCAGAGCTGCTGATGGACTGTGAAGTGGAGGTCGCTGTAGCTGATTCACCTGAGCAGGGGAAGGATTTCGGTGCAGATGAAGAGCAAATTTTGATAGAGACAGACACATCAGATTCAACACAGGAAAACATGATGCATGACAAATTATTACCCGACCCATCAACTGATACTATTGAGACTGACAAGCCTGACTGCACTGAGAGCAGTGTTTGCACTGAAATGCCTTGTCAGGATCAAAAGGAAGCTTTGATTTTAGAAACAGGGCATGAAGAGCTCAACAGGAATGAGTCAGTCACCTCATCTGTATCCGACACACTCTCCAGTGCTGACAGTGTTTATGAGAATGAGGTCCATCGTAAGAGGCAGGACACACCAGAACAAGATCCTGAACAAGGACAAATCCCTGAGCAGGAGCAGTATCCAGAGCCAGAGCAAGACCCTGAACCACAGAAGAACCCTGAGGCAGAACAATACCCTGAAGCAGAACAAGACCCTGAGGCAAAACAATACCCCGAAGCAGAACAAGACCCTGAACCAGAACAATACCCTGTGCCAGAAGAAGACCTTGAGCTGGGGCATTACCCTGAGCCAGAACAAGACCTTGAACCAGATCAGTTCCCTGAGCTGGAGCAAAACCCTGAGCTAGAGTTATACCTTGAGCCAGAACCTGAGGTTGAGGATAATGAGCTCAATCAAGAAGATGATGGATATCAAAATCTGGCAATAGACACAGAAGAAGACCATGGGGGCCATGATATCCTATTTGACCCATCCACCACAGAGGAGACGACATTAGAGCAATGCATTAGAGAGGAGGCAATGTCAGATGAATCCTACCATGACCATGATGAAACAGATGAATGCCTCAGAGTTGAGATTGCAGCAGCTTCCTCAGATAGTGAGACAGACGAAAAATGGAGAACAATATTCTCCTCTTCTATAAATAAAGAAGATGATGACTCATATTTGGACAGTCTTCAGCTGAGTGCTCAGGAGCTCTTTGTGCAGAAAGTTGAGGTGCAAGACTTTGAAGAACAAGACAACAACAATTTTGAAGAAGTCAGTTTTGAGGTTCCACAAGTGGAAGAAGTTTTGGAACAACCAGAGAACATAATTTCCATTCCCTCCCCTCCACAAGAGGTTAAATATAATCCTTTAGGTCTTCAAAGTTTGTCCAAAATCTCTGAAGATGAGAGCGAAAATGGCAGAGATGCCAATCATAACCACACCACCTACCAACATCACATTAATGCGGATCCAAACAAGAGGCTACCTAAAGACTTTTGTGTGATACAGGAGACCAAGAGTGAGAATGTTAGCACAGAGCATGTAGATTTCCAGCTGGCTCGCAAACAGTGGAGGGAAATGGAAGAGCAAACCATGAACAAGATTGTCTTACCAACAACCAAACAACCAAGCTTCCATGGCAGCCACAGCTTTATGTACACACCGGTTCGGAACATTGAAAGAAGCCATAAAAAAGCACATGATCTGGAGAACTTGTATCTGGTTGGCGATTATCCTCACACCCAATTCAGCCCTTGCTCAGAGGATTCCGGCCTAGATGATTCCAGTTACAGGTCCCCTTGTGATGACCCAGAAACACCAGTTGAAAGGGAGATTCGCATATCAATGGAGAGAGAGGAAAACTTACGGAGAGAGAGGGGCCTCTCCAGGATGGGCAAATCAACTGATTGCGCTCCATCCCGAAGTATCCCCAGATCCATAAGTACTCCACTCACGCCATCATTCATCATCACCTCCTCACCCACTAAGGAACCACTGAAACATGAAGTGTCAGCAAACAATGTGATCATTCTTGACCCTAGCAATGATTTCAGCGCCAGTCCAAGACATAGCAAAGACAACGTGGCAGCTCGGGCAGGCGAGTGGCATGCTGAAGACAACAGCTCCAATGTCATCATCCTAGAGACATCCAATCTGATTATTCGCAGTGCCTCAGAGTTCTCCCTCAACAAAGCCTGTGAGCAGCCCCAGGAAAAAATGTTCCTCAACAACCCCTTTTTCAAGCTGCGCTCAAGAAGCACAATTTCACTGGTGGATGAAGAGATTAAGATTGTTAAGCAAAGGGAGGAAGAGCTAAAGAAAGAGAGAGCAAATCTGTATGGCAAAGAGAGGTTCAATACAGAAAGGATACATATGGACACTTTGGCATTTGACAATTCAGGTATGTCAGCAAAATACTGATAGTAGAACAATACATTATTTACAACAGTGTGTACATTTTGTGCTTTTATCTTTAATCCATGGTTGATCCTTGGTCTTTGTTATTAGTTGATGTACCAGTGAAGTGCAAGTCCTCTCCATCATCCCCAATGAAAACAGCCTGTAGGATGGATCGCTCTGCTTTATCATGTGATCACAAAGTAAGCTCCAGCTTATATTTTCTTTTTTTATCCTTTTTTACAGAGGTAATCATCAATAAAAATAATTCAATATGCATATTGTATTTTACCTAAAGAAAAATACTATCATTATCATTTTAATTTGAATGCATCTGTTGAGTAAAATGTTCAAAATACAAGAAATGAATATTAACCCTGAACAGCAATATTAAGATGCAAATAATCTGCTTATTTCACCTTCAGTGTAATTACCTGAGAGAGGAAGTGGAGGTGGAGGAAGTGCTTTGAATGCAGGTAAACAACTGTCTTTCTCAGTTTCCAGAGGCCTACGCAGGAGGAAGACGCAAGAGTGCCATGGCTCTACGCTGGGAGGCAGGCGAGTTTACAAAAAATGACTGAAGACGAACAAGTCAACAATTTGCCGCATAAGGGCATCAATTGTCAGTGTTATACTCATTCAAGTTAGATGCAGTGTTGCAATTGTTTGTTTCATGTTGTGACATAACCTAAATTCTCTGCTTCTGTGATGCTTTGGGCAAAACTAGCAAGACAATGAGAATGTTTGTGGCCACATTAGTTTAGACAAAGTCCACAGACAACTAATATATCTAACTAATATCTAAAGAAAGAACTAATATCATGGACACAGATAACACTTAATTCTGGCCCGAAGGTGTGCATTTTGTGCATTATTATGTACCCGCATGGCTCTGACATGTCTTTATCACTTCTGAATCGACACTCATACCTTGAAGGCTGCTGTTTGCAGTTCTTACAAGGCCACAGCATCTACTACTTGTTGAAGTAGTAATGTTTATTACAAGATTTACACAAACAGTGCCAACACACTTTCCTTTTAAACCAAATTATGAATAAATAATACTAGTATTTTGAACTATGACAAGTGGCAATAGTACAAATGGGAGAAAAACCCAGGTTATTAATTTATGTCTGATGCAGTCATTTCCATTATTATCCCTTACTAATTGAAGAGCTATTTAAATCAAGTAGCACACAATCTGAAAAAAAAAAAAAACTGCCAGTGGCAGTGGAAGAAAAAAAGATTTTGAAAAATTCTATTCTCTGATTACTGATTTGGCCTTATTTATAGTATTTATGGCAAGGATGGCATCTCAATATCTTTATTAGAGTAGTTATATTCCATATGTACATTGGAAGAGTTCAGTTGACCTGAAACTAATATGAGGCTTCAGCAGTGTGAGTGTAGAATAATAATTGTTGCTGTAGTGTTGTGTCTCTGTCTTGCGTTGAAGTCAGTTTTCCCTTTCAATAGACGTTCATGCAGCACTGGCCTCTAAGGTTGTAGATAGGGCTTAATTATGTTATTATTACTTTATGGTTTCATTACTTTTTGTTGTTGCGAGTAAAGTTGGGTTGAGATTACAGGGGCATTAATAGATTGCCTGTGAAAGTTCTAAGTCATCCAGGTCATGGTATTCAAGTAAGAGTTGAATAAGAGGCAACTGGACACCCAGGGACTTATTATCTGTGGGGTCATTATCACCACTTAATAAGTTGGTGCTCCTGGGTGTTTAACGATAGTCTTTGCGAGTCGGCCAAGTGTAAATGACCGTTAACGTTGTCACATGAGGTCAAATGTAAGTGAATGTTCAGTCTCCTGGAAATAGATCCTGTTCTGCCCTATCAAAAATATGAACATTATTGTCAAAAGTGTGTCCCTGTTCTTTGGGGTGAAGGTAGACTCCTGAATTTTAACCTGAGAAGTTGGCTGTCCTCTTTGAGCCATGCATTTGTTGAGCAGTTATTTTGTTGCGAACATACCTAACAAGTGTACAGGCCCAAGAGAAGGAGTTTAAACACTTGATGAATGCACTCAAAGCTTGTGGGTATCCCAACTGGACCTTTTTGAAAACAACCACGAAATCCAGAAAGAGTACAAACGATGATGATGAGGAGAAGAACAACAGACACAATGACATTGTCATCCCATATTTTTCTGGAGTATCTGAGAAACTCGGGAAGATTTTCAACAAACACGGGTTCCTGGTGTTCTTCAAGCCGAGCAATGTGCAGACACAGAAACTGGTCCACCCAGAGAGAGTCCATACCAAAATATACTCCATACAACAACTGACCACACAGAGGATAAGTACCTGGGTCTCCATGCCAGTTAGTCAAAAGGAAGCTGCTCAGATGAGAGGTGAAACATCTTCAGGAACCTAAAAACCAAATCCAAACCAATGCCTTCAACTCTTACTTGAATTAATAGATTGGTCACTTTGGAGCCGCAGAAACAACTGAACTAAAACAGTTACAGACTGAATAAAACGAAAACAAGGGGGAGGGAAACTGTCGAGTTGTTGATAATTTTCTGTGACTTTATCACTATGAAAGACATGTTTCATATTACTCATAGTCATTTGATTCATTGTACAAATAAAATAGTGAATTGTGCAGGGGAACAAAAAACTGATGGGTAAACAGACACAACACTGACAACAAATCTGCCTACAACTCTGAACTTCAGAAATATCTCTCTGCTGTAGCTTAGCCAGCAAAGACAGATGAAGAAGACTAGACTTCTATTTTGTTCAGCTGAGCATTAGAATGTATTTTTTACACAGAAGGACTGTGTTTTTTGTATCTCATCTATTATGGTGTAGTTGCAATATGGAGAGGTTTCTTCATGGCCAGTATGGACAGGAGGAATGATTATAGTGACCACTAACTTTTTCAACATACATATGCCATGTGACTACTGTAGTAAGATAGACTTGAAAAAAAATATAATGTTGAGCCCAGACTTTGCTAAACTTTTATGACATTATAAATCTAAATCAGATTTGAAAATTTTTTTTGATGTTATTGTGTGTCTTGATAAAGCAAATGATACATTGCTCAGTGTAATTAATTGTATTTTCATACTATGCTCTTTTTTTGTTGCAAATGATGTTTCAGGGTGAGCTGGATGGGTATAAATTAGCACAATATACAAAGTATGTTATTCCTATAACTTTCAGTTGAAAAATATAGTTCATTCAGACAAATCACAGCGAATGTCAAGATTTTTCGCACAATGATGCAGTGGTTTGCACTGTCACCTCTCAGCAATAGGGTTCTGGGTCCAAACCTGCTTGCTGGGTTCTCCCTGTGCCTGCATTGGTTTTCTCTGGGTGCATCTGTCTGCTCATATAGCTGATGGATGGATTTCATTTTTTCCCCGAGGGATACTTCAGGACACAGAACCATTTGAGTTGTCTGCCTGAACTAGCACTACATTCTTGTGTATGAGGCACATTAAGACAATCCAATAAGAACAGGTATTTATAAACAGTGCTGTCACAGTGCTCAAACTACAGGACAACTATGTGGAGCATGGACATCCATTGTCTGAAATCTCATGTCAGAGATTTGGAAATTCCAAATAATGAAATACGTTTCCACAAATCAAAGTATTTTATTCTTTATACAACAGCACTATAAATGAATGTTTACTGACATTGTACAAAGTGAAGCTACAGTATACTCACATGAACCTCTTGTTAGTGTTCAATCAAATTCTAATTTTATTTTCCAACATTAAGCAATTCTTTAATTTTCTATGTATCAGGGCATTTTTAGGCCAGTATCTATTTTAAAGCATTTTTTTTTTTGTTTCATCTATTTCTGAATTTCATGAGCACATGCAAGATATTTCCAAAAGGGATTTTCTTAAATGTAAACACCAGAATATTTTAATAATAAAGTATTTATCATTCTTTACAAAGCCTTGATATTTCCAGCTACTCTGAAAACCAGCTTTTAAAAGCTTGGTACTTTCTTGACCCAAAATACATCTGATCTTAAGGGTGCAATATGTACGAATTTTTAAAACATTCAAAAATTAACTAAAATTATGAAAGAATGGGAAGATTTTGAGGCTATGTGAAAGACAACTACGTATATCTTGCATTGCAGAGATGTCTACTGAAGTTAGCTAATAGCTAGTCCTGGCCTGTTGTGTCTCATGATGCCATTTGTATCTGGAGGCTATAGTCAGATAGCATAGCTAAGGCCTCCCCCACCTAGTTTCAGGTGGGACATGTGTGCGAGCAGTGAGTTCACTATGAACCCCATTCTCTCTGCAGCCTTAAAAGATAAAGAAAATAAGCTGACAAAATATTGAGAAAGAAAATATTCTTACGCCTACATTCCTTTTTAAACAGAAAGATACACAAATTCAAAATTCTCTCCTTTGAACTAAGATTAGCTTAATTGCCTTTAACTTCACTTGTGAAATACACTTCATCCAAACGCGACAGAAACAAAATAAAACTCACCAAAACCATCTTAGTTAGTCTTTCCATTGTCAGATCACTCTGGCTTGGTAGAAATAAAACCTTAATTAAGAGACTTTGAAGGGGAAATACTATGGCTCTGCATGCTGCTTTCCCCTGCTACTCATGCCTGACCGCACTTTAGCTCCTCTCCTGCTTCACGCCTCTCTGGTCCCCCGTCTCCTCAGATTTTTCCTTGACCTGAAGATGTTTTCCATTGAGATCCATTATTTTGTTTTGTTTTTTTACTACTGGACTGCAGCAATCAACACTCCGGTAATAGGCCAGTTAGCTGTACAGATAACTGAGCCAACTAGCAAACTGGCAGCTCCAGTCATGGCTGTATGAAGAGAATATAGTTATTAGCAGTTACTTTGGTGATATGCTGCCCCTATGTGTTTAGAGTAAAAATTCAACAGGTTTGTGCATATTGCACCTTTAAAGAGCATTGTTTTACATTTTATGTTTGTATGCTGCATTGTGTTAGTCAAGTATAGCTTACAAATCTCAAGGATTGCTTGCGGATGTTTTAACATTCTGTGAAAAGCATGCCCGCCATGATGTTTTGGTGCTTATTTAGCTCTTTACAGTTTTTCTCAGTCGCTTTGGTGCATTTCTCACACCACTATTAATATTTGCACAGCAGTTAATGCATTTCTCAAAACAATTAGTACAAACTGCAAAACTGAGTAGATAACCTGCAAAGGTGCCTCACTTGCTCAAAATGGATTGTTCATTCCTCAAAAGCAAGTATTCATGTCAATCAAAGTGTCAGTGTCAACAAAATGAAGAGTCCCAGCACCATTGTTTATGAACAAGACAGTCAAATGGCTTAGTCATGTTTTCATTATGACAGTTTGCTCTGGGAGTGTTTTCAAATGCAAAAAGTCAGATCTTGGTGACACCACCTGAAAATGCTCAAGACAGTACTATACACTGTTTGCACAGCCATTTGAAAACTACAGTAAAGTTACACATTACTGTGTTTAGTGAGGTCACTGAGAACAACACACTGAATACATATGTTTCACATTTTTACTGCATGAGCTCTTTTCAATTCTAATTTGTTCAAAGCATTGTGCAAAAGAAAAATACACACATATTTACAACAAACATGAGAAACTGCCTTTGGGTAGAGCTGTGCACAACTGTAAACAATACTGCAGTACATATTGGAACTGAACATACAACATACACAGTACTGCAAATCATTCAAGCACATGCTGCAAACCACTGTCTGACCAGATCTGAGTGGTGAAAACACACATTACAACAAACAACAACATACTTGTTCAGATGGTCTCCAGTTAGACCCCTCTCATTCTCAGGGATTATGTCCCTGTAAAGAGTGTCTAAAACAGTCAGCAGATGTTGTGTGTTGTATGGACCAAGACAGGGGATATGAGTGAGGACGCCATTTCCTGAGATGGCTGCACACAGTGTAACATTCCCTCCTCGTTGGCCTGGGACATCTGTGGTTGCTCTCTGTCCAATGCAATCCCTTCCACACTGTCTACCTTTTGCCAGATTGAAACCCGACCTCAGGAATAAAATGATAAAGAAATGTGTCAAATTTACTTGACAGATTTTGACAACTAGTTCAACATTTTTGTATGTAATGACTCAAGCAATGAGATGAGGACTATTAGTTTTATAGGGAATGACTATTCAGCATTAATAAGTATACTTCATTTTGACTGACATGACATAAGCAAATGATAATGTTAAAAAACAGCAGAGAATTGTATGAAAGCAACTGATGCATGTCCAAAGGATTTGCAATTTGTTGGAAAGAACGAGAAACTGCCACTATGATGTGCACAAATGATTAAATGTTGTGAAGGTTGAACTAACAGTTATGAGAACTTTAATTCTGATCAGAGAAATGCACCAAAGCGACTGAGAAAAACTGTAAGACTAAATATGCAGGTGCTTTTCACTGGTACTCATCATACAAGTGTTGAAGAGATTCATGTGTGCAACAATAAAAGATATATGAAGCAATTTTGCAAGTTTTGTTTGTTTGGATACATGAACATGCTCTGTCTATGATGACTCATTGTGTACAAAGATGACATTTTACCTGTGGGTTGCACTCAAAGAAAGTTGTCCCTCCTCTGGGGATTACTGTGCAAATTTAGATCGTCCCTCATAGGTCCCCTAGGATATTCTGGCCATTATGATTTAAAACAGTTTGCCATAGTAGACCAATGTGTTATGTATTTGACCTGATGTTGGCGCTAAATGGTTAAGGGTTCACATTTGTTTTCTTGATCAGCTAAACTCTAAACTGTGATGAATTCTCACAACAGTTTGGGTAATAATTTTACTATAATAATAATTTTAATATTTACTGTTCACCTTTGTTTTCTCTGATAAATAAGTTTGGCTTCTCCCTGTTGAAATTCTTTCCACAGTGATACTGTGTCAAATGTGAGGTAGTATAGAATGATGGACAAATTAGCAAAAATAAGAGCCAAGTTTTGGGACACCGAATTCTTCCTTTAACTTGGCCTTTTTAAAATCATGTTAAGGACAGGTTTCGATATTGCCACTGAATACTCACTTTAGTAAAATACACCAGAGCTGAAAAGGTTTTTTTTTCCTATTTGCAATACAAGTGATGTAAAGAATGGGGGGAAAAAATCAATAATGGATGACTATTGTCATAGTTTTACAATGTGTAGAAATGCAAATATCATTAACACCATCTTCTTGACTTGGGAAATCTGATATATATAACTTGGAAAAAAAACAGGGGAAAAAATAATAATCATACCAATTAATACAAAAAACCTGTGCTTCTACTTCAAATAAATCTATTTCAGGAATATTCTGTAAGGCAAAAAATATATCACTGCATAGAGAAAGAAAATAATCCTCTGCTGTCCTCTTAACTGACGGAAGAGTTCACATTAGGTCTGTCATTAAAGACCTAGTACAGAGGGTTGACATTTCCCAGCTATTTAGCATTCTCCCTCACAGACACCCACACACAAAAATAATAATTTATGGCTTTAGTCATAATGTGTTGGAACAGAACAATCGATTTTGTCACTGCATGCGGCAGCAGCACTTATCGTCAAACAGTCTTACAGTTCAACACAACACCATAGCTCACTTGCAAAAGCTCATATCTCTTCCAAAACTGTTCACTCATGTGTCAAAACTAAGTTCCTTTGCCATATATTTAGTCAGTGTCCCGAAAATGCAAAGAGCCTTCTCAATTGCTTTGGCTCATTTCTTGAAACAGACCGGACATTCTCAACACTCTTGGTGCTCTTGCCAAAATAACCTGGATGGTTCAGCACAACAACATGGTTCAGCAGCAAAAAGCTCATATCTCTCCCAAAACTGTTCACTCATGTGTCAAAACTAAGTTCCTTTGCCATATATTTAGTCAGTGCCCCCAAAATGCATCGTCCCTTTAGCGTTGTGTAAGCACTGCAGGTCAAAATGTTTAGGTGTTTTGTCACTATGGCAGGGGAGCATTGAAACATCCCTCATGTCCACCTCTCACCCCAGCCCAGTCCCTCATTGAAAATGGTTACTGTACTAGGTTTTTTTTGTTTACCTAACAGAATAAAATTGTGTATAAAACTGAAAAATGGATGCCAAAGAAACAGTAACCATTATCATTTACACACATAAAGTAACTTCCATACATCAGAAGCACTATGACGTATACAGCATAATTTTCTGTAATATAAACACATAAACAAAAACAAGGAAAATTATATGTAGCCTACAGAGCTGTAAATAAAGCTGGACCTTCACAACACTTCTTCATTAGTTGCTGTCCTCCTCACCCTCCTGGCCGTCCTCCTCACCCTCCTGGTCACCGTCCTCCTCACCCTCCTGGCCGTCCTCCTTACCCTTCTGGCCGTTCTCCTCACCCTCCTGGCCACCGTCCTCCTCACCCTCCTGGCCGTCCATACACTGCTGTCTGTCTGGCCACAGATTCTCATCCACATCCCAGCGTATATTCTCTCTTGCGATGCAACGAGGGAAGAAACGGCGTGCATGTGGCAACCATCCCCTACACTGATCTCCTGTGATAGCTTCACACGCAGCGTCCATTGCATGGAGCAGGGAGCTCTGATTTGGAGGCTGATGCTCAGACACTCTCCACCTCCAAGCAGAGAAAAACTCCACTCTAAGGAAAGAAGAGTAAGGTGGTAGGAAGACCATGACCATCCTTGGATGAGCAGTGAACCAGGCCCTGATGAGCCACGGTGGAAATTCATATTGTCCCACACAATGACATAGTTTGGTAGGTGAGGCCCTACGAGACCTCTGTCATTGTCAGGGATCAAATCAGAATAAAGGTGGACCAAGAAGATGAGGAGCTTCTGTGTGTGTGTGAAACTCCTCTTTCATTAGTCAAGTTCTAGTTTCACCTGACTTTCAAGGAATCAGTTTATTAAATGTTCCAAGAGATTCATATATGGTATTCATGGAATTATGTTCTTCTACTCATTTTGACAATTGAACAGACTATTTTGCATGTGATGACTTATATGATGAAATGATGCTGACATGTTTTGGAAAGAACGACCATTAGACTGAGAATCTGACAGGCAGTTTAGATCAACCAGATCTATTGACTTGGACATTGTGCTAACAGCAGGCTACCTGTGCTTAATCAGTTGCAAAGATGTACTGACACATTGAGACAAGTACTAAGACATTTGCAATTTGAAGAAATGAATGAGAAATGCCATTCTGTTGTGAACAATTGCCAAGCAGTTTGGAGGATTGTCCACGTTGTTTTGAGAATGTAATTTCTGTTTCAAGAAATGAGCCAAACCAATGGAAAAAAACTGTAAGACCTGTTAATCACTGGACTTGTGAATTCCCACACTGCCGCGGTCCTTGAACGCACCGCAGTAGAGGCATGCGATAATGCAAGATTTGGTATCGATCCAATACCAAGTAAATACAAGGCCAGTATCGCCGACACTGATACCAATACTGATACTTTTAATATTTAAGGTTGATGTACCATCACACTGCTGACCCTTAGGTGTTTTTGTGGTTTTTCCTTGGGATTATTTTGTTAAAACCAAGGACAGAATTTAGGCAAAGTTTAAAGGCGACTGCAAAATACTTTATTATCAAAAACAGAAGCAATAGAGCAGTAAGTAAAAAACTTTCCCCCAAACAATGTTATGTGTGCATTTTTTTTCTTAAAAAAACAAAGCGAAAAAAAATATATGAGAGCAAATTAAAACAAAATCTTTTTAGAGGTATAGTGTTGAGAAACTACAATGCAAATATAAAATTGAATTTTCCCCCTTCAGTGCACTTCTTTTCTGGATTTTTCTCAATTAAAAAAGTGTACAAAACTATCGCACCACAACAAATGATAAAATGAAAAAAATTCTGCTTCAGTGTGTGTGTGTGTGTGTGAGAGAGAGAGAGAGACAGAGAGACAGAGAGAGAGAGAGAGAGCTGAGTGGCCTGCCGCCGCTGAGTTACGTGACGGTACAACATCAGAGCACATGAGGGCGAGGAGGAGCAAAGTGTGCCTGCTCCGCGCTGAGAGTGAGACAGAAGAAGTGGCAAGTCCAGCGACCTCGCTGTCGCCTCTTTGACGAGACCGCACAAGCACATACAAGAGCGAAACTGACATTAAAGTATCGATCTCATCACGCTAGTATCGATCCGATAGCGATACCAACTTGGTATCGATACTATCGATATTTGGATCGATCCGCCCACCTCTACACCGCAGACGATCGTCCGAACATATAGATGAGTGACTCTGAAGTGTGTGCGTCTTAAAGCAGTGAGTTATGTTCTTGTTTCACATGTGTACCTTTTGTTAATATTTCTGTGCACTTATAAGTTACGCAATAACATGCCAGTCGTTTGTTCAGTGGAATTTTATATTGTTATGAAGAGTTAGCCACTAATTAGCGGCAGATTGTTAGCCGCAAACAAGAGTTTATGCTAGCTTACGGTGTAGCTAAGCTTTGTTGTCTACGTTTGCATTTCTCATTTTACCACATACACAAACAATGTTCACTCATGAAAGATATATAAAAGGTTGAACTTTATTAATGAACTCCTTTTCCTCATTCTCCACCTAAGATTCATACAGCCAGTACAATCTCATACAACTGTGGAAGAAAAAGATCATGGTTTAAGTCTTAATGCTATAAATGACAGGTGTGGTGATTTTCTATGTTTGTTGACAGCAAAGCCTATATGGCAGGGGTATTCAACTAAAATTTAAAGAGGTCCGGTTGGAGAAAATATCTTGAAGCAAAGATCCAGAAGATCATAATGTCTAACTATTTAATGTGATATATATTTTTAAGTAGCCTAGTAGTTGTATCAACATCTGCATGTATTTGATACCTGACTGTCAAATCAAATGAATTCAGGACAATCCCAAAACTTTTTGACAATATTTATTGTCAACTAACATAGAACTGAACAGATGTAAGACTGCTGTGTTGACTACTGTTTCCTCATTTACGGTATAAAAAAGGGCTGCATTTCAAAATAAGAGCAAATAAATACAATGTGAAAATTGTGCATGCTCAAACATAGCGCTTAACTTCACAAAAATAAAATAAAGTGAGTAAAGGCTTGAATTTCCCCTTTTCTGTCAGTCCATTCCGGATTAAATGCTCTATTTTTGCTGTCCACTTTTCTTTATTTGGAGAGCGTCATTTGTTCCTTATTTTTCTCAACTTTCTCCTTATCTCTCGTCTTTTTCCTTAACTTTCTCCTGCTCAGTCGTCTGTATCTCTCCCTTTGATTTTCTACATGTATCGCCATCTTTCTTTTTCTTTCTACCATGTCTTCATAAGTAACTTGCCTCTAACTTTCCCATCTGTCTGCACTGTAGAGTCGCAATATTTACTGCCTGCAATGCGCAGACTTGATTGGCTGAGTGGTATCATGTGGAATGGTTTAACTCGCATGTAATTGTTCTCTGCGTTTCCTTATCCACTAAACCACTACTGTAAAGACTACAAAAGCTGCGCTGGGTTCAAATAGAAGCCACCCGTCAGGTTTTAAATCATAGCCTTGTGTTTTGGTTGTGGGCCCGGGTCCGTATGGGACAGCTTCTGGGTCCAGACCCGGACCGCGGTCCGCCTGTTAGTGACCTCTGCTATATGGAGACCAAAACCATCAATGGATTTACTGTGGATACTGTATCTTGAATGCAGCAGCAACACAAAAGAAAAAAAAAAAGCTACAGTTCCATGAATGAATACTAGAGTCAGGCTCTAAAAGGGACTCAATTACATTTGATCCACATGTAGCCCAAGCTAGTCGGTTGGAAATACTGGCCAATGCCCAAGTGAGGAAATGGCTTGGACTACCAAGACGCCTCAGCAGCATAAGCGGGTGGGGCACCCTCTCTCTGCCAATTTCAAGCCTGTTGGAGGAGTACAAATGTATCAGAACTAGGCTGGAATTGACACTCACAAAATCCCATATCCATTTGTTAGAGTTGCTGCTTCCAGCCTAGCCAGAGGTAGGAAATTGGACCCAGGTGTAGCAATTGCTGATGCAAAGACCGCCCTAAGGCACCGGGACACAGTGGGCCAAGTTGAACACAGCAGAGGGGGCCTTGGGTTAGGAGCAATAACACATACACGGCAGAAGGTTGCTCCAGCTGAACACCCTCACCTGGTGGTGGAATAGGTGTACCACCAGGGGGAAGCAACCAGGTGTGCAACAGCCGTGTCCCAAGCCAAGCAAGGCTGCTGGATGATGTGGGATGGTGTGGAGGGGAGGAGGATCACGTGGAAGAGTTATGGAGCATGGAATTCAATAGGCTCAGCTTTATCATCAGAGCTACATATGCTGTCCTCTCTTCTGAAACCAACCTACATCTCTGGTTCAGAGAAGATCCAACCTGTTTCCAGTGAACTTCTCCAGCAAGCCTCAAACATACCCTGGTGGGGTGTAAGACCAGCTTAACCCAGGGCAGATACACCTGCAATCAAGTGTTTCAGTGCTTGGCCGCTGAGCTTGAGAGCAAGAGGATAACCACCAATGCCATGCCTTCAAAAGCACATACTACCTTCCTGCGGCTGACATCCTTTTTTCGGGGAGGGGAGAAACGGCAGACCAACCCAATCCCACCAGTCACCACTGAACGCAGCCCAAGATTGGGAAATGCGAGTAGACCTAAGCCAGAGGGTCACATTCCCACCTGAAATTGCAGCAACCAACCTGTGCCCAGAACTGGTCCTCTGGTCCAAATCCTGCCGGCATGTCTTCATCGTCGAGCTTACAATCCCATGGGACAAAGTCATCGATGAAGCATTTGAAAGGAAAAGACTGCGGTTTGTCAACCTAGCAGCTGAAGCAGAGAGCCGGGGGTGGGATGTAAACGTGCACCCTGTGGAGGTGGGCTACAGGGGCTTTGTAGCAAGTTCTACCACAAGGCTACTGAAGGAGATGTGAATCAGAGGGCAGGCCCAACATAAGGCCACCAAAGAGCTTGCCAATGTCGCAGAGAGATCGAAATGGAAGGAGACAGTATGGGCTGCCAATTGGTCTGATCAACCTGTGGTGGGCCGGGCTCACTGAGGGTGCCTTATAATAAAGGTCGAAACACCAAAAAACGGTGGAGCACAAAATTGATGATGTGTCATACTGGCGGCACCATGTGATCCCAATCCAACCCCACCCCACCCAAGCTGACCTCTCCAACCCCGCCCAAGATGACCTCTCCAACCAAGTTAACCATGGTACTGATATGTCAGGGACTGTAACAACCAGTCATCATGGATTCTTTGGAAAATAAAGACCCTCTACGTTTGTTAATTAACGTTATGTGATCTTAAACTGGACCAAGTGTAAATGCAATAAAGTTTTTGCAACTTCAAAATATTAACAATAACAATATTAACAATACTGTCTAATTGGGCACAATTCATTTTTTACAAAACCTACAGCAAATGGACCATGAAAAAATAGGCCTCGTAAACATAATTCTTGATGTACAGTGTGAGGTTTAGGAGGCTTGGCTGTTGTGAGTCAGTGGAATTATATCGGATACTGTCATTCTAGACTGTTTTTTTGTTGTTGTTGTTGTTGTTGTTTTTTGCCATCATATACTCCATGTATTTGTAACAGATCACAACAAACAAGTGTTCATGTCATTATCCACAATTTAAGCAGCAGGAAACACATCACCAGAAAATATGCTTTCTCATACACTTCTCACCAGCAAGTATCTGGCCAGTAGTACCTGCCATGATGTGCACCCAGCTGAAGACGATCATCCTGCAGATACAAAGAGACAGGACACCGCCATTTTCAGCTAATGTGGATGAATTTCAAAATCCACAAAAACACTGCTGAGTAAAACCACTTATTTGAGACAGTGTTCAGAGACTGAGGTCTGTCCTGGGGGACTGTGGTGCTGGTGTGAGCATTGCAATAATTGGCTGGATGGCAGACAGAGCCATGGCAGTGCAGCCTATGTGAGGGTGTGAGCCTGCAACAAGAAGAGAGACTGCAGTGATATACTACAGCTTTAATTAAACTGGTCTCTGGTAATGTTTGCATGAAAATAATATTTACTAGAACTGCTAGATACAATCACTTTGACATCTATTTCAGCTGTATTATCACTGCTGCTGCCACTACTACTAATGATATACATTTTTCGAGACTGGGGTTGTATTATTGTTGTTTGTCATTGATAATTTCTGTCAGTTATGATAACATGAACTCTCATGATCAGACAGGTTCTTAACAAGCCAAAGTTTGGAGGTCAAACTGACAATAAGCATATCTGAAACGTCTGATAATCTCACACCTGAAAATCCGCACACTTGGAAAACACACTAACTGTGTGCACACAATTACAGTTCAGTAGGTCAAAGTTGAAGCAGAACATGGGTCTGTAACTTGAGATGATAGACTTGAGATAATAATAATAAGTAATATGTAAAAGAAGAAAGAGAAAAAGAAGGGAAAAAGCATTCCAAACAATACATCACTTACAATAAGACTTGTAGGAAATAAGGGACAGGATTTGTTTTCATATTTATCATATTTTCATGTTATTTATTTATATATTTAATCAATAACATATTAGTAACGTTAATATTTGTAACGTACATCAAAGAAAACATGTAAGTAAAAATATAGCAACAGACAATTTCAAAACGTGTGTATGTGTAAATAATACATATAGGATTATTATTTTAAACATATATATATTAACATATGAAACAAATGAGTGCCCTGGAATTCATCTTTAATAGGACATAAATATTCAGAGAGATTCAGAGATTCAGATATTTATTAGTGTCCCCGTAGAGCAATTTGTGTTGCAGTGAGTACAGACATGTAACATGTAAAAACATAAAAACATATAGAAGATATACGATAAAAAATCGTTTATCGGGAAGGATAATACAGTGTGCTAACAAACAACATCGGTAACAATGACTCACGTAGCCCAACCAAGTTGGGGAAAGTGCAACCACTGCATACAGTGCAAATAACAATCAGTCTCTGCCGATATCAATGGCATCACATGGCGATAGGAAACCTGCCTATAAGAAGCCATAAAATACCCGTTAATCAGGTATGACTCCTCCTGCCCTCCTAAATTCAACAGGGAAATGGCTGTGGGGAGGAAGGAGTGTTTGTACCTGTTGCTTCTCATACGGGGAAGTCTAAGCCGCAGGCCAGAAGGCAGAAACTGGAACTCATAATGTAAAGGGTGGGAGCTGTCAGAAAGAATGGCATTGGCCTTTCTAATTATCTGTCTCTTAAACAGATCTGACAGTGTGCACTGTTGCACTCCCATCTTATTGCTTTCATTAATTACTTTGCACAGTGCATTTTTTGACCGGATGTTGAGGTTGCCAAACCAGCAGAGAAGAGAGAAGGTCATCACAGATTCGATGTATGATCTATAAAATCAGATCATCAGGGATTTGTCAATCTGAAATTTGGACAGTTTCCACAGACAGGACAGTGGTTGCTGGCCTTTTTTATGTAGGCTCTGTCATGTCCAGAATTAAACGTTAAGTTACTTTTTTCATTCATGTCTTGTCTCCATGTTGTCTCGTCACTTCCTGTTTTATTTTGGTAACCCATTCTCCTCTCGTTTCAGGTAGCTTACCCTTCCTCGTGTTTCCCGCCAGTGTGATTGTCTGCCCCGCCCTGATTGTTTCCACCTGTTCCCCATTACCTCGTGTATATATTGTCTGCGTCTCCCTTTGTCCTGTGCCAGTTTGTCTGATGTCTTTTGACTTAGCATACGCGCCTCATGTTTGTCCACGAATCCTTGTCAGGTTTGAATTTGTGTTGTTACTTTGTCTTGCCACAGTGCAGTTGTGTTTTTTCCTCGTATGAGCGATTTTCAGTTTATTACTTTGTACACTTCAGATCCAGTAATCCTCGTCAGAGCGTCTTTTGTTTGCCGTTTGCATTTACTCTTCGGAGTCTCTTTTTGTTGTACTTTGTCTGTTTTGTCTTCGTTTGTTTTTTGCCTTGCTCTTTTTCAATAAAGACACTTCTCTGGATCAAGCCAGCTTGCGAGTCGTGCATTTGGGTTCAATCTATACCCGGGTCTTGTCAGTACAAACTGGCCAGCATGGACCCAGCCGACTCAGAGCAGCTGGTCGCCGCCATTCGGGCTCAGGACGTCCGCCTCAACCAGCAGAGGGAGGAGCTGGCAGCGCTGCACAGCGGGGTCAAGGAAATGGCCGGAAGACAGGAAGACTGGAAGACTGCCATGTCTCATCAGGTCAGTCTCCTGGCCGCTCAGATGCAGCAAGCTCTTGCCCACTTACCCAAGGCTACCCCTGACCAGGCGGCGTCTCCACCACCTCCGCCCTCCATTTCACCGGCGATCTCCGAAGCCCACGCTCTCCGCCTCGCTCCACCTGAAAAGTTTTCGGGTGAGTCTGGACAGTGCCGAGCCTTTATTACATCATGTGAAATGCATTATGAACTCTCCCCTTCAGCATTTCTCTCTGAGAGGTCCAAGGTGGCGTTCATGATTTCGCACCTCACCGGGAGAGCCAGAGCGTGGGCTACGGCGGAGTGGTCACGTGACTCAGCCATTTGTGGCTCGATCAGGGATTTCAAGCTGGCCCTGAGGAGGGCTTTTGATCCCCTGTCTACTGAGCGCGAGAGAGCCCGTGAGTTGAGCACCATTAGACAAGACACAGACAATGTCAATGACTATGCTATCCGGTTCCGCACCCTAGCTACCGGGAGCGGCTGGAACTCCGCAGCTCTTTATGATGTGTTCCTGAAAGGGCTGTCGGATCACATCCAGGACCTGCTGGTTCCCCTGGACTTACCTGCGGACCTCGACTCTCTGATCGCGTTGGCAGTCAGGACCGATCAACGTCTCCAGGAGCGACAGCGAGATCGACGCCAGGTGACGTCATCAGCGATCCCTCATCGCTCCCGATCCACCGCCTCGTCGTTCCGGTCCCGGAATTTCCATCCTGCCTCATCGCCAGAGCCTCTTGGGAAGGAGGAGGAGCCCATGCAGCTTGGTCGTGCCCGCATCTCCGCTGAGGAGCGCCGTCGTCGTTTACACGAGGGCCGCTGCTTCTACTGCGGTCAGCAGGGTCANGTCTTCTCCGAGCTAGAGAAAGAAGTCATCGTCCCGTCTGCCCACGCTCTGGTCCGGCGCTGCCACAGGATCTGGGCGGCTGCTCGCAGAATCCTTCTCCACAGTGCGGACAGGATGAAGAAGGCTGCTGACCGGAGGCGCCGTCCTGCCCCTCTCTACCAGCCCGGCCAGAAAGTCTGGCTCTCGACCAAGGACCTACCTCTCCACGTCCCTTCCAGGAAGCTGGCTCCACGGTTCATCGGCCCGTATCCCATCTCTAAGACCATCGGTCCCTCTGCAGTCCGCCTACGTCTGCCCCGGTCCTTCAGAGTCCATCCCACCTTCCACGTCAGCAGGATCAAGCCGGTCAAGGAGAGCGCCTTGGTTCCTGCAGCCTTACCCCCTCCACCCCCCCGGATGGTCGATGGGGGTCCCGTCTACACGGTAACAGAGGCCGGGGCAGGCAATTCCTGGTGGACTGGGAGGGCTACGGGCCGGAGGAACGATCCTGGGTGCCAGCCAGCTTCATTATGGACCCTGACCTCATCTCGGAGTTCTACCAACGCCATCCTGAAGCTCCTGGGCCGTCTGGAGCCGTCCCTAGAGGGGGGGGTACTGTCATGTCCAGAATTAAACGTTAAGTTACTTTTTTCATTCATGTCTTGTCTCCATGTTGTCTCGTCACTTCCTGTTTTATTTTGGTAACCCATTCTCCTCTCGTTTCAGGTAGCTTACCCTTCCTCGTGTTTCCCGCCAGTGTGATTGTCTGCCCCGCCCTGATTGTTTCCACCTGTTCCCCATTACCTCGTGTATATATTGTCTGCGTCTCCCTTTGTCCTGTGCCAGTTTGTCTGATGTCTTTTGACTTAGCATACGCGCCTCATGTTCGTCCACGAATCCTTGTCAGGTTTGAATTTGTGTTGTTACTTTGTCTTGCCACAGTGCAGTTGTGTTTTTTCCTCGTATGAGCGATTTTCAGTTTATTACTTTGTACACTTCAGATCCAGTAATCCTCGTCAGAGCGTCATTTGTTTGCCGTTTGCATTTACTCTTCGGAGTCTCTTTTTGTTGTACTTTGTCTGTTTTGTCTTCGTTTGTTTTTTGCCTTGCTCTTTTTCAATAAAGACACTTCTCTGGATCAAGCCAGCTTGCGAGTCGTGCATTTGGGTTCAATCTATACCCGGGTCTTGTCAGGCTCTCTGAGTGGCAGGTCAAATTTAGCTTGTTATCCAGGATTGTCCCAAGATATTTGTAGTTTTGCACCAAATATCTCAGCAGAACCGGAAGTACGATTTCTGATTTGCACTTGTAGAAAACAGAGAATGTGTGACTCGTGGGGAGGATTCGAGTGGTTGTAAATTGCTATTTGTGTTTATGTGTTAAATTATTTCACATAGTTATTGCACAAGTTCACATTCAGATTTGCACATATTCAAATTCTCACTGCAACTTCACTTCATACGATACAGGTGCACAAGTATGTTTTGCACCTAGTGCGCTGCAACAATAGGTGCAAAATGTGAGTCAGTGTTGAAATGTGTGTCTTGTAGAAAAGGATTTGTGCACCTGTGAATATGATTTGTGCACCCGTAAATGTGATTTGTGCACCTGTAAATATGATTTGTGCACCTGAAACTACAATTTTGTGAACATGTATTTTTGTGTTGTATTTGTGGGAAGAAAAAAAATCGGCACATACAAGACATTATTTTACAAGTACACAACTCATAGAGTGTGGGAATACAAATTTGCTGATACACATACAAATTCAATATTACAGGTGCTCAAACATTTTGCACCTGAAATACCTTCATACAACGTCAGTCAGCTCATCAATATCACTGCATGATTCCTTGAACATGTCCCAGTCCGTTTTTTCAAAGCAACCCTGTAAGCTCAGTTTGGAATCATCAGTCCAGTTGTGAATCTGCTTGGTGACGGTCTTACCTCTCCTGAGGGCAGAGCGCTAAACTGGCATGAGCAGCACACAGTTGTGATCAGGCCCACCCAGTGGAGGAAGGGGGAGGGACTTAAATGCTCCTTTAACAGAACCGTAACACAAGTCCAAAGTTTTGTTCTGCCTGGTTGGGCAGGTGACATGTTGAAAAAAGTTTTTATGAGTTCTTTTTAAAGAGCAGTGGTTGAAGTCACCAAGAACAAATACAGGAGCATCTGGAGATAGGGACTGCAGCTTCTGGGTCACTTTTAGTACAGACTCCGAGGCCTCCTCCTCGTTGGCTCTCGGGTGGATATACACAACGGTGACGAATATCTGGGGGAATTCCTGGGGGAGGTAGTGGGGACGCGGGGACACGGACAGCAGTTCAATTTGTTTAGTGCACAGTTTTTCTCTGATAATGACGGTTTTGCTCCACCGCTCATTAACATACAGGCACACACCCCCGCCCTGTGATTTGCCAGTGACGCCGGCATCCCGGTCTAGGTGGACTGGTTTGCCGAATCCATCAATGGTCATTTCCGCATTGGAGTCTCTGTCCAAAAGCCAAGTTTCAGTAATCGCTAATAAACATGCGTTTCTGAATTCATGTTGAAAACGGACATGTGCTTGCAGTTCATCAACTTTGTTATGGAGAGACTGTGCATTAGCTAGGATGATGGACGGTAGTGGGATGCGAGAGAGCGACTGTCTCCACAGACGCTGGAGTAAACCACCACGTCTGCGCCGCTTCCTCGTTTTGCGGAGCGGAGCATTAAAGTCTTTCTGATCGCCGTCCCTGTGATCGGTAAAGGAGTCCAGGCTCGGAAAGATTAAATCCAAGGGAGGAACTGACGGAGGGTCGCTCCACTGTAGAAGAAACTCTCTGCTGTATTGAGTCCGAGCCGGCTGGTCATGTGGCAGTGGTAGACCAGAGGAAAGGCAGAATGCCAGCCACAGTAGGAGAAAACACCCTGTAAACTCCATTGTTCATTAACAGACACACCTTCCAGTGAAGTTTAGTTCAGGGCCATATACACCTTGTTGTTCAGGCCAGATCCACTGTATTAAACACCAGGATTACTAAAAAAAAGAAACACTAAAAACACTTCCACAGACGTACTTGCTGCCGGTCGCTGCACGAGCATGCGCTCTCCAGATATCTCAAGATTCTATTAGCAGTAGAATCTTGAGATATGAACACAAATTGTGGATGATGAGGAGATAAGAGCAGTGTTGATTGAATTTGACTGACACAAGCCATTTTGCAGCAGTGATATTTGGACATCATGAAATCATCAGACTGGACATCATTAAAAGCAGAGTGACCTGAGGCCACTTATCCAGTGGAAGGGAAATGTTTTTAGAGTTAATGAGTAAAAAAGCTCTGTGTGGGGGACGAGTCACAGCAGGAGGAGAAAAAGCTGGTGGTCCCACCATAGAGACTTGACAGAGTTTGACTTATGCAACTGAATCTGAAAGTACACACTACACACAAAATAGCTATCTGTCTTATGTCTGAAACATTCTGACAGTACAGGAGATGCACATTTACAGTTTTTTTCCATTGGTTTGGCTCATTCCTTGAAACAGAAATTACATTCTCAAAACAATGTGGACAATCCTCCAAACTGCTTGCCAATTGTTCACAACAGAATGGCATTTCTCATTCATTTCTTCAAATTGCAAATGTTTTAGTACATGTCTCAATGTCTCAGTACATCTTTGCAAATGATTAAGCACAGGTAGCCTGCTGTTAGCACAATGTCCAAGTCAATAGATCTGGTTGATCTAAACTGATTGTCAGATTCTCAGTCTAATGGTCTTTCTTTCCAAAACATGTCAGCATCATTTCATCGTATAAGTCATCACATGCAAAATAGTCTGTTCAATTGTCAAAATGAGTAGAAGAACATAATACCATGAATACCATATATGAATCTCTTGGAACATTTGATGAAATGATTCCTTGACAGTCAGGTGAAACTGGAACTTGACTAATGAAAGAGGAGTTTCACACACACACAGAAGCTCCTAATCTTCTTGGTCCACCTTGATTCTCATTTGATCCATGAAAATGACAGAGGTCTCGTAGGGCCTCACCTAGCAAACTATGTCACTGTGTGGGACAATGCATTTCCACTGTGGCTCATCAGGGCCTGGTTCACTGCTCAGCCAAGGATGGTCATGTTCTTCCTACCACCTTACTCTCCTTTCCTCAGAGCGGAGTTTTTCTCTGCTTGGAGGTGGAGAGTGTCTGAGCATCAGCCTCCAAATCAGAGCTCCCTGCTCCATGCAATGGACGCTGCGTGCGAAGATATCACAGGAGATCAATGTAGGGGATGGTTGACACATGCTCGCCGTTTCTTCCCTCGTTGAATCGCAAGAGACAATATACGCTGGGATGTGGATGAGAATCTGTGGCCAGACAGACAGCAGTGTGTGGACGGCCAGGAGGGTGAGGAGGACAGTGGCCAGGAGGGTGAGGAGGACGGCCAGGAAAGGGTGAGGAGGACGGTGGCCAGGAGGGTGAGGAGGACAGCCAGGCGGGCGAGGAGGACGGTCAGGAGAGGGTGAGGAGGACGGTGGCCAGGAGGTTGAGGAGGACAGCCAGGGGGGTGAGGAGGACGGCCAGGAGGGTGAGGAGGACGACCAGGAGAGGGTGAGGAGGACGGCCAGGAGGGTGAGGAGGACAGCCAGGACGGTGAGGAGGATGGCCAGGAGGGTGAGGAGGACGGTGGCCAGGAGGTTGAGGAGGACGGTGGCCAGGAGGGTGAGGAGGACGGTGGCCAGGAGAGGGAGGGTGAAGACAGCAACCAGTGAAGAAGTGTTGTGAAGATCCAGCTTTATTTACAGCTCTGTAGGCTTCATATAATTTTCCTTGTTTTTGTTTATGTGTTTATATTACAGTATATTATGCTGTATACATCATTGTGCTTCTGATGTATGGAAGTTACTTTATGTGTGTAAATGATAATGGTTACTGTTTCTTTGGCATGTTTTTTTTTTTTCAATTTTATACACAATTGTATTCTGTTAGCTAGACAAAAAAAACCTAGTACAGTAACCACAGTCAATGAAGGACTGGGCCGAGACATGAGAGATGTTTCAATGCTCCTCTGCCATAGTGACAAAACACCTAAACATTTTGACCTGCAGTGCTTACACAACACCAAAGGGACGATGCATTTTGGGGGCACTGACTAAATAAATGGCAAAGAAATTTAGTTTTGACACATGAGTGAACAGTTTTTGGAGAGTTATGAGCTTTTTGCAGGTGAACCATGTTGTTGTGCTGAACCATCCAGGTTATTTTGGCAAGAGAACCAAGAGTGTTGAGAACGTCCGGTCTGTTTCAAGAAATGAGCCAAAGCAATTGAGAAGGATCTTTGATGGCTGCAATACAGAAACAGAGGGTGAGACCTTTTGAGACAAGTTTCATAATGTGCAATATGCCAATGGTCAAAATTAAGTTAAAAAGCACAAGTAAATTAATTAAATTAATATACGTAATTATAAATAAATACTGAGCTGATTTAGTATTTTTGCTATTTGGTGCTATTTTACTGCATACATTACAAGATGTGCAAAACAGTCAAATATGTCATAGTTAATATCTGAAAACTACACTACCAAGACAGAAACTTTTAATTCAAAGCTCAAACTTGAATTTGACTTGATGTGATCCATCTGTGTAACTGTGACTGTTCAAAGTCTGTATCATGTTGTGTTTCTGCTCTCAGTCCAGCTTGAGTCCAGCCTGCGCGTTTACATGAAGAACCATAGACCTCCAAACCTAACACATTGTCCTCACCATGATGATGAAGCCAGTGGTAAAACTACAGACAGGTTCTATATGTGTTTGTCCTGACAGCTCAGCCTCTGTACTGAGACAGGATGCACAAATTATTGGATGTCACTCTTACCACAGAACCTCATGTGGCATTTACACACTTAGACCACAGTAAAGCTCAAGATAACAATCATACCATGTAATTATGATAATCATATACAGATTAAGAAATAAATATTAGCATGATAAGACACTTTAGTAGTTATACAGAAATCCATCCACCTGAGGGCAGTGTCAGTCCGTTCACCAATTTGGTCCAGCCTGAAACATCTAAAAAAAAAACTGTTATATGGACTTCTACAAAACGTGATACAGACATTCATGTTCCCCTCCTGATGAAGTGTAACAACTTTTGTGATCCCATAGCCTGATCTACTGCAACTTTCCCCACTGAGGGAAGAATAAAGGTTTATCTGCCAACACTGCTAATTAGTAAATGTTAGCATGCTAACAGGCTAAAACAAACACGGTAAACAGTATACCTGCTAAACATCTGCATGACAGCATTAGAATATTTTAAAAGGAATAACTTTGGCATTGTAAGTGTAATAGTAAGATTATAAAGATATTAAGTGAGATACCTTTTTTCTGACCATTAAACCCCCATCTTCCAATTAACATGTCATTTTGCTCATTCAATTTTACATGCACTGTACATTTTTTACAGTTTAGACCCCACTTAGTTACTAATTGCACAGTGCATTTACACATACTGTTACGGACAGGGCGGAGACTCAAGCGCAGAACAACGAAGACACAGCAGACTGAAGCAGTGTAAGTAGTTTATTATACAACTCAAGCAAACAGACTGTGGCAAAAAACTAACAAAAAGAGCTCAAGCTAAAAATGCTGAGAAAGCTAACAAGCTAAGGACTAATGCAAACTAAGGGTGCTCAGGCTAAAAGGCTGAGAAGACTAACAGGCTAATAACTAATACAAACTAAGGGTGCTCAGGCTAAAAGCTGAGAAGGCTAACGGGCTAATAACTAATACAAACTAAGGGTGCTCAGGCTAAAAGCTGAGAAGGCTAACGAGCTAATAACTAAAACAAACTAAGGGTGCTCAGGCTAAAGGCTGAGAGGGCTAACAGGCTAACGGGCATAAGCTAATAAAGCGGACAGGGCAAAAACGGACTAACAGACAAACGGCTACAAACGAACTTAACTGGCACCACTACAGAGAGGGAGCAGGGAGGCAAGGGCTGGCGGTGGCAGGAGGACAGGCAGGTGTGCGGCGGATTCCGGCTGAGGGTCAGAGGCAGGAGGGGGAATGGCTGGCGAACGGCGAGGAGTCTGGAGTGGTGGAAGACGAGAGGTCCGGCTAGACTGAAAAGGGAGAACGGGGGTTAGCGACAGGTACGGACAAAGCAGCTAGACATGTACGAGAACAAGACTGACTGGGTGGTACAACGGTCTGGCATCGGAGCATGGTCTGACTGCAGCTGAAATCCAGGCTGATCGGAAGTTGCCGCTGGAGCTGTCCAATCGCGGCGCGTCAATCAGCTGATGGGAAAGCCGGCACACCTGCCTGCATACTCCGCTGCCAGCCCTGCTGAAGCCTGCCTGGGAGAGAGAGAGAGAGAGAGAGAGAGAGAGAGAGAGAGAGAGAGAGAGAGCGAGGGAGAGAGCGAGTGCTCCGACTGCCGCTAGCCGGAGCCTGACATTGAGGGCGTGACACATACACTCATTGCCATGAGTACACACACAGTCTGAGGTTCAATGACACATGAAGAAGCCATGATTGTTAGGATTTGGGCTCTGCCTCCTCCTTCCCTTGTGTTTCTTGTTGTTTTCCCTCCCTAGTGTGTCATGTGTTGCCCCTGTCTGTGTGTGTTGGGCATCGCCTTCCTGGTCCCTCCTCCTGCCTGCCCATTCTGATCTCCTGCAGCTGCTGATCCTCCTCACCTGCACTCCATCTTCAATCAGCCGTCCAAAATTTAACCCCGGTCCAGACAACCAGACCCCGCCAGATCTTTCCCTACTTTTGAGTGGTATTTACGTCAGGCCTTCTTTCTCAACGTGTCCTTTTGATCCTCTGGTTTTTTGCCTGTTACCTGTCTTGGACCCCAGTTTACCTGTTTTTCTCCTTTTGTGCCTCAGACTTTCCACGCCAGCCAGACTGCCACACATTCTCACCTGCCTCGCCTCAGCTACCGGTTTGGACATCCTCCCTCTCAGCTCCTCTGCCTGCTCAGCCCAGCTCAACACTTTCACCTCCACCTGACCACGCCCGCCTTTTCATCTCAATACTCAATTGTCTTTAATAAACTGTTAAAACCATTTCAACTCCTGCTGTGTCTGCTTCTGGGTCTCATAGAGAACTGCCTCCTAACAATGATGACACAATGAGTTGCCACGGAGATGTAAGTACGTAAAGTATTTATTTAGCACTTTTCAAAACAGCAGTTACAAAGTGCTTCACAAGTGAATATTAAAATGTATAAAAGTACACAGCATGAAAACAGCATGTAAAAATAAATTTTATAAAAAGCATACAAATAAACACAACACCAAGATGTCTAGCAGATGGCTTTATATTCCTTGTTTTATGCTTGATCTTGCTTGCTATTATCCAAAGTGACGTACATTCACATGCTGATGGAACAGTCACTGTGGGCGTTTTTGGTGTTCAGTATCTTGCCCAAGGACACTTAAACACATAGACTGTTGGATGAGGGATTGAACCACCAGCCTTCCAATTGGTGGACAACCGCTCTACCTCCTGAGCTACAGCCGTCCATATAAATTTACAGTAAAAACTAAGTTCATCCACAAATATATTAGTGGGGTCATTGACAAAGACGTGTAAATCTCCAAACAATAATATTTTGTCATAGTGAAGAACAAAAGATGAAATGAAATCAGAAAATTCAAATAAGAACATACTATTGGGTGTTTGGGGACAAAAATAACCATACAGCAGACAGGGTATCACAACTGACTTTTAACATGGCATTATTAACACTTTAATGCTACAAGGTTTCTCCGATAAGATGAGGAGCCACAGCAAGGTCATCTCCTGATGATCCAAATCCAGATATAGTCTAAATGGTGGATAAAACCAAAATAAATAAATAAAAATAAAAACTGATGCATGCTAGAACTGCTGCTAAAATTCTCATAGGATTTCCTCCATGTAGGAATGGGATCGAAAAAAAGTTTCATTTTTATCTGGCACTCAATGAGAGCTGGGGCAAATTCTGTGATTTCCAAGATTCCCGGACCTGTTAGACAATAGGTCACTCTATTTGGGACTTCAGTAAATCATACTATGGAATCACAGAGCAGAACGACCTCAGGCGATATTGAGAGACAGAGAGATTCGCCAGACCACAGTGGGGGGATGTTTTTGCCGTGACATCACCCGTGCAGGTTTCACATGATGAGCAGCAGAGGCAGCTGCAAAACATGGCACATTATAGGCAGACTATTCAGTTGCTTAAAACCATGGTACGTGGTAAACCAAGATATGGACAAGTTGGTTGGCAACCCAAGCGTTCCTTGACCCATAAGATAGCTTTGAATTCATTCTCATAAAGAGTATTGTCTAGACCTGCTCTGCATGTAAATTGCCTTGAGATGATTTGTTTTGTGATTTGTCGTTATTCAAATACAACTGAATTGAATGTGCAGGCTGATGCATGGTCAGGGTTGCGTTATCAGCTGGCGTTAACTCAGGTGGTGCTTAGGAGTTCCAAAGTGGCAGAGAATCCTCATCGGTGTTTGGGTCAAAGAGAGGGAGAGAAACCTTTCTCCTCTCCTCTTTAACTACCGAAGCCCAAGAAAAGGCATCCCCAGAGAAGCAGCAGTGTGTGTGGGGACTGACAGAGAGCAAAATACTCAGAGATGCCAAAGAGCTAGTTAGGCAGATGGAGGGACAGGTGGACAAACAGGGAGGGAGTACAAACACACACACACACACACACACACACACACACACACACACACACACACACATACACACAAAGTACCTGACTTCATCCCCTCCTGGACATGAAAGGCAGGCTGAAGGCCACAGCAGTTAGGACCACAGCCAAGACCATCATGGTTTGATGGAATTACAGCAAGCAGGAGAGAGAGGGTGGCAGACTCTTTAAATATTTGGTGAAGACCCGATGACTATTGTGATATATTTATCAGACAAAGAGAGAAGAAAACAAAGAATTTGTTTGTGAAAATTATGTGACTTACTCTGTTAACAGAGACATTTCAGGGCATATCCCATGCTTAGAAGTCTTTCAATCAGTCAGTTTATCTATTCAGTTCAATTCAATTCAATTTTACTTGTATAGCGCCAAATCACAACAAAAGTTATCTCAAGGCATTTTACACACAGAGCAGGTCAAGACCATACTCTTTATGATATTGCAGAGACCAAACAGTCATGGCTAACTGATAGCATACCGGATGCTAACGTTTAAAGAAGCAGTGAGACCAATCACACACTTGTTCATCATCAGAAACCCCGCAGCATTTCAATAATCACTCAATGTTCCTCCATTTGTCTCCCCTTCATAGGATTTGAACTTGTGTGTATGTTCAAGAGATAGCACAGGATGTCTCTATGATGATGCCACTTCAGATGTGGTTTAATACTTACCCACAGAGCAAATGCCAATAAAAACATATATGAATTAGATCAGATGATGCTGAAGCCTGATGTGTAAGAGATCAAATTTCTGACTGTCCATCGTAATCAAAGTAATAACATGATGGCAGGTCATGTGGTTGCGTGTTGGAGATGTTTCCTCTTGATGTTGATTTGAACACATTCACTGGTCATTGGGCCACCATGGAAACAGAGCCCCTAATGTCCATATATGTGTTTGATAGGAAGGGATTAGTTCTCTAACCAGAATCAATAATTACTGCTCGGATTCTTTGACATCTTTACATCTTTTATTTTTTTGAGACTTGACTCCTGTAATGTGTATGCATACCCCTCCGAAAGTAGGTAGTTTTGCTCCTGCATTGCAGCCATTGGGCCTATCAAAACTGATAGCATTCACAGACTGAATTGGAGATTAGAATGGACTTAACCTCTGTGAGTCCATTCTAGATGGTAACATCATGCATCGCATTCATGGTCATGACATATCAAAAAATGTAATCATACATAATGTAATATGCATGAAGCAATATAAAGCACGAAGTGGTGCTCTTTCGTTGTTAGATTTTCTAGTTTGTAGTACTAGTAAAACACCAGCAGGTGGCGGTAGTGCTATGTGGATAACATGCTTACACTGAGGGAAATACTTGTAATTGTTAATAAGACGTATTCAAATAATATGAATCAATACCAGCTGGACATTATAGTAGGTACTTAGAAGACATTTCTCTTCTAAGAATTTCTGAACTGAAAAAACTTCTTGGATAAGAAGTGAGCTTCTCAAATGACTGTTGCACCATAGACAAGGGTGACAAAGGTCACTGTTGAATTCCATAGTACTGTAGCTCCTTTGAATCTAAGTTGAGCAAGCTGAGGAAACTACAAACCCTGTATAGCCACTTCTCAAGCCTACACATGTGATGCTAACAATTTAGGAAGAAGTATATCTTTTAAATCTGTGGAGGATCTGTGGAGTCAACACAAGTCCAGTTGGAGCTCAGAGGGAAGGCCAGTTGCAAGACAATACCTTTGAAAACACATATGAAGATTAAATCTTGTCACCTTGATTATGGAAGTGCAAGTGACTATCTCTCCAAACCGAAGACACTTTTTTAAACTAGTTTTGGTATTTTTGGAGCCTTTCTTCTGTGTAGTAATAAAACCAAAAGATGTGTTACTGACCCAAAAAAGTATGTATTTCGACTAAACATTTACAGTAGTATATGTGATCTGTTGTGAGTACTGGCCTGATTTTTTATTCCAGTATTTTCACTCTGATATGGGAAAATCCTAATTGACCAGACATGTCTTTACATCATTGTATTGCGTTTTCTCTGTGTTGCAACGGTCCAAATAAAATACGCAATGTCCTGAGCTCCTCCAGAGCTTGAGGCTGTTTCAGCCCAGGCCGAGAATCAGTCGCTCCTCATGGGAGCAAAGCTCAAAGCCATGGCCAATGTCACTCCCAGCAGAGGCATAGTTTCTCATCAGCGGGGGTAGAGTAAATGTGGTTTCCATATGTTTACATGTTTATTTTGGACAACAGTATCAATTCGCTTTTGAAAATTTAAGTTCATTTTGCTGATGATGATACTTCTTCAGTTTTGTAACTTGTGTGTTGAATGCACTTTTGTCATGATTTTCTTCGACCACTTCTTCCACTGCTGGTCATGTTATGTGGAAGTAGGAAAAATTAATGTTGAATGCTATTTTAGTACAATAATAATCTAGTCATTTACTTCTGTCATTTGAGTTACTCTTAAATACAAGTTAAATTACCCTTGGACAATAAAGAAGCAACTTTCTCCTATTACACTGACAATGAGCCTGAGTGCTATAGAAAGACACTGTTGACATGGTAAAGAAAAAGATTTTTTTTTTCTTTGCAATATGCAGCGATTCTCTGATAATCCCTTATCAGATGAGATAGAGCGACTCATTAGTTCTTAGCGCCAGTAGCTCGTCATCACGATACTCTGCCGCCATCTTGTGGCAAAGAGCATCACCTACGCCCCCACCGCAGTTATTACACCATCGGCTGTTGGTGTTTCCATGACAACGTATTCTATTACCTGGTGCAGATAAGAAACAGCGAGGCAAACAACAGAGCAGAGGATCTGTGGGAAGCACAGCAGAACAAACATGAACAGCCTCTTATCCAGGTAGGAGGTATTGCTTTTATGCCCCACATTATCCAGAGAGACAATAACAGCAAGGCAGTTTCAACAGTTCCTCTGTAACCAGAATGTTAACTAACTAGCTCATTCTCAATGTGTTACAATAGAAATATCCTTTTGCTATTTTCTCCATTGATTTGTACCGGCAGGGATGTCCAGGTGAAGAGCATAGAGCAGATGGTGAAGCATGCTGAGAAATATCTTGGTGGGATCTGCTCCCTGCTGGCAGCCTATACCAGGAAGACAGCCAAGCTCAGAGACAAGGCAGACCTGCTGGTGGCTCAGCTCTTTGACTTCTCCAGAACTGAGGACCCTGAGCTGCAGATTGGCCTGAAAAATCTGGCGGAAGACCTTGCCATGGTGCAGGACTACAGGCAGGCTCAGGTTGGGATGCTGTTAATAGCATCAAAGTGTCATTTTTGTGTTATTTTCTGCATCAAATTCTTCTAACATGCAGTTATTTTTATGATGAATGTTGCAGGTAGAGAGACTGGAGACAAGAGTTGTCGCTCCTCTAAAAGCCTATGGAGACATAGTGGAAAATAAAAAGGTGAGTTTGGATACAGATGTGTGCTTCTGATATTGATAAATGGCCCGTATATAAAACAACCCTGATTACATGACTCCCCGCCTTTTCCAAAATCTGTTAGTGAGAAAACAGTTTTGAAGATACAAAACACTTTTAGACTCATCCTACTAGTAAGGTTTCTTGTTGAGGATATCTTACTCTGAAGAAAAAGTGAAAAACACGAATGCTATGTAAATCTCACAATGCACAGCTTGTTTATCAGTCACATGCTTTATCTTTGTCTCTGTCTTGTCTCTTGGAAGTGGTGGAAAGGATTTTCTCTAACAGCATTTATCTGACTGTTCATCTTTTGAGCTCCTCCACATCTATGACAGCTGTAATTCTTGCCAGCTTTACAAATAATTCAATTCATTTCTGCAATCAGTGCTAATTTTTGCCCTGTGAGGGCAGTGGCTTGTTTTTTTTTCTTCCTAACATTATTATTTATTATTGAACTTTTCTTGCAAAGCATGTGCAAAATAATGCAAAAAATACCGGCACATCAACCTGACAGAAATACATTAAATAAAATATAATAGATAGATCAATTAAAAAATGATAAATAAAAATATAATAAAATAAATAATAAAAATAATAATTAAATAAAAACGAAAGATAAGGGTTCAGGAAGTCTGATCCTTTTCCCAGGCCAGGTCCAAAAGCCCAGACTTCATCCTATGAGGTGCAGTGCAGGTAGACAAGAAATGGATCCCAAGTCCAATAAAATAAAAAGGGTTTGTCCTTCAATGCAGTAGAGTAATTTTCAAATGGGATAATCCCAGTCAGTTTGTTTCCACTGATTGAGAGTGGGAGCTTTATCAGTAATCCATAAGGCCATGATACATTTCCGAGCACAGTGCAGCAGAATGTGCAAAAGGTCTCTGTTGCAGAAATCAGCAGGTAATTCGTCCTCTAGTCCCAGTAGGCCTTGCGCTCAAGTGCAGATGACACTTGAAAATCAAATCAAACTGTTGAACAATTAAAATCCAAAACTGCTGGACATGAGGACAACTCCACAAACAATGGATAAATGAACCAACAGCAGACTGACATTTAATACAAAGTTCTGACAGAGTAGGGTTCTTTCTATGTCTGGCTTCAGGAGTGACATACAGCCTATGCTGTGAGGGCAGTGTTGCACATATACACTACATAAAAAAGACTGACTGGCATTTGTTTTTTGCGTTGTGTGAGCTGTCAGTGTGTCTACATTCAGGCAGATGTGAAGAAGTTCAACATTGATCTGAACAGAGAGCTGAAGGAGTGGCGGAAACTGGAGAAAATACGACTGAAGAACCCAGCAGATCGGCAGAGCATTGTATCCTTCACATACAGACGTTTGACTCATTTTATAATGACACATTCATGAGAATTTTGTTTTATTATGTTATTGAACCTTAATGAACCTCCAATGGGTCAGACAGTACAAATGCTGTACTGTATTCATACTGTCCAGTCTAACATTGTTTAAATCCACAGCACTTAGAATTCTAGAAGAGATGCTAAAATTTCCAAAGAAATCAAATCTGATTGTGCATTTTGAAGAAATGCATCTAAAATGATGCACAAGACATTGAATATTTTCATTTGATGAGCTGTCAGAATCATGCAGGTTTGTCCTTTGTACTACGGTTGCAAATATAGATATAAAATATGAAATATATGACCAGTATATACACCATGGGCCTGAAATGAGAGCTTGACCTTATGGATCAAATATGGAATATTAAATACTAAATCTAGAATATTGCACGTTGAATTGGATGAAGTATTACACAGATTCAGCTTACAAATTGGTACCTAAAGAAAAACACCTTTATAAACCACATCCTTAAGAGAAGCCCATGAATAGAAAAACATTTTTTTTAAATACATGTCGATTGAACATATTCTGTGAAAAATGTACCATTAATATTTTACACAAAACATGAATTTTGGATTTCAATATAACCGTACAAATACGGCAATATACAGTATCAGTTGCAACTTTCAGTTAATTTTGCACAATCTTTTAAAATATAATTATCTCATATCTGAGGTTCCCGATTACACACAGGCAAAATAAAAAATAAAATAAAAGAGAATCAAAAGTAAGGTAGGCAAAAGCATTTCATTACATTTCATTACACCACACTTTATGTTATCAAAAATATGAAGTCGTGCCATTTTAAATACACACATTAAAATTTGATTAATCTAGCTGCATGTTGGTGCAGTGGTTATCTGTTGCTTCATGTCACAAAAGATGATGTGGCTTCATATCTGTCTATTATAAGGTAAAATGCCCTAACCTCATATATAACAGCATATGTGTGTGTGTGTGTGTGTGTGTGTGTCTGTGTGTGCATGTTATGGATATTAGATAGGACAGATATACATTTCCATATACATTATAAATGCAATTTATATGGTCATGGTCATATGGTCATGGTTTTTTTTTATGGGGCAGTATACATTGTATTACTTTCACATGTAATGCATCACCTATAAACATATAAAACATATAAAAATTCTTATATGTGATATGATGATCTGTGTAAACTTACACAATTACACTTATTTTCTTGACAAGAGCTTTCAGTCTCAGGTAATGTAATGATTTTATGATTATCTCATGAATACCTTCACATGACTGACCCTTCAGACAGCACAGACTGTGAGGTAATGCTTTGTGTACTGTGATGTGTTACTGGACAGACAGAAGTGAATGCTCAGAAGGCTTCCAGCAATGCCCAGCACAGTGTCAGGCAACTGGAGGAGACCATCGTAGATTTCCAGAGGCAGAAGCTGGAGGATATCAAGGTCAGTCTGTAGGAAATACACTGTACACAAACATCATCCAGCAGGTGAAGTGTCAATGCTGCACTGAAAAAAACACTGCTTTGTTTTTTAACAGAGGATTTTCATAGAGTTGGTCACAGTGGAAATGCTCTTCCATGCTAAAGCACTGGAGGTCTATACACATACATACCACAACCTCGAGGCAATGGACACTCAGAAGGATCTGCAGGTAGCTTATGTTAATGGTACAGTTTCTTACATCTTATATGAAAATGTGTGATTGCTGGTCTGACTGTGAAGATAAACCTACTGAACACTACCTGCTCTGCACCAAACAGCAAACAGACATTAGCAGGTAAAGAGCAAGATATTTTTCATATTTATATAGGATTTTTTGAGACCAAAACAGAGCTAAAAAAAAGTGAATATTGGACTTACATGGGAGAAATGCAGCTTTCTGTGTTATGTAAAATTGAGGATATAATTAAAAGAAACACTTTGCAAGTCTATATAATTTTCTCTAGTCCCTCACATTCATTTAGGTTATTTTAGGTCATTGGGCTATTTCTGAGTAATGCTCCTGAGTCGACTGTTTATCAGTGTCTATTCAATAGATACGCATTTTGCTTTGCCCAGGGGCCAGTTTTTCAAAATGACATTGAATAAACAAACAAATTTGCTCATCTTTTTTCTTCATCATTCTTCCATTTTTAAATTCTTTATTTTCAAATTAACTTACTATATTAACTTATAAACTAAATTAACTTGGTACAAAGATTGACACCAGGCCTCTATGACAAATAAATCTGATATTTTACTGCATTTACAAGCTTCTCTCTGTTGCTAACAGCCCCATCATATAAAATCGGTCTATCTGTGACTCAACAGCTGTTCAAAGAACGGATCAAGATGTCTGATTCTCCAGGTGGGTACCTGGACACCCCACTAAGCAGCTACTCCTCTCCCCTCATGAGCCACTATCCCAGTCCCAAAGGCCAAAGCCTCTGGTCAACACTGGCCTCCACCATGGGCCAAAACCACAGACAACAACACAGCCGGTACCCAGCTACAGCAAGGAGGGTGAGCTTTATGTCTTTGTTACCATATGAACATAGTGAGAGTGCTTGTTTAAGACAAGACACATGACAGAAACTTCAGTTACACTCTTGTCAAGTTTGAAACGCTGTCCGAAGTGCCATCTCTCATCGAGCCTGAGAATTCTCTCCTTATTTCCTTTGCAGTCTTGCAGCGGCTTACAACGCCAGAGAGGCATGGAGGAGGACGAGGACAAGGAGGAAGAGCTGGAGGAGGAGGAAGAAGAAGATGAAGAAGAAGGAGAAAAGGAAGAAGAGGAGGAGGTGTATGAATCAAAGATGGAGGGGGGTCAGCACAGCAGCAGGCAGTCTTATGCTGCTCAATATGCTGAGATGCGCAGATGGCAAAAGTAAAAGCCTGTGCACAGAAACACACACACACACAAGCATATGTGTATATATATATATATATATATATATATATATATATATATATATATATATATATATATATATATATATATATATAGAGAGAGAGAGAGAGAGAGAGAGAGAGAGAGATACACCCACATGAAGACTTGTGCCTGTGTAGATGGAAACACCATGTGTTATTACATAGTTTCTTCCATGGGAAAGTTAATATGCTGATCACTGCGCAGCTTTCCATCAATACTTCTTTACAAGCTTTATACAATAAAGTAGGAGTAAACAATTTATATAATATTAATAATGTTACACAGAATGTACTGCACCTTAGGTTTTGTTCAGGTATAAAAGTAGCTGTTCTATTTGCTTGTAAAATCTGCCTGGAAGGAGTCAGTTCAGCGGAGGAAAGTTCACCAAAATAAACCCAGATGGATCAACTTCTGATTAACTAGAAGTCTGAGAGAGAAGTGATGTGAAGGAAGGAAAGCTAACACATATCAGAATGAGATACTGGCTATCAGGTAGACATCAAATAAAAGAGGGGAAAATAGCACACTTATGAGACAAATGCAATATTTTTTTTGAAGTTCAAGAGGTCAACACTTTTTAGGGATAAATGCCAATAATTGTTTCACTAAAATAGGTTTTAATTCACTGTTTCAATTCCAAAAAGGTTTCAGATGGCTATAGCTAAGAAGGCTTTTCTGTACACATTCCAATTCCTTTTTAATATTTGCATGTGGACTATGGTATATCGTTCACCATGATAAACAGAGAGGCTGCACTCTATCTTGCTTTTCAGTTTTGCTTGATGAAAAATTCTCATTCATTTATTAAGCAATGATAATTTTCTACAGGTGGGAAAAAAATCAGAATAATTCTTAGGGTACACATGATCATAGGGCGAGTTGCCTAACACCTGCATATGCCTGGGAAACTCTGGTTTAAATGATATTCTTATACCATAGTTTTTGATATTTATAGACTTAGGACTTAGGATCCATGAAAAAAAGACACATTTGGAAACATGTCTCAAGATTTGGAAATAAACAATTTATTGATTCCTAATGTAGCCTTTTTTATTTAATGCTTTACTCATGTGTCACAAAAATGAATGTTGTTGAGCTGAAATATTTTTATCTTTAAATTCATTAATCCATAACCCTAAACCCACAGACACTCTGTGCTTCATAAAACTACCATCCCAAACATATATTCAAAGACAGTTACATCCCATATCATCTGATTTCACAGAATTACATTGTGTGAAACAGACCTACAAAGCTCCATTTCCATTCTATTTCCAAGCAGACATATCCCATTCCCACTGAAACAACAGTCTCTGTGTGGAGGCTGTTGGGTTTTGGCATCATGAAAGTGACAGCACTGTTAGTCCACACAATGCGGTCCTATTGGGTACTACTTATTCCAAACAATGTTATACATACAATACAACAGTTATCTCCTCAGTTTGGAAAAAAAAAGAATCAAAAAGATACTCTGGTCAGAGCCACATTTACTTGACGGAGTAAACCGAGAGGAGGAGCCTCTGGTCAACAAATACATGAAATTCCTATTTAATCCACCAGAGGGAGTAGGCACTCTAATTATGAGGAGGTCCACACTTCACCTTATTTACTGTATTTTATGCCAGTCCTGTGGGTTGCAGTATGTTGGAGAAACAGGAAAGATGTCTCTGATGAGGCAACACGTCTATAACATTAAAGGGCAGACTGACCCCCCCACCGGTCCAGAATCATGGCTCTAGATGTGTGCCATGTGGTATCTATCTGAATCTTTTTCAGGCAATGAAGCATCTCTTCTAACCAAGCAGTAATAATATTTATAGACTTCTTACCTTCACCTGTGTGTTGAAATGAAGATCAGATCTAACTCCTTTCAAAGAGTTGTCAAGTCTTGGCCTAATTCTCACATGTGTTTGAAGATCTCCAGTCTGCTCCACAACACAAGCAATGAAACATTTTTGACACAACTGCCTGCTCTCCTGTTATCTCCAGTTATGCAGCTCCAGCAGAGAGAAGATGGAAGGTGTGGAAGTCTCCAGAGAGATGGCAGATAGATGGTACAGTGTGGATATGACTCTGTCAGGCAGGGATTTTGTCTGTAAAGGATGCCTTGATCAGATTTTTTTTTCTAATTCACAGTAAATAACATTTAATCACACACTGACAGCACTAAAGCACGAAAGCAGTTTTGGATCTTCAAAGACTTGATCTGAAGTTACTCAAAATATAATCAGTACTTTCCGGTCCACTTCCCACTTTAGGTGTTGGGATTGTGTGAACATCAATGAGGTGACAGTCCATGCAGACCTGGTCAGTACCATGTGTATTGGACCTATTGCTAAATATAGTACATAGTATGTAGTAGTAGTTCCTTCATTTTTATTATTATATCTTTAATTTAGGCAGTCAAAATGAATATAGGTGGATATTATGAGCTATTTTAAAACAAGCCAAAGTTGAAGTCACATAAATCTCTCTCTCAATTGCTAATGTGCAGAGTCAGCAATATTGGTAATAATAAATAATGGTAAACTCAACTCAACCAGAAATGTTTTTCCTAGCTATTCATATAACATGCATCAATGTGTTGTTTTATCAGGTGACAGAAGTAGTCACTGTCTAGTAGCTCAGACAGAGGAGGAGAGGCCGGGCCACAGGTGAGGTCTGCATTCTCCTTTAAGGGATATAACACTTTGAAGGATCCCGAGTTAGCCTTGAACACCATCAGAATGATTTTACATATCATTTCTCACATTTCTCAGAGTGGTTTTACTTCATTTGAGCACTGGGTGTTTAGATTCTAAACACCCAGTGCTCAAATGCTCAAATGAATGCTCATTTTAATAATCTACAGACCGCCCAGGCCAAACAATGTTTTTATCCAAGAGTTTGCCGAGTTCCTATCTGGTTTTATTTCAAAGTTTGAGAAAGTTCTTGATTCAGGTGATTTAACATACATGTGTGCTGCCCTTCTCAGTTGCTGATATTATGGATACACTGGGAACTTAGACTATACAAGTTCCCACACATTCAAAAGGCCGCACGCTTCATTTAGTTATTCATCTCTGTCTCAGTCCTGACAACCTCGAGCTTAAGGATATCTGTGTGTCAGACCACAAAGCTGTTGTATTTAATGTAATCTTATCCCAGTCATCTTTAAGTGCAATTTAGCCCTCCGTCGTAATGATTTTAGTTCTATGTCTGCCAGTCAGATTTCTGAATTTTTTTATGCTGCCTTTTTAACTGCTTTCAATCCAAATTTTAACACAGAGGAGCTGGTCTCCCTTTTTAACCAAACCTGCCAGACTGTTCTGGACTCTGTTGCTCCCTATAAAGTCAAAAAGTCCAAGAGTTCACCACAGCCCTGGCTAAATGAGTCCATTGATGAATTGAAAAGAGGCTGTAGGAGAATAGAAAGAAAATGGAAGAAAACAGGCTTATATGTATTTTATGAAATCTGGAAAGATGCAATGAAAAATTATCAAAAAATCCAACTTATCAACTCCAAATCAGAAGTCATACTTGTTCACTCCACTCCTGGGTCTGGTACTTAGCTAAATAGCTGACATGCTAACCACTGATGAGCCAATACGCAGCCTTAGATCCTCGGGCAGGGGGCTCCTGGCTGTTCCAAAGTCAAGGCTTAAATCTTAAGGTGACCGCGCTTTCTCCATCAGAGCCCCTCGACTTTGGAACGACCTGCCCAAGGAGATGAGGCTTGCAGAATCAGTGACATCCTTTAAATCACTTCTTAAAATCCATTTTTATAGACTTGCTTTTGATGTTGTCTTGTTTTAGCATTTTTAATTCACCCCTAAATTTCATGTAGTGTCTTGTTTTACTTCAATTTTAGCTTAATTCTGTCCTCATCCTGTTTGGCCCTCTGTTGTTAGTTTGACTCCTGGGTATCCTGCTGTTGTGCCCCTCTGCTTTGTCTCTCAAAGCACTTTGTAAACTCAGTTTTTAAAGGTGCTATATAAATAAAGTTATTATTATAATAGTAAAATAAATATAGCATAGTAAATAGATAAATATCATGATTTCAGACTTCTTCAGCTTCTGAAATTCAAAGCCAAGGACGATGCCTGTCCTTCTAGTTGTCCTTCCCATTGCCATGATTATAACTCTCCTCCAATGCAAAATGAGATGTTGCATTTGTTAGGACATTGTATTGTCAGTAGCAAGTACTGCATTACACCTCTTACCCTGTTTTGTAGTACTTAATCATTACAGATGGCACTTACAGTTTTTTTCTATTGGTTTGGCTCATTTCTTGAAACAGAAATTGCATTCTCAAAACTCTAAGATCATTTGGCAAAACAGTCTTACAGTTCAGCATATCACCATTGCTCACTTGCAAAAGCACATATCTCTCCCAAAACTGTTCAGTCATGTGTCAAAACTAAGTTCCTTTGCCATATATTTAATCAGTGCCCATAAAATGCAAAGATCCTTCTCAATTGCTTTGGCTCATTTCTTGAAACAGACTGGGCGTTCTCAACACTCTTGGTTCTCTTGCCAAAATAACCTGGATGGTTCAGCACAACAACATGGTTCACCTGCAAAAAGCTCATATTGCTCCTCAAACTGTTCACTCATGTGTCAAAACTAAATTTCTTTGCCATTTATTTAGTCAGTGCCCCCAAAATGCATCGTCCCTTTGGTGTTGTGTAAGCACTGCAGGTCAAAATGTTCAGGTGTTTTGTCACTATGGCAGAGGAGCATTGAAACATCCCTCATGTCTTAGCCCAGTCCTTCATTAAAAATGGTTACTGCACTAGTTTGTTTTTGTCTAACTAACTGTCTCGCTAACAGAATACAATTGTGTATAAAACTGAAAAAAAAGGATGCCAAAGAAACAGTAACCATTATCATTTACACACATAAAGTAACTTCCATATCAGAAGCACAATGATGTATACAGCATAATATACTGTAATATAAACACATAAACAAAAACAAGGAAAATTATATGAAGCCTACAGAACTGTAAATAAAGCTGGAGCTTCACAACACTTCTTCATTAGTTGCTGTCTTCACAATTTCTGCCATCAGAGTCATTTTCCTTCATGGTCCACATGTCTAAAACATAGACTCTCACCTGATTCCTGAGACATCTTACAGTTTTTTTTCCATTGGTTTGGCTCATTTCTTGAAACAGAAATTACATTCTCAAAACAACGTGGACAATCCTCCAAACTGCTTGGCAATTGTTCACAACAGAATGGCATTTCTCATTCATTTCTTAGAATTGCAAATGTCTTAGTACATGTCTCAATATCTCAGTACATCTTTGCAAATGATTAAGCACAGTTAGCCTGCTGTTAGCACAATGTTCAAGTCAATAGATCTGGTTGATCTAAACTGATTGTCAGATTCTCAGTCTAATGGTCGTTCTTTCCAAAACATGTCAGCATCATTTCATCGTATAAGTCATCACATGCAAAATAGTCTGTTCAATTGTCAAAATGAGTAGAAGAACATAATACCATGAATACCATATATGAATCTCTTGGAACATTTGATAAACTGATTCCTTGACAGTCAGGTGAAACTAGAACTTGACTAATGAAAGAGGAGTTTCACACACACACAGAAGCTCCTCATCTTCTTGGTCCACCTTTATTCTGATTTGATCCCTGACAATGACAGAGGTCTCGTAGGGCCTCACCTACCAAACTATGTCATTGTGTGGGACAATGAATTTCCACCGTGGCTCATCAGGGCCTGGTTTACTGCTCATCCAAGGATGGTTGTGGTCTTCCTACCACCTTTCTACTTCCTTACTTTCCTTTCCTCAGAGCAGAGTTTTTCTCTGCTTGGAGGTGGAGAGTGTCTGAGCATTAGGCTCCAAATCAGAGCTCCCTGCTCCATGCAATGGACGCTGCATGTGAAGATATTACAGGAGATCAGTGTTGGGGATGGTTGCCACATCCACGCCGCTTCTTCCCTCGTTGCATCGCAAGAGACAATATACGCTGGGATGTGGATGAGAATCTGTGGCCAGACAGACAGCAGTGTGTGGACGGCCAGGAGGGTGAGGAGGACGGTGGCCAGGAGAGGGAGGGTGAGGACAGCGACCAGTGAAGAAGTGCTGTGAAGCTCCAGCTTTATTTACAGCTCTGTAGGCTTCATATAATTTTCCTTGTTTTTGTTTATGTGTTTATATTACAGTATATTATGCTGTATATGTCATTGTGCTTCTGATGTATGGAAGTTACCTTATATGTGTAAATAATAATGGTTACTGTTTCTTTGGCATCCTTTTTTTTCAGTTTTATACACAATTGTATTCTGTTAGCAAGATAAAAAAAAAACTAGTACAGTAACCACAGTCAATGAAGGACTGGGCTAAGACATGAGGGATGTTTCAATGCTCCTCTGCCATAGTGACAAAACACCTAAACATTTTGACCTGCAGTGCTTACACAACACCAAAGGGACGATGCATTTTGGGGGCACTGACTATTTGTATGGCAAAGAAATGTAGTTTTGACACGAGTGAACAGTTTTTGGAGAGATATGAGCTTTTTGCAGGTGAACCGTGTTGTTGTGCTGAACCATCCAGGTTATTTTGGCAAGAGAACCAAGAGTGTTGAGAACGTCCGCTCTGTTTCAAGAAATGAGCCAAAGCAATTGAGAAGGAACTTTGCATTTTGGGGGCACTGACTAAATATATGGCAAAGGAACTTTTGACACATGACTGAACAGTTTTGGGAGAGATATGTGCTTTTGCAAGTGAGCTATGGTGTTGTGCTGAACTGTAAGACTGTTTTGCCAAATGATCTTAGAGTTTTGAGAATGTAATTTCTGTTTCAAGAAATGAGCCAAACCAATAGAAAAAAACTGTAATGCTGAATAGTCATTCCCTATAAAACTAATAGTCCTCATTTCATTGCTTGAGTCATTACATACAAAAATGTTGAACTAGTTGTCAAAATCTGTCAAGCAAATTTGACACATTTCTTTATCATTTTATTCCTGAGGCGGATTTCAATCTGGCAAAAGGTAGACGGCATGGAAGGGATTGCATTGGACAGACAGCAACCACAGATGTCCCAGGCCAACAGGGAGGGAATGTTACACTGTGTGCAGCCATCTCAGAAAATAGCGTCCTCACTCATATCCCCCGTCTTGGTCCATACAACACACAACATCTGCTGACTGTTTTAGACACTCTTTACAGCGACATAATCCCTAAAAATGACAGGGATCTAACTGGAGACCATCTGAACAAGTATGTTGTTGTTTGGGGTAATGTGCATTTTCACCACTCAGATCTGGTCAGGCAGTGGTTTGCAGCATGTGCTTGAATGATTTGCAGTACTGTGTATGTTGTATGTTCAGTTCCAATACATACTGCAGTATTGTTTACAGTGCACAGCTCTACCCAAAGAGTGTTTCTCGTGTTTGTTGTAAATATGTGTGTATTTTTCTTTAGCACAACGCTTTGAACAAATTAGAATTGCAAAAAGCATATAAGATAAGATAAGCCTTTATTCGTCCCACAATGGGGAAATTCACAATATGCAGTAAAATGTGAAACATAAGTATTCAGTGTCTTGTTCTCAGTGACCTCATTAATACAATAATGTGTAACTTTACTGTAGTTTTCAAATGGCTGTGCAAACAGTGTATAGTGCTGTCTTGAGCATTTTCAGGTAGTGTCACCAAGTTTTGACTTTTTGCATTTGAAAACACTTCCAGAGTAAACTGTCATAATGAAAACATGACTAAGCCATTTGACTATCTTGTTGATAAACAACAGTGTTGGGACTTTTCATCTTGATGACACTGACACTTTCATTGACATGAATACTTGCTTTTGAGGACTGAACAATCCATTTTGAGCAAGTGAGGCACTTCTGCAGGTTATCAACTAGGTTTTGCATTTTGTACTTATTGTTTTGAGAAATGCACTAACTGTTGTGCAAATGTTAATAGTGATGTGAGAAATATACCAAAGCGACTGAGAAAAACTAACTTGATGGCACTGTCTGCATGTCTTGTCGGTCCCTTGATATGTGAGGCCTGGAATTGGGTCCATGAGATAGGGACATTAAGCAAACAGTCTGTAAAATTCGAGGCCAAGTTTTCTGCAGCAGCATCAGAAGGACCATCGACATCACTCACCAGTCAGTGTGAGCAAATGTGCTGTCTCAATATGAAAGTGTTTTGTCCAGCTTTGAGGACAGGAGAGGAGACATCAAATTCATCCAACACAGGTGTGACAGCAAATGGACTGTGAGAGAGTTTCAAAAATGGTAAAGCTATGCTTGGGTTCTTTCGGCATTGGAAGTGATTAAGAAGTGTCTGAACATGTCCCTGCAAAATGGGACTCAAACTATTGCAGGACTAGAGTGTGTCAGTTAACCCTACAACTCAAAAGGAACGAGGAAGATGTTTAGGATTTTGACAAAGCAGTGGCAATAGTAGACTGTAGTCCACTGCTCTCCCAAGTCACCTGACGAGCAGTACAGAACAGAGTTCAACAAAATGGTAGATAGTGTAGCTGCTCAGTTTAAGGAGAGTTTACCAACCAGATTCCGATTTCTTGTAGAAGCTGAGGGGGAAACTCTTCTGACTGGAGAAGTCAATGACATTGCAGATCAGTTTCCAGCACTGAACAGGGAGGGCCAAGAAGACTGAAGAAGACTGCAAGATGTGGTTGAAAGCACTTGGAAAAGCTACTACCTTAGCTTAGCTTAGATACTGTGAGTAGGTAATCATTAAAATGTTTTGATATTAGTGTCAATGCAACACTTTAGGTTCACAGGTTACTATATTTCTAATAGAGCAATATAAACGTGTGTGGGTTTTTTTTTTTTGTTTTGTTTTTTTACCTGTTTTAACAAAAGAAGTCAAACTTTTAAGCTTAAAAGTTTGACTTCTTTTGTTAAAACAGTCAAACAGTTAAAACAGTCAAACTTTTAAGCTTAAGCTTAAAAGTTTGACTTCTTTTGTTAAAACAGTAGCAGTATCACAATGTGCTCACACCTATGATATCAGTGTAACACTTCAGATGAAATAATAATCACCCCAAATGATGGTCACATTTGTCTGCTTAGGAATGTTTAATATTCCATATCATCAGAAGCTAAAACATTTGAACATAAAGGTGAAAATAGTACATTTCACTGAATGCACTTATGGAGCAATATCACTGGGCTGCATTGATCTGAAATGAGATTATACTGGAGACCAGATACACAGAGCAGGGATACTGGATATCAGGAGTACAGGAAGATAAAAGAACGTCAGGGAGTGTGTGTGTGTGTGTGTGTGTGTGTGTGTGTGTGTGTGTGTGTGAGAGAGAGAGAGAGAGAGAGAGAGAGAGAGAGAGAGAGAGATCCTGTCAACCGAGTAGCACAATGAAGTCTCAGTTCCTAAATCTGGTTAAATATAGCAGGTTCTTCAGAGATAAAAAAATATTCTTCACATATTTTTTTCTTATCACATCCATGCATGTCATTGTAAATCATCCATGACACACTTCAAATGGCACTTAACAAACCAAATGAAAGAAAAAAAGAACAGGTTGTTCACTTTCACTGACATGGTAGGTATAAGGAGGAGTTGAGGATTAGACTCGAGAAATGTGTGTTGCCAGACTGTGTGGGTTGCTTTGTTTATTTGCATTAAAGCTCTGAATCTGTGATGAGTTGAATCTTCTTTAGGCTGCATTGATGACTTTGATCAAGTTTTGCACAATACCACAAATGCACCAGAGACATACAGAACCAAATCTTGGCAGATGGAGATCACAGAACACTTAAAAACCCAGCTGAAATGATTCTAAAATTATACTGAATATTTGCACAGAGGAAAGTACAGAAAACTTTACCCCTGGCCCCTCCCTCCTCAACTTTCCCTTTTTTTTCAAAAGCAGACATCGATCAAACAAATACAAAAAAACAAATCTTCTGGTACTGTGACCGCTTGGCATCTGTCAATCAGAAACAATAGAACAGTGGAAATAAATGACACAGTTTTGATGACAGCCAACGTCTTCACAGAGGCAGCACAGTCAAAAGTCCCACGCTCACACGCAGCAATACAACTGTAGTATTAGTACCAGTCGGTGCTTGATTGAAGGTGTAGAAGTAGTAAGTTAAGCAAGAGGCCACTCTCCCTGTTCGAATCAGTGTCTCCAGGAGACCATTCTCAAGTCTGGATTGTTAGCCAACCTATAAAGTGCTTTCAAAAAATGATCTCCTCCTCATCATAATCATCCACATCTATACAACAAATCAGTATGTCAATTAGGGCAATGTTACGAGAAGGAAAGAAAAGAGAGTAAGTCTATTCAGGCACGAGCAAAGAGCTCTTCTTTTTTCTTCCTCTGTTCTCTCTCTCTCCACAGCTTTCTCTTCCTTTCTGATTTGTTTCGTTCACTTCTTGAAGGGTGTCAGTCTGCCGATGTTGTGCCAGAAGGTCGAGGCTTTGCGCTTGGGCTCAGCCAGCATGAAGACCTGCTGCTGGGGCAAAGCAGTGGGGAGAGAGGGGTGTTTCTGTCGCAGCAGGAAGTCGTAGTAGGGTCTGGTCACTGCTGAGGAGCAGGAGATCAGCACACAATATCATTAATTACAGCATTCTTATCAGATGAAAAGTTGACAGGAAGCATGCATTCATTTCAGGTCTGTATTCATGAACTGTTTCAGAGGCCTAGCATTCTAACAAAAGTGTTTTTTAATGTCTAAAATAAAAATGGGTACTCAAATAAAGAGTGACCTAGCTTTAAAGTAGAAAAGCACTGGGCGAGCACAGACCTCCGCCAAGTAGGACAGTTCCCCCAGCTTATTGTAACTTACACCCCAAAATATTAGTCCTACCTTTGATTTATCTATTTCAATAGATTCCTGGACCATAAAAACATACCCTTAGCAATTGGAATCACATTGATATCATTTTTAGTTTAATAGTTATACCCGAAAATCGACATTTCCGTAATGGCGGTTTTCCGGATCACCTCCAAAATTTAATCATTTGTTTCTTGTCCCAGAAAGGACATTCCCTGAAAATTTCATCAAAATCTGTCCATAACTGAGTTATGTTGCAAACAAACAAAAAAACAAACAAACAAACAAACCAACGCCAGCAAAAACATATCCTCCTTGGTGGAGGTAATTATAAAGGTCAGTCCCAATTCTTGCATGTTCATATTCTCTACAGCACAAATCCCATCAGTTCAACGCAGCAAATACTAATATGTATTTTTCACTAATTAAATCCAATTTCTTATTTTCTTTGTTTGGTGTTAATCCGTACTGCTAATGAAGCCTGATACTTCCTGAAGGTGTTTCACATACATCAAGTAGGACAGGGGAGGACATTTTCTTTTGAGCTGAGTGGATGATTTAAATGTTGAAAAACTCTGCAGGACATGTTGAGTTTCTTAAGTGGCTTCACTCTGATTCAAAAAACAGCAAAGTAGAATCAGATTAAAATGATCAAAACAATCTTTCTGTCAGTGAACAGTGAGTTGGATGGGAGTGTGATATTTAATATGTGTAGAATGTTGTAGAACATGAACATGGTAGTGAATTTAGCAAGACAACAGGTTTTGAGGAACTGAGTTTTCTACCAAAAGCATCAGCATGATCAGTAAATAGGGACAAAATGATGCATAAAACACAAAATGATTTGTATTTGTCTTTAGAACACGAATACTGTTTTAATTCACAGATTATTGGCAATTGTGTCTCCTTTTTCATTTCTTCAAGCATAGTTAAGACACAGTGAATAAAACATAGCCCTTGCTGCAAACATGTCATATTAAAAGCCTACCAGGAAAGTGGGTGGTTATTTCCTTTGGGCTACTGGAATCTTTTAATGTGAAAATATCTGAGTTTTATTGATAGTAGCTCTGTGTTTTTTGAGGGTGTGAGTGACATCTTCAGAAATAACTCTTCTAATCTGAAGGAGAAGGAGGATCTTAGTCCCAGTCAAACCTTGACCATTACTCCTGAAAGAGATTCTGAGATTCTTGAAGAATACAGGCCCTGGTGACATGTGTTTTCAGTAAAATGTGCTGCTCTATGCATTATAGATCTGTGCTTGTATTTCATAAATAATGACTGACATGTTGGTTCACGTCCAAACCCAAGGAGAAAAGAAGACATCTTAAGACTGTGATGAGACTTAGGATGATCTGACAAAGGAAATAAATCATATGCACAATAAAGTATGTAAGGTCTACACTAAAGCACTACACTGAGACACAGATACAGGTTCTTAGAGTCTAAATTGCAACTACTCAAGTCCATGCAATCCAATTATTTGCCTGGTTCCTTGGGTACATACCTTTGGGTTTCCCAGCTGGATGGCTTTTGCAGGCATTTACCATGGCCTGTTTCTTCTGGACCTCTGTGAGAGAGAAGCCTGAGAAGAGAAAAGTTAATCTTTCATGAGGTGAAACTGGAAGTGAGGAAGCAGCAAACTGATTTGTGCACGTGGGGGATGGAATACACATATGAACCAATAGATTCACACTATGTCAATGATCAACAGACAACGCTAACATGTTAAAAAATAATGATAATGTGTCAACAAAAACAATTTAAACAATGCAGATGTCAAATTGTTTAGAAATATTGGCTTTGCAAATATTTTATGAGAAAGTGAACTACAAATACTGAAATAACAGTGCAAATGCAAATTTCATATGCACAGCACACCAAGGTCCAGCAGCTCACAACCCCCCATCCCCTGTAAATGTAATCTCAGAAGATTGAATCTGAGAAAAAAACGGATCTGATATTCATACAGAATAGTTTGTCTTTATTTGAATTCCCATTCTCTCTTTTTTAGTTAAGTGTATACTAACAATGTGTCACAGAGATTTCTGCTGAATAATAATTAATTTAATCTGATTAAGCTGACTACAAGTCAAACACAGAAATGCAGTGAAATACACTACACATTGTAATATGTGTGCATTGGGGTTTCATTCAATGAAAAACATTTTAAAGGACAAAAATATTTAGTTTTGTTGTTCTCAGTGTCAATGACTGAATTGATTAAATTTTCCATGCCACATTAAAATCAAGTCACAACAAAGAAAAGACAGCGAAGATGTGTATTGAATTTTTCCTTTTCCCTTTTTCTTTTTTTACCAATCACAGAGCGCGAAGACAGTCAGTTATAGGGATGAGCCGGATACTCGTTTCAGACGAGTATCCGTTACGGATAAAGCATGTTTGACGAATACGATTATGATACAAGTAAAATCCGTCAATATCTGTGCTCCTGCTGAAGGATAATCCTCATTGTGGAACCTACTGTCTTCGCGCTCTGTGATTGGCCAGTCACACACAGCGCCCGCCCCTCCCTACACAGACACGTCTCTGCCACAGACTGTATGGTCTCTGCACGTCTCTCCCAACATACGCGCGGTGCATTTGGCAAGACAGAGCTGAAAACGGCCCGCGCCGCGTCGGTAAATGCCTCCGCTACGGTCCGATATTTTTTTTATTTATTTATTTTTTTTTTAAACCGTCTGCTTGCTCTTAGTTTGACTGGCTATATGAAGTCAGTTGAAAAACTTTGCTCGTACTGAACGCGGTGCTTTTGAGAAGAATACAGTGAACAAGGCTGACATATTATTTCCCTGTTTGCCATCACTGGATGTTTGCATGAATCATGAAGTTCACACAGATCATTAAAAAACTGTCTCACAGACCATTTACACACATACACACATATAGCTGAACACACAAAGTAGCCTATATTAATGTCTTTAATCAGAATCAGAATCAGAATGGCCTTTATTGTCATTATACAGGATGTACAACGAGATTGGAGAGCTTCTCCTTCAGTGCAATAGTCAAGTTAAAAAGTATACAAAAATGTATAAGTAAAAAAGACAGTTTAACAAGTTAAAGGGAGGCTTAAATTATACAAGATATATACAGATGAGATGCAGACTTGTGCACAGCACAAAAGGTAGATGGTAAATATTGATGGAAAATAGTCCAGATTTCTATGTTGTTCACATAATATTGCACATTGCAGATATGTATTGCATAGACACCGGAATATGTATTAATTTTAGTGCAAATGATGAATGGTATATAAAGTCACATATGAATGTATTGCACATGGGTTATTAAATAAATAAATATGTTTCGTGTTTTATTGTATGTGGCTGCATGCAGTATCTGACACTGTCTCTCTGCAGTTCATGAAAATAATATTATAAATATTATTGAGATATACTGTATATAGGCTTTGAATACAGTACATTAGCAACTTCTGATCAATCCATATCAATTTCAGACTTAAAACAATGTACAGTTTTAAGCCCCACCCATTTCTGCACTCACTTCCGGTTTAGGCCCCGCCCACTCCGAATACAGATACAGATACAGATAATGTAGATGGTTAAACAGATACGGATACAGATACAGATAGTGGTGTACTCGCTAGGGATGAGCCGGATACTCGTTTCAGACGAGTATCCGTTACGGATAAAGCATGTTTGACGAATACGATTATGATACGAGTAAAATCCATCAATATCTGTGCTTGTGTTGAAGGAAAATCCTCATTGTGGAACTGACTGTCTTCGCGCAATGTGATTGGCCAGTCACACACAGCGCCCGCCCCTCCCTACACAGACACGTCTCTGCCATAGACTGTATGGTCTCTGCACGTCTCTCCCAACATACGCGCGGTGCATTTGACAAGACAGAGCTGAAAACAGCTCGCGTCGCGTCGGTAAATGCCTCCGCTACGGTCCGATTTTTTTTTTTTTTTTTTTTTTTTTTTACCGTCTGCTTGCTCTTAGTTTGGCTGGTGATATGAAGTCAATTGAAAAACATTGCTCGTACTGGACGCGGTGCTTTTGAGAAGACGTGAACAAGGCTGACGTATTATTTCCCTGTTTGCCATCACTGGATGTTTGCATGAATCATGAAGTTCACACAGATCATTAAAAAATAAACAGTCTCACAGACCACTTACACACATAACCACATATAGCTGTAGCTGAACACACAAAGTAGCCTATATTAATATTTTTATTGTATGTGGCTGCATGCAGTATCTGACACTTTCTCTCTGCAGTTCATGAAAATAATATTATAAATATTATTGAGATATACTGTATTTAGGCTTTGAATGCAGTAGATTAGTGACTTCTGATCAATCAATATCAATTTCAGACTTAAAATAATGTACAGTTTTAAGCCTCACCCATTTCTGCACTCACTTCCGGTTTAGGCCCCGCCCACTCCGAAGACAGATACAGATACAGATAATGTAGAAGGTTAAACAGATACGGATACAGATACAGATAGTGGTGTACTCGCTCATCCCTAGTACTCGCTCATCCCTAGTCAGTTACACAATGAGGATTTTCCTTCAGCTCGAGCACAGATATCGACAAGTTTTACTCGTATCATAATCGTATTCGTCAAACATGCTTTATCCGTAACGGATACTCGTCTGAAACGAGTATCCGGCTCATCCCTACGTCAGATGTTTACTCTTTTTTTTCTTTTCAGGTTTATTTTTTCACTCGCCGCGCCTCCCCCTCACTGAAATGCAATACAAAGTTTGGTTCCGGTGGGATGAGTCTGTGTGATAAATACTACATATCTGAATCAAAAAAACAGGCACAAAAGCTTGGTAAATCTGGTCCTAAAGCTTCACTAGCACAAACGCATTGTTGTTGTTCTAATCTCTATCACTTCAAGTCTGTTGTTGACTAGTGGACTGCAGCAATGTGGCATCACTCTTGTGCTGTTAAGATTTTACATTGGATTTTCAATTTGTTTCAACTCAAACACGGTGATTTAACCTTTACAAAAGCTAAATCTATCAGACTGTCCATCTCCTCACTATAACACAAAATGCATTTAATGGATGGAAATGTGCAGCTTAACATCAGTCCAAAACAATATCTCCTATTTTCTCAGAATACACAACGTAAGCAGCCAGATAATACAGACCCAACAACTCAGGACATAAGCCTAGCTGTGTGTAATGGATGAGCTGACATCCTGCTTGTCTATTCTATGGATCAGCATCATACAGATCTAGCTACTGCTGGCAGCCCCACCTTTCTTGACACACCACCAAGTGAGGCTATTATTATACTAGTAGTATATATATTAGTAGTATACTAGTATTAAGTAGTGGATAGAGAAGAAAGGAGGACACTGATCACATGTTTATGGAATCAGCTCAGTGGTTTGCAGAAAAGGAAGCATGACTATGAGGTTATGGAGACAGTGTCAGCTGACCAAAAAAGGTTTGATTCCAGAAATCGTTCAGTGGTTTCTGATTCCTAACAGATCATTGACCAAAATGGCAAAAAGGGAATTTTTCTGACCTGTCTCACGGTCATACTGGACCTGAATCCTCTCATCAGCAAATGCTCGGAGCCATCGCTGTTTATGCTCGGGCTTCTTGGCACACAGGAGATGGACTTCGTCGCCAGCCAGGGACTGTAGCTTCAGGGCATTCTTCACACTGATGTTGAAGTCCTTCTCCTTGCCATCCTCCACATCTATCACCTCCATGTGGTCCATGTCCATCCGACCCTTGTAGTACAGCATGTCCCGGCGCAGGAGGTCCTACGATGATAAGATCATAAATTCAGCCAAGAATCCTTTTGAATTAGTGTAAAAGTGTTGAGGTAGTAGCCAAGATAGTTGAGTGATTGATAAATAGTGCATAGTTTCTGTCAATGCCAATGGCTCATTTCTGCACATAATTTGTTAATAACCCAAGTCATTGTGGCTGCTTGTCAAAAGTATTATAGAAAAGAAAGCATGAATAATTTATGAAGGACTCAAAATTGGTAAGTGGTTTAGGTAACACAGCCAAGCTCCTGAGTTAGAGACCATCACTGATCAGATATAAAATGAACATGTTTTTGTCCTTGGAAACTGTCTTAAATTTTTTTTTTCTTTTTGGTTAAAATGTTGAGATGAAAATGTAATTTTGAGGCAGATTTAGATATGCAAATACAATCAAGCATTTCATAAATGTGATATTTGGATCATGTTCTCTCCCGAAATAGAAATCAATTAATTGACTTAGTATGTGAGAATATTTTATATATTTCTCATATATAAACATAAATCAACCAGGTTCCCTTTTCACGTTTTCTGCACAAAATAGTATAAAATACAGTGTAAAATGCTGAGGGACCTTTTTGCAGTAAACCATCTGATGATCAAAGAGGAAAAACATTCTCTGTTGACTCTTGGCCTGAGGTTGGGACAGCTTGGTCAACTCCCCTGAAAAGATGAGATCAGAGCTCCTGCTGAGGACATCTTCACCCTGCACAGATCAAAACACACTATTGCAGTTGCACTGAACAGTATGAAGTGAGAAACCATTTTAGAATAAAGACGCTTCTTGCCACACCTCCCAGTCCTCTATCGAGCTCTGCCACTGGGCGATCTTGTCAATGTTCTCAAGGCGTCGTTTCCTCTCATTGATCAGCCTGGCCACATTCTTCATGGCGTTTAAGGCTGCCTCCACATCTTTGTAGTCCCTAAAGATCAGAGTGACATGCAGTCACATGTGTGAAGCTGAGGCGAAGAGGATGAGACTAAATTTGTCTCATAGTCAAGAAATTCCACAAAAAGACCAAAACAAACGCATTTATCTACTGACAAGTGCTGTGTGTGTATCCTATTCCTCTGCACCATACAGCTCTACTGTTGTCCCACAACTATTAAAAACACACCAGTGCCACAGACAGGGTAGGGAAGTCAGAACATATTGTGAGACTTGTGCAGCTATCAGGAGTTAACACCAGCTTTCTGTTCTAATGACGGTGCCCATTAACTGGAGTGCCACAGGACAATCTACTCATTAGGCACATTCTATCCAATTCACTACATTATATATAATACAAATACACATAATTACACAGAGCACAGTAGAAAAGAGAAAAGTGTTGGAAAATATTGGTTTCTTCTCTTACAAAAAATATATAATATATAAATATAAACAGCATTTGGCCAGGAGACATTGTTATGAGAATGTACAGTACATGGCTGCTATCTGTTCACCTCTTTTTTATAAAAATGTTGGGTATAATTATATGTCAAATCAACAACAACACTTAACTTCTGAAGGAAGAATCTAGCAAAATGAATCAAATATAGCCTCAGAAGGTCAAATTCAGATCATATCGATCAGATGGGGATACTTTGAAAAGAAAGACTGAAATATCTTTAATGAAAAAAATTTAACCCAAGGTCCACTTTTGGTCTTTTTTTGGTCCGCGTGTCCACTGTTTTTCTTTTTTCTTGCTTATGTTTTAACAAAGACAGACAGCTGAAACTAGTCAGCGCACGTTCACTTAAGATTTTCTAACTATTGTTTCCAAGGTAACTTAAGTTTCCAAGGATACGTAGCTTGCTATCTCTAAAGATTATGGATATTGACTGCATCGCTCCATGTCGGCCACTGCAAGCTGGCCTATCTCTAGAGAAAAGAATGAAAGTGATGTTTGATTTTGACATTAGCACATAAATCAAACGCTTCCCTGTGAAACACATAAAAAATCACCTGTGTTGTGGGTTGGTGTATTTGAGCAGCTCGGCCAGCTGCAGTGGGTACTTGCAGATCTTCTGAACTGGGGTTAGCAGGAAGCCGTCCAAGGAAATGTCAATCATCTTCTGAAGCAGTCGGCAGGCCTCAAAGAAAAACACGTATTTGTTGACCTTCATGAGCCGAGAGAGCTGGACGCAGGCATTGGGGTGGTTGTTGCAATACTCAGAATAGATCTGGAAATCTGTTTGCTGCGTATGAAAGACAGCAAAAGAAGTGGTTAGAGGCTAGAAAACAGTTTGGATAGAATTAAAAAGTATACACTTATAGTGAAGAAATTGTTCACAAGCTATAACTAGAAAAGCACTCGGAGAGCACAGACCTCCGCCAAGCAGCACAGTTCCCCCAGCTTATTGTGACTTACACCCCAAAATATTAGTCCTACCTTTGATTTATCTGTTTCATTGGATTTATGGACCATAAAAATATACCTTAGCAATTGAAATCACATTGATATCATGATTAGTTTAATAGTCATACCCGAAAATCCACATTTCTGTAATGGCGGTTTTCTTCTGGATCTATTATGTACACGCCAGTGGCGAGCGGTGACCTGTTACAGTGGTCATGCTGAAGTGTGAACTACAGCCAGCGCCCAATTGTTGGCTATTTATTTATTAATTAAAACACGTCATATGTTTTTTACGGGGCCCCGGAGGTGTCAGGTTGCAGAATATTTTATTAAGGCGAGGGCATGCCTTCTATAGTGTGGGTGCGTGTTAATAAAGCGTTCCCTCCACGCTATGTTATAGTGAGAGACCGGGATAAATAAAGCGTTCCCTCGCTATATCATAGTGAGATGCCTCTGGGGCTCTGTATGCCTCCGGGGCTTCGTTTTCGAACTAGTACATCAATGCGATTTTAATAGACACTCTCACACTCAGAGTTTTGAAGTGAATCCAGTTATGAGCATGCGCGTTGGCAGATAAGCTGCTTCACTGACAGCTTTTTTGCCATTCAAAAATTCTCATGTACAGTAGACACAGCCTCGAGCACGAGTACTACTCAATATTGCAGTGCGCATGCGCGAAACAAGCTGTCAGCTTTCCAGCTTTTCGCAAACAAAACAGGATAGATAAGGCAGGAATTTCAGACCATAACAGTTGAACTAAGGTATTGCATTATAGAACACACTGACAGATGAACATTTTCGATTATTTTATTGAAGGGCTTGGGCATGCACTGCATTTATAGCTTATTATGACCGCTCGCCCCTGGTACACGCCCAAATAATACTCTTACATTTTACATTTTATCTACGTTATTGGATTCTCTGACCATGAGAGCCAGAGCCGGCCCAAGGCATAAGCGAACTAAGCGGCTTAGGGCCCCGACCACCAACAGGGGGCCCCCAAGAGCAGTTAACTTTGAAAAAATATATATACATTTTTATTATTAAAACTAGATGACACTTTTTGCATATTTGAGTGATTATTAATGTAACATCAAATGTGTGTTATTGTGCAAAAAACCCTGCAGTAGGCTGTGTAAACAGAGGAGCGCATACTAAGAGCAGGTTGAGCAGCAATATGTCGCAATACGAACGGATCCATCTGGTGCTGAAGAGGGAAAGAGGAAAAAAGAGGAAGAGGAGAAAAAACAAGGTAAAGTTAACTTTCCTTAAGCTGAGAAAGTCCGTGAATATCTCTTGACATTTAAATCCAACTGTGTGAGTGTATTTGCGAATTAGCTAGCTAGTTACAGTTTTTTTTCCATTGGTTTGGCTCATTTCTTGAAACAGAAATTACATTCTCAAAACAACGTGGACAATCCTCCAAACTGCTTGGCAATTGTTCACAACAGAATGGCAGTTCTCATTCATTTCTTCAAATTGCAAATGCCTTAGTACATGTCTCAATGTCTCAGTTCATCTTTGCAAATGATTAAGCACAGGTAGCCTTCTGTTAGCACAATGTTCAAGTGAATAGATCTGGTTGATCTAAACTGATTGTCAGATTCTCAGTCTAATCAGTCTTCTCATGTCAGCATCATTTCATCGTATAAGTCATCACAAGCAAAATAGTCTGTTCAATTGTCAAAATGAGTAGATCTCCTGTGGTATCTTCACACGCAGCGTCCATTGCATGGAGCAGGGAGCTCTGATTTGGAGCCTGATGCTCAGACACTCTCCACCTCCAAGCGGAGAAAAACTCCGCTCTGAGGAAAGGAGAGTAAGGTGGTAGGAAGACCATGGCCATCCTTGGATGAGCAGTGAACCAGGCCCTGATGAGCCACGGTGGAAATTCATTGTCCAACACAATGACTTAGTTTGGTAGGTGAGGCCCAACGAGACCTCTGTCATTGTCAGGGATCAAATGAGAATAAGGGTGGACCAAGAAGATGAGGAGCTTCTGTGTGTGTGTGTGAAACTCCTCTTTCATTAGTCAAATTCTAGTTTCACCTGACTGTCAAGGAATCAGTTTATCAAATGTTCCAAGAGATTCATATATGCTATTCATGGTATTATGTTCTTCTACTTATTTTGACAATTGAACAGACTATTTTGCATGTGATGACTTATACTATGAAATGATGCTGACATGTTTTGGAAAGAACGACCATTAGACTGAGAATCTGACAATCAGTTTAGATCAACAAGATCTATTCACTTGAACATTGCGCTAACAGAAGGCTACCTGTGCTTAATCATTTGCAAAGATGTACTGAGACATTGAGACATGTACTAAGGCATTTGCAATTTGAAGAAATGAATGAGAAATGCCATTCTGTTGTGAACAATTGCCAAGCAGTTTGGAGGATTGTCCACGTTGTTTTGAGAATGTAATTTCTGTTTCAAGAAATGAGCCAAACCAATGGAAAAAAACTGTAAAATACCAAAAGATCTGTCAAAAAATTTTGAATTTAATTATACCCCACTGAATAAAAAGATAAACGAAGATTTGAGAAGGTGGAATTTAATTCCGTACTTCAACTTAGGCTCACGGATAGAATCTATCAAAATGAACATCTTACCAAGACTGCTGTATCTGTTTCAAACGCTACCAATACAAATTGACCGAACTCAATTTAATGAATGGGACAAGATGATAAGATATATATGGGAGGGAAAAAAGCCAAGAGTCTGTCTTAAGACATTACAATTGGCCAAAGAGAAGGGAGGATGGGGCCTGCCATCGTTGAGGGAGTACTTTAGGGCAGCACAGATGAAGACATTGATAAATTGGTGTGACATCTCATATACGGCCCAGTGGAAAAATATAGAGGAGAAAACCTTTCCCTTCCCAATACAAGTAACTCTAGCTGATGGACACATTCAAAAACATATCGACACTGCAGATAACCCTTGGGTTGGATGCACACTTTCTGTTTAGAAAAATGTGGTTAAAGAATATAAATTGGAAAAAGATATTAAGATGTTAAAATGGTATGCGTACGATTCTGATTTCCCACCAAATAAACTGGATTCACGATTCAAATGCTGGGCATCTAAAGGGATAATAACTTTTAGTAAATTAATTAAAGATGGTGCAGTAATCAGTTTCGATACACTGAAAAGTACATATGCTCTGGATAAGCAAGACTTCTATCGATATCTACAAATACGTCATTATATAGACACAAATATAGAGGCTGTGTCAGAGGTTAACATGGACTTATTGAAAATGTTCACGAATTCATTTGATGGGAAAACTAATAAGAAGGTTATTTCAATGCTTTATAAATGTCTGGTGAATAATAAATCTCATTCAACTGAATATGTAAAGACAATGTGCGAGAAAGAAGGAGGGATGAATATATCTGAGGAGGAGTGGACTGCAATATGGAAACTATGGAAATGCACAAACTCACAAAGATGGTAGGAATATGGATGGAAGACTGTGATAAGATACTTTATTACTCCATGTCAAAAAACGCACTATGATGGAACACCTCCTATCTGTTGGAGAAAATGTGGAGAACAACGGGCAAACCATTTTCATATTCTCTGGGACTGCCCACTTATCAGACAGTATTGGAGGGATGTTCATAGGTCTCTGCAAGATATTTTCAGATGTGTCATTCCTTTTAGTATGAAAACAGTTTATTTTGGATGTTTACCACAAGAATGGAAAAGAAATGATAAGTTTCTACTAAGTACTTTGTTGGTTGCAAGTAAAAAATCCATAGCTCAACGATGGTTATCACAGGACATACCCACCCTATCAGAGTGGTGGGATATAACTTTTGACATTTATAAAATCGAACAAATGACAGCATTGGTAAATCAAAAACAAGACCAGTTTCTGGCATGTTGGGAAAAATGGGTTGTGTTTATAAAAAATAAGAAGCCCAATTTAATTTTGAGGTAAAACATTTATAATTAACGCTCTGGTCACTCCCTAATGTTCTTTAATGTTCCTATGTTTACTCCTTTTTTTTGTTGTTTTTGTTTTTGTATTTTTGTTTTCTTTTTTCCTGATGGGAAAACGTTTCTCAAAAAAGACAACAATGATATTATTGAGCACATGTTGACACAAGTGAATTGTACCCATCACTGAAAATTGCTAAAACTGATAAATAAAGAATAAAAAAAAATGAATATATCACTTAAAATATTAATAAATCAATCCTGGGTTAACACTTGTAGGTGAATTTACTACCATTTCAGATTATAAACCTAAAGATGGGTGAAAACATACTTGGTTGACAAAAGGATGATATAACTACACTGCTGCTACTGTGCAGCTCTTTGAGGCTTTATACATTGCTTCTCTATGTGGCCAGTAGGAAGACTTGATCACTTTTGCCCAATATTAATAAGATTTTTTTGCAAGTTTGCAAATTTGTTGTCTGCCTCTACAATCTTTATCATTGTGGATTACAATCTACTAACAAGAAGTTCTCACATTGACTTTTACAAGTGTATTTGTAGTAACAGATTAGACAGCAAAATAAGTTTATAGTAGATGTGTGAATGATCATTTATCGGTATTATCGACAATCATATAGGGGCCCCAAAAACATGTTTCGCTTAGGGCCCCTTGGAGGCTTGGGCCGGCCCTGATGAGAACATACCCTTAGCAATTGGAATCACATTGATATCATTTTTAGTTTAATGGTTATACCCGAAAATCAACATTTCCGTAATGGCGGTTTTCCGGATCACCTCCATAATTTAATCATTTGTTCCTTGTCCCAGAAAGGACATTTCCTGAAAATTTCATCAAAATCTGTCCTTAACTTTTTGAGTTATGTTGCAAACAAACAAGCAGACAGACAAACAAACCAACGGCGGCAAAAACATAACCTCCTTGGCCCGAGGTAACAATATTACTTTGAGAGTTTTAGAAAACAAAACAAAAGAGGTGTAATAAGAAGGCAATGTGAACCGGAACAGCTCAGAAGAAAGCAAGAAAGGCTTGTGACTAACTATTGTGTACTGCAGAAATTCATAGGCTTTCTGCAAGTTCTCCCAAATCAATTTGCTTTGGTTTACTTTTGTGGTTCAGCTTACATGTTCGAGGAAACAACAGCCAATCTCACTGAGGTGCGGCTGCTCCTTGTTGAACTTTTTTTCCAGGCCTTTCAGGAACTTCCTCTGGAATCGGTAGATCTCTTCAATATTGCCAAAGATGGTACGAAGCTGCTCTTCAGTGAACATGTCTGTCCTCTTGCGACACTGTTTGATATAACCCTGAGGAAATCAGAAATACACGACATGAATACGTAGAGGGGAACATCCACCACACTCAGTACATGTACAAAAACATTTATATTTTATAATGTTGCTAGAGGGCATAAGCAGCTTGTACCAGTGCTCCAGTCCAGTTGTCCATACAGGCTCAAAGAGTTTTTTCTGTATTTTGCGTTCATAAAGTTTGCCTATTTTGCCAACCAGGAATCTCTACATTTACAGTAAATCAGTCACATCAGAACTTTTTCACATCACTTTTCTGATACAGCCTGGTTCAGCCAATCAGAAACATCTTCTATGGTCCCAATAAAGGAATGACTATATATACCATATATAGCTGGTGCATAACACTGCATAAACAAGACAAAATTAGTATGTTTTACACCATGTGTTCATATGATCTAATCCAGACCTCACAGATGTCCTTCAGGTGCTTGATGTAGTCTCTCTCTGTGCTCATGATCTCATTGATGACGTTGGTCCTCATTTGCTCTTTGCAGGGTAAACCAGGTCCCAGCAATAAGCCCAGACCTGCCCGTTCCTCCTCTCCAGCCTGAGCCTCCTCCAGGTGGGTCAGATACTCCTCCATTGGCTCATCCTGGTTCACACGCAACTGAGGAGAACACAGCTAATTTAAAACCACAGGAAGAATGAAGATTTTTCCTAACAATTAACTCTGCGTGTCCACTCTCTCTTCACAAAAATTACATGAAGGTGAACTATCTTGTAATAGCTTCTGGATTACAATTACACAAGAAATTTAATGAGAGGAACAAGTGCATCCTGTCAATACATTTCTCTCATTTTTCACTTGTAGACCCCTGTGCAAGAGCACAGCACACTTTTTATGAGCCACATCTTAACAAGGATCTACAAAAAATAAAAAAGCCCTAATTTTGCAGATTACATTAATATTAATAACAGGAGGAGGCTTTGTATTACTCAGTCTGCCAGTATTGCAGCAGCTGCAGTCATTGATCAAACAGTGTATGGGCAGAGCTCGTCTCACCCGTACAAAGCTGGCAGGGAACCAGCCCTCGCTGTCCATGATCCGACCCCACCACCACTCCTTGTTAGTAGCATCCACTACTTCGATGACATCACCGGCCTTGAAGCCCAGCTCCTGGTCATCCATGGTGACATGGTCCCAGAGCGCTTCAGCATATACCACGCTGCCATCACTGATCAGCTGGAGAGGAAGCACCACAGACAGACAAAGGTAAGGCTTCTATTTCAGTTTTTCTCAGTCGCTTTGGTGTACAAACTGCAAAACCTAGTTGATAACCTGCACAAGTGCCTCACTTGCTCAAAATGGATTGCTCATTCCTCAAAAGCAAGTATTCATGTCAATGAAAGTGTCACTGTCATCAAGATGAAAAGTCCCAACACCATTGTTTATGAACAAGATAGTCAAATGGCTTAGTCATGTTTTCATTATGACTTTATGTTTACTCTGGAAGTGTTTTCAAATGCAAGAAGAAGAATTGCAATTCTAATTTGTTCAAAGCATTGTGCAAAAGAAAAATACACACATATTTAGAACAAACACGAGAAACACCCTTTGGATAGAGCTGTGCACTGTAAACAATACTGCAGTATGTACTGGAACTGAATATACAACATACACAGTACTGCAAATCATTCAAGCACATGCTGCAAACCACTGTCTGACCAGATCTGAGTGGTGAAAATGCACATTACCCCAAACAACAACATACTTGTTCAGATGGTCTCCAGTTAGACCCCTGTCATTCTCAGGGATTATGTCTCTGTAAAGAGTGTCTAAAACAGTCAGCAGATGTTGTGTGTTGTACGGACCAAGACGGGGGATATGAGTGAGGACGCCATTTTCTGAGATGGCTGCACACAGTGTAACATTCCCTCCCTGTTGGCCTGGGACATCTGTGGTTGCTCTCTGTCCAATGCAATCCCTTCCACGCCGTCTACCTTTTGCCAGATTGAAACCTGCCTCAGGAATAAAATGATAAAGAAATGTGTCAAATTTGCTTGACAGATTTTGACTAGTTCAACATTTTTGTATGTAATGACTCAAGCAATGAAATGAGGACTATTAGTTTTATAGGGAATGACTATTCAGCATTAATAAGTAGTTCATTTTGACTGACATGACATAAGCAAATGATAATCTTATAAAACAGCAGAAAATCGTATGAAAGCAACTGATGCATGTCCAAAGGATTTGCAATTTGTTGGAAAGAATGAGAAACTGCTATTATGATGTGCACAAATGACTAAATGTTGTGGAGGTTGAACTAACAGTTATGAGAACTTTAATTTTGATCAGAGAAATGCACCAAAGCGACTGAGAAAAACTGTAAGTTCTTTTCTAGCTACAGCACATGGTACAGCATTACAGTAAGTACAACGTATAAGCATCACTAATATCAGTTACTCCACTAAATGCCAAAATTATGCACGTTCAACAGTGGTACTTAGTGTGTATGTGATAGAATTGGCATCAAGTATGGGGACACAAGTTTCTTGCAGCCTGATTTGATGTCATGAAGTTAAAGGCACGCCATTATTCAGCACTCAATCATTCCGCTTTGATGCAGGCTAACACATACATAAACATTGACTGCTGCCGAAGTCTGAGTGTAGAATGAGAAATCAATGAAGGGCTAAGATCGAAGTGGACTAAGATGGAGACACAGTGGAGGGAAGAGGAAGTGTGAGAGACAGAGGAAGAGGAGGCCGAAACAGAGTGATATCAGAAGCAGATTGAGTCAGTGTTATAGATGAAGACACTGCAGTGGTCATATTTCACACCGCCTCGAACACACTACTAGTTTCGCTGCGTCAACATGGCTACAGGCTCTACAGAGGCCATCCATTATACTGCTCAGCCTCTACTTCCTGCAGAGGCAACACAAATCCTGCTGGACCACATCGGCCCACCTCCCCTCTGCAGGCTCATCTCTTTCAGGGGTGGTCTTTCTCACTACCTCACTAGGGCTGTTAAAGACACAGTCATTTTAAATTTCTTAGCTCCCCTGATCCATCATGGCGATGAGGAAAACAGATGATGTGGCTGTTGCTAAGCAACACACCCACACCATCTTGCCTCTCTGCTGCCTTTCTATCCAGATTCTTCTTTGACTACATGACACCACAATATCCTCTTATCAAATGTTATAATAGTTAAAAGCTAGAGTTTCTTGTAAAAGCATCAAGCATCACGCTTGTAGCATTTGCCTAAGGGTCACTACAGCAATAGGAGTGGCTAATACACAGACAGACGCGCACACACACACACACACACACAAGCAAATGTGCCCCTGTCACCCTTCTCCCTGATTCTAATGTGAATGGCTAAGCAGGGCATAAACAGGTTTTGTCTGGCTCGTGGGGCTCGTGGCTCAGACAAAGCATTTTCTGGGCACACATACATACACATATAGGAACTTAAATATTCCTGAAAATATAATACTGTTTATTTAATGTTATCTATGCCACAAAGTAAAAACAATCCGAGAAGGAAAAATCACTCTTGTTGAACCGCTCACAGCTCACAGACATGTACAACATATGATTAGGGTACCCAAGTGAATATTGCTGTTCCCAACAAAAGAGGTTTGGGACAGCAGGTTTATTTCATATCTCAGTCAGTAAATTCACCAATAATGCACACGGTAGAGGGAAAGAGAGCCAGAACATAAAGCACAGTGGTCTTTCTTCTGCAGTCACTAACCCAAAGAAAAAAAGAAAAGTCTGTACATTTCTAAAGCTGCAGTAATTCATTAACACTAAGGGACTCGAAAAATGAACTCACAGAAATATAGTCCTGATTTACCATAGGCTTATTATAATATTCCTACTGACACTAAGTAACATGAACATCCCGCATCTCAGGCCAATCTAAGTTCTAATGTTCCCTTTCCTTTCACCTCTAGCAGCCTGGGTGCCCCTTTCTTTCTAATCTAGATTTTAAAACAATCATTTAATTTTCTACCAAGGCTACAAAGCATTGGCGCTAGTGTTTCACATTTAACAAGCTGTGGCTAACTGCAATTTGTCAACGTCAACATTGGGAATAACAGCACCGACACCTCAGACAAAGAGAGGTGGACAATATCATTTTGGTGTTTCACCTGCAAGCAGAAAGCTGCCATTCTCCAGGACTACAATCTCATGTGACAATGCTGAACATGTGAAGCAGCATGACAGGTATGAAAGAGAAGAGAGAGAGAGAAGAGTTGCTCAGTTTTACAGTGTATATATTTCAAATTTATGTTATAAAAAAAAAACTTTTCTTCTTCTTTAGTGTTTAAGCAGCCCCCTCTAGGAGAAAACACCTGGCCAGTGGCCAGGTTTAAAACCCCTAATTTAGATGAAAGTGTCAGTTGCTGTTGTTGCTTTATCTACAATGTAATCTTGGCACATTAATGTAGAACAATAAACACAGTTTATCATCAGAGTTTATCATTGGGATTTTAGTATGTGTGTTCAAGAAAATAAAGGCCACTGGTCAGCTGATCATGAATTCTCAGTGGTTGTATAAAAATCACACGTATACAAAGACACCATGACAGAGGCTTAACCCACATTTCATTCTGTAAAATCTCAAATAAAAGTTGGTATTTAGATAACAGTACACACATAAATAAATGCTAGTTGGTCATAAAGGCAGATAAAAACATTTGGGGGGTAGTGTAATGGCTCACAAGGTAAATTCAGTACAATGTCCATTTCCATAGCACTATTTGTTATCAATAGAACAACAGAGTCATGCCATGCTCACCCCTCTGCTGCACTCAGTTTCTCTCAGAAACATAGATTTTGTATCATAAATATTTTCACGTCCTTCTACTTCTACCTTACTCTGCTGTTTTAAAAAGCACTGTTATTCTATGGTCATTGAAATGTAACAGTATCATGTAACAAATGTAACAGTTCAGTGTTGCTGTTACTGATGCAGACATGCTGACAGGTTAGTTGATGATGACTATAAGATCTTTTTTGTATTCCTTTTGTGATGTGTTAAAGTTCTTACAGTCATTTCTTTCATATGTGAAATCATTTCTGTTCTGTTATGGTGCAAAAGTTATTTATCAGAAGACATACTGGTGCGTGAGCTTTTTCTTTACAGTATTTATTTGTTTGAAAAAATACCTTTCAGTAAAAGTCAATAATCTCATCTTTTTATTTCTACATGGAGGTTAACACGACAGTATGCTGTACTGGCTTCAGTTACGGTCAAGTCTTTCGCTTCAAAATGTCCCCACATGTCAGTTTTGTTTACCTGGGCAAGCTGCTATACAGCTGGCTAATTTAGCAATGTGACAACTCATGTTAAAGTGCAAGTGCACACTACTAGAAACACTAGCTTCTACTAGTGTTGACAAAAAACAGAAGATGTTAGCTGTCTATGTACTGATTACATACTGGATATTTTCACTGTATTACATAATATTATATGAACATTCTTATATATGGCAACAAATCAGTGACACAATGGACAGATCAGATCAGCACACAAATCAACCTTGTCTTTTCAGTTCTGTTGAAACTGCCATGTTGTCCTGTATGTTCAGAACACAGTCAGCCATGGTTATCTAAGAGTTGAGGAGCAGTAACAGGGTCATCACAGAGTATGTTACATCACCTGAAAGTACTCTTTTACTACTGTTGCATTTAAAGGGCTGGTTCATCCAAGCCATGATGTGAGATCATGAGATATTGTTTTGCTTTAAGGGTAAGATTGGCAATATTCCTTTTTTCATAGTCAACAAATCCCATGTGCAGAACCTACCCAACAATAAATGTATCTTACTAACAAGTATGGCGTGTGTATCCAAAGCCAGATATATCTTCTCTATAGATTTGAGAGATGTTTTTATAGATTTGTGTCTTCAATAAGAATCAATGGGATACAGGAAGTAAGGAATTCAGGAAGTAATGAGAGACATTCTAACACATTGATGGTTTGAATAATTTTATGGAATTTGTTGAAAGTTATCATAAACCTCCTTCAAACATATATATGGTTTTTGAATTGCCCCCGGGGACAAATAAAGGTTTTCGAATTCAATTCAATTTGAATTGAAACACCACAATCTGAATTCATCACCTTCATTGTATTGAGGACTGAAATCACAGAAACCAATATCTCAAAGCTTGGACAAAATATAGTCATTACTGAAGAAATTACTACAGTTTCTCTTCTTTACATGTTTCTGATGACACAAATGTACACACATCATCCATTCTCACACTTAAATGATCTTCCCTCTCGTCCTGGTTGTACCTGTGCTGTGCTGCTGCCATGTTGGACATCCATCAATCCAAGAAGCCCCTCTCATCAACAGGGCAGTCCTTCTCTGCTCCTTGGTGCCTCTGGGTTTCAGTTTATCTCGTCTTTTCCTTCATCTAGAAGTGTGTGTGTGTGTGTTTGTGTGTGTGCGAGAGTGAGAGAGAGAGAGAGAGAGAGAGAGAGAGAGAGAGAGAGAGGTGGTGGTCTGTGTGTGCACTCTACTGAAAGGCCAGCAGGAACATGAGCACCACGTTGATGATGATGAGCAGCATCATGATGAGGAACACCACCACCTTCTGAGTCTCTGGGGGGAGGTTGCAGCGGAGCATGGCGCTGAAGAATCCCATCCTCTGCCTGCTCCACCTCCCTGAGCCGCTGCCACGAGCCATCAGTCCCCTGGCCTCCTCCTCTTCCTCCTCCTCGGCACCGCTGCCCCTCCCCCGTCGCCTTTCCCTCAGCACTGAACCTCCACACCACACCACGTCACCTCGTCCTCCTCCTTGACTGTCTCCGTCGCTATCCTCAAGTACTGCTCTCCTCCTCCGCTCAGCTCCGGTGGTCGCCTCCTCTGCTTCTCCTGCCACTTTGCCGATGCACAGCGTTGCCCCGGCCTGCCAGTGGAGGCTGGGTGCCTATCTGTGTCAGCGTTTGAGTGAATCTATGCTCTGTGAAGCTATTTGTGTATTATGTGCTGAGCATGCCCCTGTACTCCTTTACTCCCTTTTTCCTCTTTGAGGCATAGGCACCTCCCCACTCTTTTGTCTTTCTGTCTTCTACCAGTTTAGTCTTTCTTTTCCTTTTGGTCCCTCTTTCCTTTCTTTCCCGGTCAGGATGTCAGGATAAATGACGAACGATGGGATGGTGCATCTCTCCGGTTCATGATCCTGCCTCCTCGTCTTTTCCTTCCTCTTCTTTTTATCCCACTGTCCTCTTGTTTTCCGGCTTGTTCTCACTGTAGCCTACATACGTTCAGTTATTTCTGCCTCTCTGACCAACCGGCCATTTGCTCTCCCTCTGGCTCGTTTTTTTCCTCTCCTATCCTTCTGTCTCTGCCCGCCTCTCCGTTAAGAGCCCCTGCTAAAATGGTACTCGCTGCTCTGCCTGGAGCTGTGCTGCTTCAGCCATTCATCTAACTACCAGGATCACCTCTTTTCTTTTTTTCTCCTTCCTTCCCTTCCTTTTTTGTGTACCCACCCTTGCATAGCTGGCAGCCAATCAGAATACAGAATGTGTCCCCGTATCCTGGATACCAGAGTAGTTGAGGCAGGGCCATAGCAACCCCTTGGAGTGTGAGGAGGGGGTGGGGTGTTAGGATGACAGGGACAGAGGGAGAGGTACAGTGGAAGCCATGCAGAATAATGGATGGATCTCAAGGGAAAAGTGTGTGTATGTGAGAGTGTGTGTGTGCACACGTGCAATGGTTCAAGATTGACTTGCTCTTTTCTACATTTAAATATACATTCACAAATACACTGCGGTGTACAACAGATTTACACCAAATTTGATAGTAGTTACAAGAAAAAAAAGAGTTAAAAATGGACAGTATATTAGAGATGCACTTCAAATACTCAACTTCAAATAATTAGCTTAATTGATTTCATCCTATATTTTAAAGAAAATCCCATAAAAGGACTAAAACCTACAATCTGTCTCTCAAGGCTACCTAGTGTCTAGCTCTTAACCCCAAGCCCTTGTGTTCCTACTGAAGTATCTTTAAAAATCTTAAAGAAACAAGAAAGAAAGCTTTAAAACAAATCACAAATAAAGTTTCATTTTTTTAAAAAAAAAGGCTTAATAATTTCATAAAGCAGCTGGCTTTCAGGTTTCATAGATCTTGCTTAAACAGGAGGAAAGAGTGCATTTTCTGGCCACAATTTTCAACAGAGAATCATTCCATATTTGGTGGTTTAGTGTTTCTGTTCCTCTTAACCTTATTCAGTCGTAAAATGGGTGAAAGTGTCATAGTCTTGGGTTTTCAGTTCTGTCATTTCCTGTTTTATTTTGACAGAGTAAGTCCTAAGGTGTGTTCAGTTTCATTATTTCCTGTCTTTGTGTTTTTTCCTTATTTATGTATTGTTTTCCTTCGTCACTTTATCCTGGTACCTAATTTGAAACACAGCTCTACCTGATGTCATTCCTTGTGTTCTCCCAGTGTTTTTGGATTCAGCCTTGCATTCTGCAAACCTTATTTATGTCTGGACTTTAGTTTCTTGCTGCTCCTGTTTGGGTTTGTTTGCCTGTTTGGTCTGCCTTATCTGTTTTTGACCCTTACCATCCTGACCACCCCAAAAATGTTTTCATTTTGTTAATATATAATTCAACTGGGTGTGTGCATTTTGGGTCTATTTTTGTGTACTCCTGCTACTAAGCTTGCATGCATTACAGCAGTACGAACTGGCCATAGACACGGAGCCAGCAGACACAACCAGTCACGCTGCAAACTTGCCTTTCTCTTGTGACTTTGGAATTACACAGGATGTTTTTTATGAAGAACCGCACTTTCTGAGCGTCCTCATTCGTCCCTGGAAACAGGAGCCTGAATTTGCCCATATGGTGGCACTCTCCCAGTGGTGGTGTTTTACTGACTGTCTTTTCCATCATGTCATCCATTCTACCCACCCAGAGAGCTAACAGCCATGCTAATCACAGCTGCTTACATACCACCCGATGCTAACGTTAGCATAGCTCTCTCAGTGCTATCAGACATAATACATAAAGTACGGAAGATTCACCCTGACGGAGGACAAATAATTGCTGGTGATTTTAATCATGCACACCTGAAGCCTGTCCTGCCTAACTTTTACCAACATGTTAACTGTCTGACCAGAGGGAACAATGTATTAGATCATTTACACAAATATTAAACATGCATACAGAGCTACACAGCTTCCACATCTAGGCCAATCAGATCACATCTCTCTGCTCCTAACCCCTGCATACAGACCCCTGAGAAGGAGTACAACCTTGCTAGTTAAGACCATCACCACCTGGCCTGAGGATGCACTCTTCCAGCTCCAGGACTGCTTTGCACACACTGACTGGAGTGTATTTGAAAACCAGGACCTGACAGTATTCACAGAGGCAGTGATGGAATACATCATATTCTGCATGGGAACTGTCACTTAGGGCAGGGCGATATCCCGATATTGATTTGAGGCCATATCGCCCAGCCCTTCTGTCACTGTAGAGAAACGCACCTGGGTCTTTCCCATCCAAAAACCCTGGATGACCAGGCTACTCCTAAAAGGCCGTAACTTTGCCTTCAGGTCAGGTGGCTAAGAACTGTAGAGTGCTGCTAAAGCAGACCTGAGGGGAGGAATCAGAGAGGCCAAGTCGGATTACAGATGGAAAATAGAGCACCACCTCTCCAACAATAATCCTCGGCAGATGTAGCAGGGACTACAGCAGCTGACCAACTTCAGGGGACAGACCAGCACAGCTGCACACTCCAGCACCACACTGGTGGAAGAGCTGAACGCATTATTCTCACGCTTTGAGACCACGCCACAGCAGGCTGCAATCACACCACCTCTGCCTCACTCTGTTCCCAGCTTCAAACCACTGACTGTGCAGGCACAGGATGTGGTACGGATGTTCAGCAGTGTGAACCCCAGGAAAGGACCAGCTTTCCCAGGTCTTCACAAAAATTTTCAACCTGTCTCTGGCACAGGCTTCCATCCCTGCCTGTCTGAAGTGATCTAGCATCATTCCCATACCCAAAAAATCATCCACAGCCTGCCTCAGTGACTACTGTCCAGTTGCATTCACCCCTGTCATCACCAAGTGCCTGGATTGGTTGGTCGTAGGCCACATCAAAGACTGCCTCCCTCCAACCTTCGATCCCCACCAGTTCGCTTACAAAGTGAACAGATCGACTGAGGATGCCATATCATCTCCCTCCACAATGTACTGAGCCACCTGGAACACAGAGACACATACGCTAGGGTGCTCTTTGTAGACTACAGCTCAGCCTTTAATACAGTCATTCCCGACATCCTGGTCAGCAAACTGTCCAACCTAGGACTCCACCCACTCATCTGTTCCTGGATCAAGGACTTTCTCACAAACAGACCACAGACAGTTAAACTTGGACCTCACCTCTCCTCCACCCGGGCACTGAGCACAGGCTACCCACAGGGATGTGTGCTGAGTCCACTCCTCTACATCCTCTACACCGCAGACTGCAGACCAGCCCACACAAGCAACACCATAGTTAAGTTTGCGGATGACACTACCGTGGTGGACCTGATCTCTGGGGATGATGAGTCTGCCAAGAGAGATGAAGTCCTGAATCTGTCTGTGTGGTGTCAGGCTAACAACCTCATCCTAAACACCACTAAGATCAAGGAGATCATCCTGAACTTCAGGAAGCACAGAACAGAGCCACCCCCACTTTACATCAACAGTGACTGTGTGGAGAGGGTCCACAGCTTCACCTTCCTGGGCGCCACCATCTCAGCTGACCTCACTTGGTCCATCAACACCAAGACCGTCATCAAGAAGGCCCAGCAGCGCTTGTACTTCCTGAGACAGCTCAGGAAAAACAACGTAGATCAGAAGCTGCTGGTAACCTTCTACCACTCAACCATCGAGAGCATCCTGTCCTAGTGCATCACAGTGTGGTTTTCCCACTGCACTGAAGCAGAGCGGCAGAGGTTTCAGAGAGTGGTAAAGACAGCGCAGAGGATCATCGGCTGCCCTCTCTATAGATTTAGAGTAACACCACTCCAAGGCTGCTACAATTTCGTTGTATTCTTTGTACAATGACAATAAAGGCTTCGGATTCTGATTCTCTTCCTCCTGACCCCATCACTCAAACCTCCTCTGCACCCAAGCCTCAGCCCCAGGTTCCCAACTATCAGTCCAAGCCAAGTTCAAGATTCCCGTATGAGTCTGCACCTCAGCCTGCTAACCCCCTACCAACGCCTCCTCATTTCATGAGCCCATTTCTGGGTTGGAGTCAACTGATGCTTCTTCACTCCCTGGGTCAGCTGATGCCACCTTTGTTCCTGAGTTGGCCTCTGTTCCTGGTTTCCTGTGTGACTTCTGTTCCTGTGCTGCAGCAATACACTGAGCCCAAGCTACACCTGTCACCAGTTCATTGCCTGCAGCAGTCCACTGTTGTTGTGCTGCAGCAATTCACTGAGCCTGTGTCGTTGAAGTCTCCTGTGGCTGTCACTCTGTAAGTCTTTTTATTTTGTTAATAAATAAATAAATAAATGAAATACACTAGCTCAGCCCTGGGTGTGTGCATGTTGGGTACTATCCCTGTTTTTCTGCACCCAACACAAAGAAAGGCCAAGTACCAGGTAATAATGAGATGCTACATATTTGGATTTCATTTCCAACACAGTTGGGTCACAAATTGTGATGACCAGCATCAAAAATTGCAGCGTTCATTAATGTTTCGGTTCACCCCTGATCGGTTTTTGTGTTAGGGTTGAGGAATGCTAACTACTTGGTTAGTGGGGGCACCAGATTACTCATTTTACAGGTAAATATATGACTAAATGGCATAATTACAATAAAATGATGGCATTTAAATAGCATTTTTATTCAAAGAGCTTCTCATTCACCAATTCAGACACGCACTGATGGCAGCAAGCTACATTATAAGCTACATACAGCAAGCAATGCATGGTGCTGGCCTGCTGGATCAGTGGCAGCGATTTGAGGTTCAGTGTTTTAGATCTTTTGACATGTGGACAGGAGAATGAGGGGACAAAATGCTCTACCTCCTGAGTCACAGCCACTCCAGATTCAGGTCAAGGGAAGCTCAGCTGTTGATGAAGGAATGGACAACAATTGGAGTTCTCTGGCACGGGGGAATAAGCTATATCAGGCTTTGGACACACACATACATTTTGCACAAATAATATTTTGTTTTCTGTTATTGTGTTTTCTCTCATTTTCCTTAATTCCTCTGTATCACATCACCCTCAGAGTAAAGCTGATACAGGATAAGCAGTAGTATTTCCCATGATTATTCTCCCAGTGTTATAGCTTATTAGCTGATAGCAACTGACCTGGGGAAGTCAGTGAGCCATTTTTTCCCCCTGGTTCCTCGTCTTGACCTCAATATGCAGGTGGAATCGCCACAACAGACAACATGCCCCTTCCATTTTACACAAAGCCAAGACCACATTAAACTGAGTGATTAATGTCACAAAGTAGTGAAACATGCTGATCATAATCTCAGTCAGAGAGTCAGTTAGTCAGAGAGGCAAGAATAATGAGTTTACAACAATATGAAACAGAAAAAAAAAAACCTTAACATTGAAGAAGTTCTAACCTGAGCACAACCGCAAAAAACAACAAACACAAACATATACAGCTGCCTCTGAGACAGATTTATTCATAGCCATCTCACATTTCACCCAACCTTTGCAAGCCTCCATTAACTGCGCCTTGCGCTTCTGGGCGGCGAAGAGAGTCTGCCAGAAACCACACAGCACCATTTTGTTGACATACACATTGTAACTCCTTATGTTCTTAGATAAGAGACATCAGTGACCCACAGGATGGCAGCAGGATCCGTTTGGTACTCGGGGTGAAAACTGACTGGTGTGCAAGCAGTTGCCTGGCTATATGTCTAACCATCACTATACCAATCTAACAGAGTGTCATGACGGACGGGTGCGGACTCAGGCGCATCACACAATCAATGCTGATTCAAAAGAAAGTCTTTAATAAAAATCAAAATTAAGTCTTAACAAAAACTCACTGCAAGACTTGGCGAGGAACAAAACATGGACGTGGACATGAACGTGAACATGATAATACAACGTGACGTGAGGAAAGGTGACAATCCGGCAAACGTGAACAAAAACAACTGACTTAAATAGTGTGCACAGGTGATTAACTTCAACAGAAAACGCAGGTGACTTGATGAGGTGGGTGTGGCTGTTAAGTGACATGATTGAGACTGGATGAGAGACAAGACCCTGGACATAGAAAAATGTAAACAGAACAGAAACCAGAACACAGAACTAGAACTGACAGAACTAAACATTACATATGACAAGGACAACATCACGACAGGGCTACACAGAAAGAACTATAACAAAACACAGGCAGAAAACTAAGACACATAACAAAGACAAAACTAACACAGAACAAAACCAAAGGCTAAATCAAGACCTGGGTGCAAAACTTTGACATAACCCCCCCCTCAAGGGACGGCTCCCGACGTCCCAAAACAAAACTTAACCCTGCCAAGGGTGCAAGGCTGGAGACCGGCGGTGACATGGGTGCAAGGCTGGGCTCAGGAGGGTGCGGCGGCGGCCGTGGCAGCGGTCGTAGCTCTGGAGGGTCTGGCGGAGGTCGTGGCTCTGGAGGGTCTGGCGGAGGTCGTGGCTCTGGAGGGTGCTGCTCGGGCTCTGGAGGGTCAGGAGACTGCCGCTCGGGCTCTGGAGGATCAGGAGACTGCAGTTCAGGCACTGGAGGGTCTGGAGGCTGCCGCTCGGGCTCTGGAGGATCAGGAGACTGCAGTTCAGGCACTGGAGGTTCTGGAGGGTGCCGCTCGGGCTCTGGAGGATCAGGAGGCTGCAGTTCGGGCTCAGGAGGTTCTGGAGGCTGCCGCTCGGGCACCGGAGGGTCATGATGCTGCCGCTGGGACACAGGAGGTTCTGGCGGCTGCAGCTCGGGCACAGGAGGTTCTGGAGGCTGCAGCTCGGGCACTGGAGGTTCTGGAGGATCAAGAGGCTGCAGCTGGGTCTCTGGAGGGTCATGATGCTGCAGCTCAGGCTCAGGAGGTTCTGGAGACTGCAGCTCGGGCACTGGAGGTTCTGAAGGCTGCAGCTCGGGCACTGGAGGTTCTGGAGGCTGCAGCTCGGGCACTGGAGGTTCTGGAGGCTGCAGCTCGGGCACAGGCGGTTCTGGAGACTGCAGCTCGGGCACAGGAGGGTCATGGTGCTGCAGCTTGGTCTCTGGAGGGTCATGAGATGACTGTGGCCCAGCCGGAATAGGATCAGGAGATGACTGCGGCCCAGCCGGAACAGGATCAGGTGATGACTGCGACCCAACCGGAACAGGATCAGGTGCTGACTGCGACCCAGCCGGAACAGGATCCAGGGACGACTGCGACCCAGCCGGAACCAGAGGTGGCCATGGCCCAGCCTGGACAGGATCAGGAAGAGGCTGATAGCTGGGAACCTGGATCCGCAGCTGTGGCTTGGGCTGGTGGCTGGGAACCTGGATCTGCAGCGGTGGCTGTGACTTGGGCTGGAAGCTGGGAACCTGGAGCTGCAGCTGTGGCTTGGGCTGGAAGCTGGGAACCTGGAGCTGTGACTGTGGCTTGGGCTGGTAGCTGGGAACCTGGAGCTGCAGTGGTGGCTGTGGCTTGGGCAGGTAGCTGGGAACCTGGAGCTGCAGCTGTGGCTTGGGCTGGAAGCTGGGAACCTGGAGCTGCAGCTGTGGCTTGGGCTGGTACCATGGCTGGAGGCTAGCAGTCCAAAAGCTAGCCGACTCAGGAGCAGGTGCGGACATGAGGCTAGCAGACCCAAGGCTGGTCGACTCTGGAGCAGGCGTGGGCAGGCGGCTAGCGGACCCAAGGCTAGCCGACTCTGGAGCAGGCGTGGGCAGGCGGCTAGCGGACCCAAGGCTAGCGGACTCTGGAGCGGGCGTGGGCAGGCGGCTAGCCGGCCGAAGGCTAGCCGACTCAGGAGCAGGCGCGTGCAGGAGGCTAGCCGGCCGAAGGCTAGCCGACTCAGGAGCAGATGCGGGCGGAAGGCTAGCGGGCCCAAGGCTAGCCGACTCTGAAGCAGGTGCGGGCGGAAGGCGAGCCAAAAGACGGCCCATCAGTTCATTTAACCCCGCTAACGCGTCCACAGTGTGCTGGGCGGAGGCTCCATATCTGTCCACTATGTCAGCTATTGTGTGTGCTGAGTCCATATTCTGGCCGGATTGTTCTGTCATGACGGACGGGTGCGGACTCAGGCGCATCACACAATCAATGCTGATTCAAAAGAAAGTCTTTAATAAAAATCAAAATTAAGTCTTAACAAAAACTCACTGCAAGACTTGGCGAGGAACAAAACATGGACGTGGACATGAACGTGAACATGATAATACAACGTGACGTGAGGAAAGGTGACAATCCGGCAAACGTGAACAAAAACAACTGACTTAAATAGTGTGCACAGGTGATTAACTTCAACAGAAAACGCAGGTGACTTGATGAGGTGGGTGTGGCTGTTAAGTGACATGATTGAGACTGGATGAGAGACAAGACCCTGGACATAGAAAAATGTTAACAGAACAGAAACCAGAACACAGAACTAGAACTGACAGAACTAAACATTACATATGACAAGGACAACATCACGACAGGGCTACACAGAAAGAACTATAACAAAACACAGGCAGAAAACTAAGACACATAACAAAGACAAAACTAACACAGAACAAAACCAAAGGCTAAATCAAGACCTGGGTGCAAAACTTTGACACAGAGTGTGCACAACATGCAGCAGAACTGGTGAGAAGGAGCAGAATGCATAACTGATTTTAGTAATGGATTATTACCAGTATTTTTTAATTGTTTAAAATCCAACAGTTCTGTGTCAGCTAAGAAGAAATTATTTAATGTTTTAATATCACAAAATCAAGACTGGACTGGAAATAACCTAAATCGGTTTGGTTGTTACAGTGAACATTTCAGTTATGCTTTCATGGCTGAGTTTTTTTTTTTTACTTTCCTCCAACAATGATGGTCAACACATTACCAATAGGTGCAAGTGGCTGTCTGAGTCACCCAGGGCTAGTCCAGACGTACACAGGTATTATTTTTCTCCATTTACCAAAAAATACCATCCACACAAGTACTGTTTTAAAAAAAATGTGTCTGTCGAAATGCAAATGCAAAACCACAACTGATGTGATTTCAGGACGTGCCAAACCAACAGGCAGCAATGTTACCCTAAGCCATGTTAGCCAAACAGCCTGAAAATATGCTGGATGTTCCATGTTCTGAACATCTTCGCCCTTGGAAGGAGTTTTCCAAAAGTTCAATTTTTTAGGAATCTAAAACTGTGTTGACGTGTGGACGAAAGACCAAAATGTGCAGAAAAAGCTATGTCTTAAAAAATACTCATGTACGTGTGGACTGAGGATGCGCATGCTAATGTTTCGGCAAGGACATATCTTTTTTGCCTGGTCTCAGTATGAGGTCAGTTTTTTTAATGCACAGATCAGGAAAGTCAGAAACACTTTTTGTTCACACTTAAGCAGTGCTCAATAAACATGAACTTTCACACCTGCGTTTCTATATATATTTATCATATACCTAAATCAACTGAGCAAATGGCACATATGCTAACACTGGTTATTGTACTTTCCATAATAATGGTGGTAAGAAAAATAGGTTTACTTATCAAATCTTCAAATTCAAATCATTTAAGTTTCCTTAATAGATACCTGTTGCTTTCTGACAGCTAATGTTGTACTGTACTTGCATGTAGACTAACTAGAAATAAATCAGACATCATATGATTTCTAGCCCCCCAAAATGTCTTTGGCAGTATATCATTTCAGTTCCGACTGTTGGAGGTACATTCAGGCTGAATACAGCCCCAACACACTCCAGCAATAACTGAAGGAGATGAGTGAATCAACATTCAGATCAGTTCAGTACCTCTTGAAATGTGGTGGCTGAACAATATTCAGAAACAAAAAATGATCAACACTGGAAATGACAATCTAGCTTCTACAATAGAAATATATATTATAATATATTAACATTATTTACCATGGCACACTGTGAGACTTCACTGAGGTGCTGCAAGGATGCATATATCTACTCAGCAAATCACATTTTACTGAGCCTGTGTATCAGCAGAATCCAAAGCAGGTATCCATGGCAACCAAATAACCCAGCAACCCCAGTGCTTGTTTTGCCACTCCTCTTAGCCAAAAGGCAGTGAGAGCCATGTGAGGATGTCGTGAAGTAGCATGGGATCATGGGAGTTCTTGTCCTTATTGTTAAACAGCGACCAATAAAAATGAATCGTCACTCTCCATCACAAGTGGGCAATACAAGCAATAGTGTAACAAAAACGAAGTACACTCAACCGAAACAAAAGAATAAGGCCCACATTATGCTCATTTTCATTATTTTGGGATGTCTACATTCAAAAAGCACATTATTTTTCTCAAGCTGTCTATTGTTGCAGCTCTGTTCAATTCACTGTCTGAACACAGGCTTGTTGACTGCAGACACAGTAAATTCATTAGTTCAGTGTTTGTGTTTTGTCTTGTGGAACTTTATTTGTAATATGATTGAGATGTAAAGACACATTAAATAGTCTAAATCTAAATAATCTGAATATGAAGCTGATGAGGATAATTAAGTTCCAGCCTCCACATGGCTCCATCTGTGAAACGGAGCCGTTCCTCTGTGTTAATGAATGGAGATCTGCTCCTAAAGCTCCTCGGCTGTAGACCGACCTGTATGCATGTAAAGCTGCTGGTTACAAGAATTTTATCTCTGCCGGCAGATTTTCTCGACCAATTGTAGTGGAGGGGTGCGGCTTACACAGACTAACCTCGAGTTAACCACAAACATAATCTGCTCCAAGCAATTTAGGGATGCAGCTTAAATTGCCATGACAAAACACCTCGAGTAAAACCTATCCATCTTCGTAGTACAGGTTAATCAGGAAGTTACCCCCGGCGTCACAAAGTTACTTTGAACTTACTCTGATAAGTCAGTTACCATGCTTCGTAGTACAACCCTCTGGCAGCTTGTTTGTCAGCACAATTTCTGAATATGGGCTGTGAGTATTTCTCCCTGGAGTGTTTTGTTAAGTACGGCACCTAGAGCTGCTTTATAAGTAAGAAGACATGGAAATCTCACTTTCGACCATGTGGGATCTTTGAAATCATGACTACTGATTTTAATATTGCCCCCCAGTGGTAGAATCAAAAATGTGGCAAAAACAAAACACACGTAAATACAGTTTGAAAGATGAAACAATCCGAAACAAATTCTGCATATAGCTGATTTAAGCTTTAACCTATACACACATCTTCTGGGCCAATCATAATGTCTCTTACCATAACCCCAGTGAAATCCATCATTTAGTGGTGGAGACAACATCTCCATATTGCCTACCTCATTGATAGCTAGCTGCTCTCCTCCGCCTCCTCCTGGGTGTCCAAAACGATGACCAGAACTGCGAAACTCTTCATACAGTAGATCCTCTTCACTGCCCAGTTCATCGCAAAGACCTGCCTTCTCTGACGCCCCATCAGGAACAACCACCGCTGAGACAGGGAGAAAAGAGAAGAGACAACCAAGTCACAAATGACTAGGCTTTTTAATGCAGTCTGTAACTGTCACTGCTCAACAAGTGGACATCCTTCAACATAGCAAATAAAGAAAGGCAAATAAGGAATCAGATAAGTCTGAATATGAATTCACGTGCGCAGAATAATTCACAAATATTTAACTTTTTTTTATTAAAGTTTTCAATAAAATGCACAACAAGCACGGATGTACGGATGGAGCTTCATATAAAACACAACACAAAGATAAAATGCCTTTGAGCCATACAGAGTGAGATGGAGGGGAAGGTGATTTCCATTTTAATAATATGCAGCGTCTTGCCAAAAGAGTCACAAAGGCAAACAAGGCAATTTCAATTTTTGCGGGGGCCTGGTGGCAACAATCGCATAAAGCGTTAACACTTTCACTTTCATAACCAATCGCATCTTGGTAGAATGTGTGCGATGCAAAACTTTACATTGGATTAGCCCAAGCCTGGCATAGATTGTAGTACAATGAACACAATATAAGATCAGCTTCCACAGATCACCTGAAATTAACTCTCCCAGATCCTCTTCCCATCTCCTTTTAATGTTTATAAGGGCAGTGGGGCGCAGTGAAGAAATGAAGTCATACATAATAGATACAGCACCTTTTTTGTGAGTGGATTTGACAATTATGTTTTTAGAGTAGGGAGAGGAGGGGAAGTTCAAAGGAGCATGAGCCAAAGCTGACAGTGAAGAGGGACCAGAAGCTGATTCCACGATTAACCACGCAGGGGGTGCAGAGCCATCAAACTTAGCCCAAAGCTTTAATATTCTTAAATTGGCTGACCAATAATAGAATCTAAAATTTGGAAGACCTAAGCCTCCCAAAGGCTTTGATCTTTGCAGTATGGGTCTGCTGAGCCTAGGTGTTTTACCATTCCAGATAAATCCTGACACCAAGCTATCAATTTTATGAAAGAAAGATTGTGTAAGAAAAATTGGTAGGCATTGAAAGAGATATAATACTCTAGGTAGGGAGTTCATTTTAACTGTGTTAATTCGTGCAGATAGCGATAGGGTTAGAACTGACCGGCGTTCAAAATCCTTGCGGAATTTTGTCATTAGGGGCAAGAAATTTTGTTTAAATAGTTCCTCAAATTTGGCAGTGAAGTGGACACCCAAATATTTGAAACCTAGCGGGGCAACTTTAAAGGGCAAAGTATGTAGGGGATAATTGCGAGCCTCTGTATTCAAAGGGAAAATTTCACTTTTGTCTAGATTAATTTTATAACCAGATATATTACAAAATGAATTCAAAATCTCAAGGGCAACAGGGACAGAAACAGAAAGATTAGAGACAAATAAAAGTATATCATCAGCATAAAGAGAAGTCTTCCGTTCAATACCATATCTGCAAACCCCAGTTAAGTGAGGGTTTCGCCTAAGAGACATAGCCAATGGTTCGATTGCTATTGCAAATAGTAAAGGACTTAAATTGCAGCCCTGTCGAGTAGAGCGAGAAAGAGGAAAGAAAGTAGAATTAATGTTATTTGTTCGAACAGAGGCTGTGGGAGAAGTATATAATAATTTAATCCAACTAATAAATGTCTTACCAAAGCCAAATGTATTCATTGTATAGAAAAGGTAGCCCCACTCCACCCAGTCAAAAGCCTTCTCTGCATCCAGAGAGATCACAGCTTCCGACACAGGCGAAGCGGGGGGTTGTACATGACATTAAGAAGATTCCTGATATTAAAAAAGGAGTGCCTGTTTTTAATAAAACCTGTCTGGTCTTGAGAAATAATAAACAGACTCCAGATGCATAGCTAACAATTTGGAAAGAATTTTTAAATCAACTGAGAGCAGGCTGATAGGGCGATAACTTCCACATAGGAGTGGGTCCTTATTCTTTTTTAAAATTAGAGAAATAGAAGCCTGAGTAAGAGTGAGTGGTAACTTATGTGAATTGAAGGACTTATTATACATATCTAAAAGAATTGAGGCTAATTGGTGAAAACATTTCCTGTAAAATTCAATAGGGTAGCTGTCTAGACCTGGGGCCTCATTTATAAAACATTGCGTAGGATTCACACTAAAAAGCTAAAAATGGCGTGCACCAAAGAAATATCCTAAATTTATAAAACCGTGCGTCCGCACACCTGCACGCAATTTTCCCTTTATAAATCACAATCCACCTGGAAGATTGCGCAGCTGGATCCACCTCATATCCCGCCCTCTACATGCTCACAGTTTACCATGAATGGTCAATGCAAAGCACCTCATGAATGTTTTTGCATGTAAATACACCTGCTGATCCATGGCATTTTACGCTACATCATGGCAGAGAAAACAAGAAAAAGAAATTTTACTGAGACCGAGATGCTTGTGGGTGAGGTGGAGGCCAGACAATGTGTTTTGTTTGGTGGGTACAGTGGTGTCACTAATAAAAAGAAAAAAACTGAGTGGCAGCACGTCGTCACCGCAGTTCATAGTGTGAGTGACACAGACCGATCTGAGGCAGAAGTAAAAAAAAAAAAAAAAGTAGTTGGATCTAAAGGTGGAGGCCAAGAGGAGAGTGGCACGGCACCGTCTCAGTGTGTCTGCTGCCGGTGGGGGTAAGGGCACACCCGAGCCCACACCACCGGACAGTAAAATCACCTCCACACTTGGGACAGCCAGCGTGTGTGGCACAGTGGCACAGTGGCAGTGGCAGTGGCAGCTCCGTGTGTCAGCGAGCAAGCGATGAGAAGCTACACTAAGCCTCTCTCTCTCTCTTGCTCTTCGTCTTTGAAATCAGTACGCATCAGTAAGCAAATAGCCTAGCTTATGATCGCTAACAGGCTCAAACAAATATGTAGAATAGCGGCAGTGACAGAATAAGCAAATTTTCTTCCATGCCCCCCCCCCCCCCCCGGAATTTTTTTTTAATTTTACTGTTTACTGTCTTACTGTAATTTTACTGTTTATCCCCCCCC
>JBBMOC010000045.1:3426381-3485668 GCA_037975185.1 Centropyge bicolor
ATCTAATGATGGGCAGAGCCAGCAATTAAAATCTCCTCCTAAAATAAGTTGGTATGTGGATAAATCTGGTATAGAAGAGAATAGGGATCTAAAAAAAAACATCATGGTCCCAATTAGGGCCATATATATTGAGCAGAATTACTGGGTGGCCGTAAAACTTCCCCGTGACCTGCAAAAATCTGCCGTTTGGATCTGAACGAACATCTAAGCAAACAAAATTAACTGACTTATGGATTAATATAGCTAGACCTCTAGCTCTACTCTGAAAAGTAGAATGATACATTTGTCCAACCCACCTTTTGCTTAATTTAACATGGTCAATTGTAGTGATGGGAATTTCGGCTCTTCTTGGTGATCCGGTGCATTTGGCTCGGCTCACCTTACTGAGCCGGCTCTTTTGGCCACCCAGTGTAATTTGCACTATTTTGGCTTGTGACATTGCATTGGCAACGACGCGATCCTACCATGGCCCCATGGAGGAAAATTAGCAGGGCACACAATTAATTGTGTAGTATTGATTTAAAGTAATTGCAATCAATTGATAGGCCAATCTAACGCCATCCAAAGAACTAATTAACAACCTATACATTATTTATGTTTTGCAAAGCACCAGGGTTCATCAATGTTTTTTTCTCATTTAGTTTGTCTTTTTATTCAAACACACAGTCTTAACAAATGTGTCCTCATGGTAATAATAACAATAGCCTACTGCGTGTTGAAATAAGCATTCTGCCTTCGCATGATCAACATGACTGAAGTGTGACCAAATACTGCTTCTTTTCATTTTAAATCTTTCTCACCGTTAGTTTTCCTCCCGTGAGCTGTCTCTCCACCGATCGCATGCTAGTTTCATTCAGCAAACTGAATTGCGCGCGTGTGTGTGGAGTCCCAGTTTGATTGCGTCATGGTTTTCAGCGACCGCCCATTGGTGCAGAGACTACTCAATCACTACGTATAACCACTCATTGTTGCCAGCGCTTGAGCGAGGCGGGAAGAACGGCTCACTCGATGACATGCATCGGCTCGAGCCGTTCACTTCAAAGAGCCGGCTCTTTGTACCGGTTCGTTCGCGACCGACACATCACTAGTCAATTGGCCTGAGGTGGGTTTCCTGCAAGAAAGCTATATGAACACCTAGATGTTGAAGATGTCCAATTACTTTGCTACGTTTAATTGGCTGGTTTAAGCCTTTGCAGTTCCAGCTACAGAATGAGACCAGTCCATCTTTTTTTTGCGACCTCTGGTTTGGTCATAAATCTACGGAGCCCCTTAGGGGACATGGAAGAAATTTTTTTGAAGGGTAAAAAAAAAAAAAAAGATCAAGTTTTGCGAGATCTCGCAAAAAGTATTGCAAAAGAGTTCGCAAAAAGGGAGACATGGAGGACGATTCGGAGCGTTTCCTCAATCAACACATGCTCCTAATGTAAACACTTTTGCGAGATCTCGCAATACTTTTTGCGAGATCTCGCAAAAACTTGATCTTTTTTTTTTTTTTTTTTACCCTTCAAAAAAATTTCTTCCATGTCCCCTAAGGGGCTCCGTATAAATCAAGTGAGAAGAGCGTAACATCACAGGATAAATTAAAGTAAAACATATACTTTGTCATACAAACTGAAGCAGAATGTAAATGGTGTAACCCAGCGAACAGCATTTTAAGGAGTCTTTTAAAAGAAACTTCAAGGTTTAGCGGCCAGACTGTGAAGATCTTAGTAAAAACATAAAAAGAGAACAATGAACACACACATGTCCCACCCCCCACCCTTGCTGAAGCGTCCTCTTGAACTAGACGCACGCATTTCCCTATATTACTGAAAGTCATTAACTCGCACCAAAAAAAAAAGAAAAACCTTAACACTCTTTCTGAAGTTAAGTGGCAAAATAAATATTAAATTACACTGCTGAAAAAAGCCTAGTGTTCAAATTAAGTATACCGTTTATTGGGCTTCCTGGTGAACTTGCCTTCCTCTTACATGGGGGCTGCTGGAGGGACCACTTTTTTCAGTTTATTGTTTATGAAAGATGCAGCGCTGTCCGGGTCCTCAAGCATGTGCGTGGTCCCACTCAGCAGGGAGATTTCATCACAGCTGGAAACATTAATCCAAACTTTACTCCTGCTCCAAACGCAGCTCTCCTCTTGGACACGGCTGTTGTATAGTCGGGGAAGATGAAGATTTTTTTTCCCTTGATATCGAAGAGGGGTGTCCTGGGAGGCACCGGTGGCACGGCGCAAAATTTCGTTGCGGACGTGAAAGAAATGGATTCTGATGATGATAGGTCGTGGTGGGTCACCGTCCTTTGGCTTTGCACGCAGCGCGCGGTGCACTCTGTCTAGCTGGGGCGTCTCATCCAGATTTAACAAGTCCTTCAGAAGTTGACTGATAAATTCGGTGGGGCGCGGTCCCTCTGAGCCCTCAGGGACACCCACCAGGTGCAGGTTGTTCCGTCTCGATCTTCCCTCTAAATCCTCACATTTGTCTGTCAACAGTCTCACTTGAGTAACAAGCCCATCAACAGTGGAGTTTAGTGAGGAGAGTTGATCACTGTGGTCGCTTGCAGTTTTTTCCAACTCCTGCATGTTTTTTTCTTGAGAGTTAATTCTCTGCAGTAAAGGTTCGGTGGCATTTTTTAGTTCTGTGCGCACAGAGTGAATCTCGGCTCGTAAACTGGTTGCCAGTGAGTCGATTCGGCCACATATATCCTGTTTCATTGAGTCGAGCATGGATTGAAGAGTCTTGAGGTTAGCTGTGTTAGCTAAATCAACATTACCGTCAGCAGCATCGTCCGGTGGTAATGGTGACGGCGGTCCGGGCGGCTGGGAGGCCTTGCTGCGGCCTGCTCAAGCGGTGTCCATCTTGTGTTTAGTCGAAGACATTGTAGATTCTAAATCCAAAAAGTTACTCCAAACAAAATATTAAATATTAATGAGTCCAACGGTGCCAGAAAGTTTGAGTGGAAGGCCTGTATAAGTGAAGTTTGCCACAAAACAACAGAGCTACGGAGAAATGCGTCCTACATGTGCTGTGCCTGGCTCCGCCTGGCTTGTTTTTTAAATAAATGCCTTTTGCCACGAAAGTGTTTTTCAATCCACTTAAAAATATGTATCGTTATTTATAGGTAGTAAATATAAAACAAAATCTACCAAAGAACAAAAACAACCTATAACATATTGACATTTTACAGGTTAAAGGTGTTTCTGTTAATTGGCACAGCTTTTCTAGCCTTTATGGCACTGGCTTAGTAGCCCAGGAAACTCACAGTCCAATTGCATGTGTTGTCTCATTTCACATGATGCTACTCAGCCAGTCAAATTTGTGTGTTCTGATATGCATTGCCACTGAGTCAATGAGTGAGACACACACAGAGGAGGGACAACGGTTGGAGAAGTAAGTGAGTCTGAGAAAGTAATTTCACATGGTGTGCTCTCAAAAGGGAAAAGTAGACAGTGACAACAGAGCTTTTAATTAATAATGTACAGCCATGTTAATTCTTCCCACAGACACAGTATGTGTCATATGTTAACAATGATAAGAAAAGGGAAACTCAAGGGCTGCAGGGGCTCTACGGATCTACGGGCAAATGATGCTGTGAAAGCTTTAAGCAGCAATACTGAAGACCAAGAACTTGAGCCATTGCAAACAGTATTAAAATTATTAATAATCATCAAATTATTATTGGGTTACAAAGTCATAGCTCTGAGCCATAGACTGGATAAAACATATACTAACTACACTATATAATGTATAGACTGTATAGAACACACTCTGAGCTTACACCTGTTCATATGCAGTGTGTCAGCGTGTTTTAAATTTAACCTAACATAATCGAAAAGACATGGCGGAGATCATCTTTCATTATTGTAACTGTCTGTAATAGTTCTGTACCAGTTACACCATTAAAACAAAAGACTGCATCTCAACTACACAACAGTTACACTTGCGATTAGTTGGTAGGCAAACTGTTTCAATTTAATGAAGTGGAAATCTCTACTTAGTAAACACTGATGTTATATTTAGTCTAAGTCTGAATTTATGAACAGCTGCTGCAATCAACTCTTGACACAGTCTGAGAGCATTTGTTGAACTGCTATCAGAAGTCTCAGAGCACCCAGGTTTCAGCATCCTGTCAATGACTTATGTAAATGCTAAAGTCGTACCTATGGAGATCATTCCCATTGCTACATTCCACTCTACACTAACACAGCATGATCCATAAAAGCACACAAAATATCACAGTGCTCAAGGTGCAAAATGAATATAATTTTCAATACACAGATCTGCTCTTTCTGACCTGTCCTTGCCATTATTGTGATATGATATTTATGATGAACTGAATTTGAACATAACATTTTTCTTAGTGGGCACAAAATATCTCATATCAGCAGTGTCATACTACACGAATATGGCATTTTCACAAAGGCTTTGTGTTTCCTCCAATCAAAGAAACATCCTTTGAAGGATCTGAACTCACAGTTTGTGGCTACCTGGCTGATGAGCCTAAAATACACTTGCTGCCACACCTCATCATAGGCGTCCCCTCAGCAGCCTCGCCAGCAGCTGTTGCCACAGAGGACTTAACAAATGGTGACAAATCACTGTGGAGACAGAGAGAGATGAAAAAAGGAAAGAGCACACACAGCCCCACGGGTGTTGTGTCGAAGATGCACTTAGAAACAAGACTCAGCTATTAAAAAACACACAATGAGATGCAGTTGAGGGGGGGCAGCAGAGTATAAAAGGGATGTTGGGTGTTTTTTTCTACCTCACTAAGAGCGGACAATAAGCAGTCCTCTACCGTCAACATCTGCCAAAACATACCAAAGGTATTCAAGGTAGTCCTCTTGTGAATACATACAGCAGGATCTTTCACATTATATAACGTTATATAATACATAATATATATTACATATTGTAACATCTCTGTCTCTGCCATCTTTAGGACCATGGAAGTTGCAGGTGCTGCCCTCAAGGGGGCAGTGTTGGACACCCTCACTGGAGATCTGTGCTGCTACAGAGAGATGGAGGAGCTCCGGGTATTGACTGGCCTTTTATTCATGTGCAGAGAGCTCCTGCAGTCTGGCTTTCAACAGCATGTCGGGGCAAAAGGAGTGACAACACATGAATTCTCCAACAAGGCACTGCTCTACGTTGCTAACTAAACAGCAATGGCAACGTCAAAAGCTATCCTACACCGGTATGAATTTCTTATTAGATTGAAACACTCCATTCAAAACACAGATTTAAGATTGTTTGAAGTTTAACAGCCAGAGTAAAATGAGTGATTAATGATCCAAATATAATCTATTCATATGCAGCATGACCCTTTCCACTGAAATATATTAATGAAAACTAAAAATAGATTGAAAATAGTGCAAGATTGTCCTACAGCTCAGATAAATCCAAAATTCAGTCCATCCAAAGGATTTCGATGATCGTTCAAACAATCAGCAGTAATCACTAGATTAGTTATCTAAATCATTAGATCAACTGACAACAATCACCACTAAGGCTGGATTCAGGGCAAAAATGTGCTGCTGGACCCACATTGACCACCAGCAGTGCTGTAGCCCCATGAGTGTACATGCATTTTATGCACTGTTGCCTCCAAGCTCCAAAGTAAAACGCACACAGCAGACATACATAGGAGCTTTATTATATGCCCAGAGACCAACCAGCACTCAGTATGTAAACATTAAACATTATGTAACATCAGTATGAATGAATGTTATACAACATAACATTCATTCACTACAATAGCAGTATTATGCTAATTGGTTTCAGGATTTCTGTGTGTCACTTTAATTAAACTCTTTAGCTTTATTTATTTATATACCATATGAGGACATTGTGACCTTTCAAGAAAAGGTCTTTTGTGTTACATGCAGAGCCGGCCCAAGGCATAAGCGAACTAAGCGGCTGCTTAGGGCCCCGACCACCAGCAGGGGGCCCCCAAGAGCAGTTAACTTTGAAAAAATATATATACATTTTTATTTTTAAAACTAGATTACATTTTTTGCATATTTGAGTGATTATTAATGTAACATCAAATGTGTGTTATTATACAAAAAACCCCGCAGTAGACTGTGTAAACAGAGGTGCGCATATAAGAGCAGGTTGAGCAGCAATATGTCGCAATACGACATATTGGTGCTGAAGAGGGAAAGAGGAAAAAAGAGGAAGAGAAGAAAAAACAAGGTAAAGGTAACTTTCCTTAACCAGAGTAGTCCGTGAATATCTCTTGACATTTAAATCCAACTGTGTGAGTGTATTTACGAACTGGCTAGCTAGTTAATACGTAATTATTTTCCTGTTTTACTGTTCAGACGGTTATTTACCTTACTATTCAAGCAAAGGTTTCGTCTTTGTGTAATGCTTAGTTTTAACATTCATTAAAGTAATTCTCAATACTTGTAATTTTTTAAAACGCTTTTTGGCATCATAAACAACTTGCAAACATTAAGCTAATTACAAAGGACTGGACGTTTGCCAGCAAACAAGTTTACTTAACATGTATTAGCAATAATGGATTCGTAAGCTATAGAGTGAGATATGGTGTTTGTAATAGTTGTATGCTGCAAAACATAGCAGGGTGCTTGCCCACCCACCAGGCTTAGCGACCGGCTAAGCGGTCGTGAGGCAGAGCAAGTGGAGTTAGCACAGATGTTAGCACGTCGTTGGAGCAGCCTTCTGCTAGCCACGATGATAAACATCGAGGTAGCGGATTTAATTTAATTTACTTTAGTTGGAACTAATTTGGAGGCAGTGACAGGCGGGGAGAGTCCACCTCCTCAGACTTAGCAAAGACCAAGACTCAGCAAACATCAGGTGAGGAAAAAACTGTCAATGTGTGCATGTAATCTCTAATCAGATTTACAATAATACATAATCATATGACAAGAGACTTGTTATTTTCATATAAATACATTTAATTTCTAAATTATTTTTGTCACCTTGTTTAGATACATGTTTTCATTTACATAATTGCCCTAGAATTTGTTGGTATTTTTGTTTTTATTTATTAATACTATTTGTACTATACTATCTACTATTTAATGCTATATAATCAGTTTTTGTAGATTTTCATTTTAATGGTGTACTGCTTATTTAAGTTATTTTAATAGTTCATATAGTTCTAGTTTTTGTTTTACATTGGTGTTACAGTGAATATAAAAAAAAAATAAAGCAGTTGATATGTTTATTGTAACAGATTTTATTTTGTATTATTTTGTTACTTTTAGTAGGCCTATGACATTGAATTTCCTAGTTAGAATATGTCACTTAAAATATTAAATCAATCCTTAAATCAATCCAAGGTTACACTTGTAGGTGAATTTACTACCATTTCAGATTATAAAATGGGTGAAAACATACTTGGTTGACAAAAAGATGATATAACTACACTGTTGCTACTGTGCAGCTCTTTGCATGTGGCCAGTAGGAAGACTTGATCACTTTTGCCCAATATTAATAAGATTTTTTTTGCAAGTTTGCAAATTTGTTGTCTGCCTCTACAATCTTTATCATTGTGGATTACACTCTACTAACAAGAAGTTCTCACATTGACTTTTACAAGTGTATTTCTAATAACAGATTAGACAACAAAATAAGTTTATAGTAGATGTGCGAATGATCATTTATCGGTATTATCGACAATCATATAGGGGCCCCAAAAACATGTTTCGCTTAGGGCCCCTTGGAGGCTTGGGCCGGCCCTGGTTACATGCATGCCACCTCGGAACACAAGAAACAGGATCAAATGTGAAAAAAACAACAACTTGGCAAATGTCGTTCACTTATTGGAAGCATCTGTTTTTTATTTAACCAACAATGTCTGAGGAAGTCTGAGACCACATTGAAAATCTCATTTGAGTTTCATGCACTGTTCTCTTGGACACCTACTTAGTGATCATCTGCTAGAAACTTGAGGCATAGCCATACACTGCAAGCTGTAGCATGCTTCAACGGAAGGAATACAACACAAGGAATTCTGGTCCTCTAACTTCTCCTACATACATGTCTACATGAGTTAAGTTGATGAAGGTCACTAATGTGCTTTAATTTGAAAAACACTGTGTATTTAAGGCTTATTAATATTTCACCTTCATTTTAAATGCATAACATCTTCTTTTTAAATGTTTCTGTGTCCTCAACTTTCACATTTTTTCATGTTTACATGAAAATATTAGAGATTTTCAATGTGGTCTCAGACTGTTGGACCCCTCTGTAGTGTAAACACATCTCATTCATTGTTGTGTTTTCTTATTTTTATCAATTCTACATTGAAGATTAATACGAAAGGCGTCAAAACTAAACTATGAACTAACATATGGAATTTTATACTAGAAAAAAAATGTTTTTTATATTTTAAATTCTTTACAGTGGCCTGTTTTTTATTTGACCACAGCTTTTCATACTCTTGGCGTTTTGTCAGCCAGTTTTGCGAGGGGTCACCTGGAATGGTTTTCAAACAGCCTTCAATTTGCTTGCTCACTGCATTTCCTACACTCTGTGGTACAAAACTTCCCAAACTATCTTATTAGGGTTGAGTTGATCTGACACAGCACTCAGTTTCTCTCTGTCTTAGTCAAACAGCCCTTACAGAGCTTGGAACTGTGTTTGGGGTCGTTGTCCTGTTAAAAAACTAATCATGGTCTCACCAACAGCAAACCAGAAGGGATGGCATGTCGCTGCAGAATGCAGTGGTAGCCATGCCGGTTTCGTGTGCCTTGAATTTGGAATAAAACACCAACTCTGTCTCATGAAGCATGCATGAAGGTTGCTGTTCCCTCTGGTCTGACTGATATCCACTTATCTATTAAATGAATTAAATCACTTCGAGGTTCTTTCACCTGACAATTAGAAATTTAAAAAAAAAACACTTTGAAGTAATTGTTTTTTCTCTAGTCCCATATATTGAAACTGACATTTTCTGTTGTTATCCGTACTGACATGGTTTATAAAGAGGTTAAAACAACAAACATTCCTCATCTAAGGTGTCTTGTATCTTTTAAGACAAGATAAGATAAGATAAGATAGGATAACTTTTATAGATCCCCCTTAGGGAAAATTTACTTGTCACATCAGCAGAAACAGGCAAACAGTAACTCAAAAATAAAAACAGTAACTCAAAAATAAATACCAGTAATGTGGCTAATTAAGAAATAAGGCAGCAATAACAGGAACAAGAAAACTAAGTGGCGTAGAACCATAAAGTGACAAGAAAAAGTATTTACATTAAGTGAGGTAGAGTATTTACACTATGTTACATGTTACATGTTTTCCTTGTTATTGTCTATAAGTAATAGACATACTATATTCATATTAGAATAAAGATGCTATTAATGTTATTGCACAGAAATTGCTGCGGTATTGCACTGGAAAAGTATTACATTATTTGCAGTGTACAGCAGAAAAATGCAGTCATGACTTAAATGAAGCTGTAGCGCAAGTTCAGCCAGGAAGACATTAACGCTTCCATTCACAAGCTGTTCCTCATCTTTCCTACTGCGCATGCTCAGGCTCATTTCCCACTGTTAGTGCTTGGGGCAGTCACCTGTAATCAGCTGTCAATCCAGCTGTTCGCATCCACCCAATAGCAGTGCGGTGCCACACCCTCATTGCTAACCTATCATCTTCGTGCTCTTCTTTTAAAATATGATCTGTCTCTGCCCTAGCTCTTTAATGCCAGTGATCTGCACGCTATTGCCCTCTTTGCATCTGTTCATGGCAAACTTAGCCAGCGCTGCCTGAGATCGCTGCTCATCAGGAGGTACAGGGCCCTAGATACTGGAGATCCTATCCAGCTCCTTCAGCCTAGCTCCAGCTAGCATGTTTCTGCCGACTCTACATAGACCGCTCAGCAACACTATCTGGCAGTCATCAGACATCGCCAGCCCCCGGTTCGCTCTGTCCGGACAATCAAGGTTCACCTCCGCTTTCCGGCAAACTCGCAAGCCTCCACAGCAGCTTCATCCTCTTCAGTGACGCCTGCCTCGGCGTTTACCGACCTCTCCACCGGCTCCGACATCCGCAGCCCGGCCTCAGCGCTGGCCCCAGTCGTCTCCGCGCCCAGGTCAGGTAGTACACACGTTCCTCCTGGTGCAAACATTTCTCCTGCCTTGACCCAGGTCTGCCTGTCATGGTCGCAGGGAGCCGCTGGCCGTATCATGCCCTACTCGCGGCAGCTGGTCACTCGGCTCGCCAGCCGAGTCGGGAGCCCAGACTGACGTCTTAAACTCCCAATTCCCTCTTCCTTCAGTACCGTTAAAAAGATCGCTACATCCAGAAGCATTTTATTCATCAACCTGCCCATATGCAATCTCTTCAACGGAAAGATGTGCATTACACCGACTGCTGTCTCTCACCTGCAGCCAGTGCAAGGCGGCGCACCGAAAGTCCACGCACCGGCTCACGTACCGCTCATGAGCTCGGTTAGCATGCTGTGTGTGATTCGGTTGGACAGTAATTATTTTCATGTTTCTTTTTCATGTATTATATTTTGTGTTATTTGTTTTTGTTCAGTGAGAGATTTGTTTCTTGAGTAAAATATTTATTTCTAAAGAGTTAATTTTCCCTCGCTTGCAAGGTAGCGAGGCCAGCAGCCACTGTGTAGCAGCCAGCATCAAGGAAGCCTTATTCTTCCTGAAGCATATCCTCTATTATTCCACATGGGCAATGCTATCAAACTAAGGGGTTGCTCGTCTCTTCTCAGCCAACGTTCAAATGTTCTTGGCCCAACACTGCTGTCATGGCTTTCCGTGCTTAATCTGTCTGTCTGAGGATCCACTCTATTCCTCTGACTCCTCTCTCAGATGCTGCGCCCTCATCAGGTTTTGGAAGGTATTTTCAAGCCAGTGGTTTGCCGGCAGTCGGCCAAGTCCCTTCCAAATTCTGGACCCCTCTGCTGTTCTGTAGGTGTTTCGCCCACTCGACATAGCGTGTTACCTGTGGGGGAATTCAACTCAATCTCTCTAAGACTGAGCTCCTTGTCATCCCAGCCAGTCCCTCTATACAACAAGAAATCAACATCCAGCTTAAATCAGCCCAACTCAAACCCACAAAGTCTGCCAGAAACTTGGGTGTCATGATTGATGACCAACTAACTTTCAAGGCTCATGTGGCCACTGTTGCTTGATCATGTCGATTCGCTCTGTACAACATCAGGAAGATTAGACCCTTCCTGTCTGAACATGCAGCACAACTCCTGGTACAGGCTGTAGTAATATCATGCATCGACTATTGCAACTCTGTACTGGCAGGCCTCCCCGCATGCACAGTCAAACCTCTGCAGATGATCCAGAATGCAGCAGCACGTCTGGTATTTAACCAGCCAAAAACAGCACGTCACACCGCTGTTCAGATCGCTCCACTGGCTTCCAGTTGCTGCCCGCATCAAATTCAAAGCTCTTACACTTGCCTACAAAACCACAACAAAAACGGCTCAAAAGGGCCCGAGGTCAATAGCTAGACTCTTCTCCTCTGTGGTTCCCCGATGGTGGAACGAGTTGCGAAACTCTGCTCGATCTGCAGAGTCACTCTCAGTCTTTAAGAAAAGACTAAAGACCGAGCTCTAATTGTATGTTGCAATGTATGCCTCCCTCACTGCCTGTAGGCAGGCCCTGTCTAACTTGAACCTTACTTTTTTAGACTAGACTTTTAGACTAGACTAGATCCTTGCTCGTGTTGTATTTACTCTCAGATGTACATCGCTTTGGACAAAAGCGTCTGCAATATGAAATTGTCGAATTGTAGGAATTCCAGAATCTCAAAGTCATTGGCATTACATTAATGAAGCAGTCACAGGCATTACTAATAAGGTTGCTCTCCCATTTCAGAACCAGGCAACCATGAGTGACCATCATGGCTGCTGCTATCCGTCAGGCTTGCACCCAGGCCATAACTTTGGGCTTTGGCCCGAATTCACTCAAGTTTCAATTTCATTGCTGTTACTTTAATTTCTTTTCTTCTTTCTGGCGGCACAGGACATGTATAGCAAACTAGTTTTACTTTACATGAGGGAGCTTTATCCAAGCGTACAAAATTCATACAGAAAGAGGAAATGGATCATACAGCGTTGATGTACATTGTAAGGAAGATGTTTAAAGTTATTAGCACCTAGCTAGAGTGGGAACAAGGGACAAATAAAGGCTTATCTTATTACTGGCCATGTTACACATTATTCACTTTAGCTCCAGATCACAGAATTGTATGGTCTCTGGATGTTATCACATCTTTTTGTTCATGCATCGTCTTTAAAAAAAAAAACTTTAAAAAAAAACTCTGCAACTGGGCCGCCAGTCTTCTTCTGCCCTATCCTCATATGTGCACCTTTTCAGCACATGGTAAGCATCATGCAGATCTCTTTTTTTGGTATTGTCATAATTGTTTGACTGTCACCTCACTAGCCATTTATTGGCTGCATTCATCTACACTAGGCCACGCCCTCAAGCCATAACGTTGGCTATGCATTTGCAAAAGAGCTAAGAAAGCCACACATTCAGCTGCACAGGGCCTCATCCCTAAGCCATATCGTTGGCGACGCATTTGGCAAAAGAGCTGTGAAAGCCACCCATGTGACTGCACGGGGAATCGTCCCCAAGCATGGCATGGGCTACTCATTCAAAAAAAAAAAAAAAAAAAACGCAGCATCAGCACTGGGCCATGTCCCTAAGCCATATCGTTGGCTATGCATTCACAAAAGAGCTAAGAAAGACACTCATTCAGTTGCACAGGGCCTCGTCCCTAAGCCATATCGTTGGTGACGCATTTGGCAAAAGAGCTGTGAAAGCCACCCATTTGACTGCACGGGGCCTCTTCCCTAAGCCATATCGTTGGCGATGCATTCGGCAAAAGAGCTAAGAAAGCCACCCATTTGACTGCATGGGGAATCGTCCTCACACATTGCATGGGCTACTCATTCATCAAAAAAAAATAAATAAATAAAAAAAATTCAAAGACCATGCAAAGCCTTGATTCAGCAGCAGCAGCAGCAGCACTGGCCCATGTCCCTAAGCCATATCGTTGGCTATGCATTTGCAAAAGAACTAAGAAAGCCACTCATTCAGCTGCACAGGGCCTCGTCACTAAGCCATATCGTTGGCGAAGCATTCGGCAAAAGAGCTAAGAAAGCCACCCATGTGACTGCACTGGGCCTCGTCCCTATGCATTGCATGGGCTACTCATGTCTCTGCTGCAGCATCAGCACAAAGTTATAGCCTTGCTATGCCTTCCTAACATTTTTCTTCTGTCTGCTCTGTCCTTAGCAGGTTATTTCACCTATTTTGTTTGATGTCAATGTTCTCACCATTGGGTAAGTACACATTTTCTTTTGGGGGGAGACTCCGTAGCTGTGTTATCCTCAGGGTTTGCACCCCATTCTTTTGGGGGATTTATCCAAGTTGTTCCTCGCCACCGTCGCCAAGTGCTTGCTCATGATGGGAAATGTTGGGTCTCTGTCAGTAACTCTTAAAGAGTATGGTCTGTATGTAAAGTGCCTTGAGATGACTTTTGTTGTGATTTGGCACTATTCAAATAAGATCGAAATGAATCGAAATCGAATCAACCATCCAGCTTCTCAGCCTCCAATTACCACTACCACCACCAGTGCCAGGACTCCTGTGTCGGCTCGGATAGAGATTCTTCAACCAAGTCGTCTCCCCCCAGAGTCCAAAACGCCAAAGACTCTCTGTCGAGTTCTGTTATCAATATCACCATCAATGTCTTTTGTTGTAATAAATTATCTTCCTTCACATACTCATCTCTCCTGGTTGAAATGCAGTTTTCACTTATGTCCCGCCATGTAATTGGGACAACTACACAATTTGATAAACAGAAAACTGATTAATGCACTGCGGGATCTAACAGAGACTGGACAATGCGTCCTCTGCTGCTCTGTCATCCACAGACAACAAAAGCAATCAGTGTCACCTATTGAACAGCGGCAGCTTCATACAGGCCACTGTGTCACTTACAGCAGGGAGGGACACCCAAATTGCACTGTTTACTGTTTGCCTAATTGCTTGGTTGCTCAGCCTGTCCTTGAGAAGTGTATGTTTATGTATGTGTGTGTCACAATCAGTGTCACAGAACACTGATTCAAATGGGTTTTGTGTCTGTTTGCGTGTAGAGAGACAGAGTACTTTATTTAACCCTTTTGGGAGGTTCCCTCCTGGGAATTGGCAGTAACCCATAGGATGCAAAGCTTGTCAGTGTGTGAGTTTGGGCTGTATTATTTAATCATCCTGAGCCTCTGAATGTAGGTTAGCCACATTAGTGGATCACATCTGTCCACATAGAGAACATTCAATACTCACTGGCATGGGTGTGTGTATATTTTTGTGTGTTTGTGTGTGTGTGTGGGTTTGCAGTTGGCTGAGGAATTCAAGCGTAATGGTTGCATTTTCATTAGATCTGTGTGTGCTGCTGGCTGCAGCGTGGCACGTGTCAAGTAGTAGCGCAACTGAAAGACATGATTTTGAAATAATAATAAATCGTGATTTGTGTGTATTTAAAGATGTGTAACTTCAGTGGTAACCAAGGGGTTTGGGGGGCACAGACAGAGCATAAATTATTAATTAACGTTATTAGAAACAGACTGTGAATGAAATCTTGTGAGCTGATTAACTTGGAAAAAGGTCTTATGTAGAAGCATTTGTTGAAGCTTGACTGTGGAGAAGAGAGATGAACAGTGCAAGTGAATCACTGTGTAATGGGGAGTATATGACCATTTAAAGTTAAACCCACAAGATCTACTACATGTCTAAAAAAGGGTTATTCCTCACTCATCTTTATATATCTGAGGATTCTATTGGGTATAGAATCCTCCACAAGGATCCAGACCTACCTAAGGTAGCCTAATTCACATTGTATGATGCTCAGGTCACATGCAATACATTCTAAGAGGACACAGCCCGACAGTCTGTCGAGTCTGAGGTCAGCATATATCTTAACCTTGGTCTCAGAGGAGATGGAAGCAGGCCAGCTCAGTGACTTGGGAAAACACTGTTATCTTTCCTCTAGACCTAAAAAAAAGAAAATATCCCTCACACGGACTAACACATTGTATGTCTACAACACCAGATATATCCTTTACAGGGAAAGACTGGATGCAGGAGAAAACAGCTCGCCTAGTTCTGTCCAAAGTTCAAAACAACACCTATCAACTGATCTAACATATTGTATTACTTCCGTCTAATCTGTAAATGAACAAAAAAGTAAAAATCAATGGCAGCCTCTCATCTTCTCATTCATGGAGATTTTAACCACACCAATGTGAAGACAGTGCTTCTGGAATTTGTTGGTGATCAAGTACAGAGGAAAATATGCTGGCTTCTCTAATATCACCAAACAAACAAAACCTCAGCCATCTTACACCCCCCACCCTACAGCCATTAAGAAACAGAAATCCACCACCACAACTGTTAAAACCTGGCTTGAAGGAGCACCTTCACAACTGTAAAACTGTTTCCTGTGCACCAACTTGGGCCCGACTCTGATCAAGATGTAGAGAAATACACCTTAAAAATAATATATACTTATTAATATTAGGGGAGGTGGAAAAAATTACGATTATCGATTAATCACAATTATGTTATGGACGAGTATGAATTGATTATAAAATTTTCAAAAATAGATTATTTTTAGAAATATTTTATTTTGTAAAAATGATATCCCGCGGTCAATGGAAGTTGAACGTCACGCGCGTGCGCCCAGTTCCTCAAGTGCGTGCAGCACCAGGCCCCCCGTGGGGGGTGGGGTCCTGGTCTCTGCTTGCTCCTGGGGGGGATCCAGCCTGTCCTCGGGGTTGGTCGTCGCCCTGTCTCCTTCTCGGTCTGCCCCGGGTTGGGGCTGCCTCCTCGGGGCTTCCTGCTGGGCTCCTTTTGGGCTCTGCCCAGGCCTATCCCTTCTCCTGGGCTGGTGGGCTCTTCGATGCTGGGGGTTCTTGCCTGCTGGCAATGGTGGTGCACGAGGGGGGAGTATGTGGTCTCCCACTAACTAACACTTTCGACACATTAACTATTACATCATTGTTTCATTGTTTCATCATTGTAATTGTTGTTATGGTAGTGGTGGTTTTTGTTTTTGTTGTTGTTGTTGTTATGTTCTCTCTTGTCTCTTGTCTTCTGTCCTCACATCCCCCTCTTGTCCTCACATCCCGCTCTCTTTATCTCTGTCCTTTTCCCTCCTGTTCTGGTCCGGTCATCGCACAAACCAAAAATAAAAAATATAAATCATACTATGGGAGGAATATCTCAGACTTCCCTGTAGCAGATCAAAACTGTCTGGCACGACTGGGCATCTAGAACATCACACTATTTGCTCAAGTTGCTGTAACAGAACAGATTAAAAAAAAAAAAAAAAAAGTGCGTGCAGCAGCTAGAGTGAGTGAGTGAGGTATGCCGGCTTATTAAAGTGCCGTAACTAGTGCCAAAGCCAGCCGGCCGGCGCCACAGGTTAACTAACTCTGCCAGCATGTTTCATTACACAGGCTTTATTCCGCTCTGCCCTCGCTCCACCTCTTTATCCACATTTGGATTAACCGGAGTTAGGTGACGTCACAAATTGCTTCATTTTTGCGCTTCTGAAATCTATGGGTGAAGTCACGGACACTATGTCCATGTTTTATACAATCTATGAGTAAAATGGTTGAAGAAGTTCAAAGAATCTGGTTTTTCTAGACACTGATCCTTGTTTATTATAACTTGATCAGTTAAAACACAATGTGTTCATTTCTGTGTTCTACAGTATATAAGCTAGTAAAGCTACAAGTTTTGCCATTTCAGTTTTCATGAAGGTGCAAGGCATGACACAGCTGTGAACACACAAAGTTCCAAAGCTGTTTTTTTGTTCTACAGGACAAAAAAACTCAAAATGTGGACGCTTATCTGCAAATGTGGACATTTGTTTTAAGTTAAAACAAATAATTCAGAAGCTACAACTACACTATACAGAAAGTGCTTTGATTTGTTTCTCAGTAAATGAGACGTTAAGTGATTCAGCAGCTGACTGTCGTTTTTTTTAATGGTGCAATAACTAATTTTGGTTACTGTTGTCAAATGGAAAATCAATAATCCAGAATCGTGAATCGTGAATCGTTATTAATCGAAAATCGGTTGATAATCGAATTGGGACCTCAATAATCGTAATCGAATCGAATTGGGAAATTGGACAGATTAACCACCCCTAATTAATATATACATTTATTATATGAAAGAATAATACTTATACTCAAAAAATACATCTGTGGTTTCATGTCCCTATCCGATCCTTCTGAAGGACCACAAAGCAGCCTTAACATCTATTGACAAAAAGCAGCCTGGACCAGTAGTAGTGTGCCTACAGAGCAAATAAATCTATGGAGGATGGAATCAACACCTCTCCCCAGACTGCACTGGTCCACCTTGAACAGAATATATATATATATAGATATATGTGAAGATGCATTCAACACTACTGTCCCCTGCAGGATGGTCACTAAACTGCTTTACTTGGACTTCCTATCCAACCTTCCAGAGACAAGCAGCAGCGCAACACAAGGCTTCCTTCCTCTATTCCCTCGACACATACATCTGCATCCCAACACACCCCTCAAACACAGTCATTACATTTGCAGAATGGTATCAAATGGGCATGAGACAGCCTGCACAGAAGACATCTGTAAACTGGCAGGATGGTGTAGAGAAAACAGAAAATCTATCACTGAACTCAAAACAAGTAACTCATCAGACAGTAGACTTAAGGAGACGCTCCAAGGACCTCTCTCCTCTAAACATCTCGGGTAGAAGTGGAGAGGGTTTCCAGCTTCAAGCTTCTGAGAACACACGTCACAGAGGACCTTCTGTAGACATCAACTGCACTGCTCTGGTACAAACAAGGCTCGACAGCAGCTCTACTTTCTAAGGACACTTATGAAAGAAAACCGGTCTTGCCCTGCTCTCACTGGAAGACATCTTCAGATTTATCTGTATGGCAGGTGTGTCTGTGTAGAATGGTAAATGAATTGTTTTAGGAGCTGGATGTTTTGTTGTACAATGTGCAATGATAATAAAGGCTATTCTATCCTGCTGTGCTTCACTCTGTCTATCACAACTGTTTCTTTCCATCATGCACTTTACAGAGTCTTTTCATTTAACTCTAAATCAATTGAACATGGGCTGGATGGTTGTCAATATAAGGATCAGTCACAAGGATGCCTATCCCATAATGCCAAAATGCATTATGATAACATACAACAACATATATTATCCACATATGGGCATTGTGTTAAACGTGTGGGAAACAAATGCTCCAAATACCATATATTACACATGCCAAGTATGCAATATCATATATCTCCAGCTAGAATACAGCAAATGCATCACATCCATATGGTATATATCAGTGGCGAGCGGTGACCTGTTACAGTGGTCATGCTGAAGTGTGAACTACAGCCAGCGCCCAATTGTTGGCTATTTACTTATTAATTAAAGCACGTCATATGTTTTTTACGGGGCCCCGGAGGTGTCAGGTTGCAGAATATTTTATTAAGGCGAGGGCACGCCTTCTATAGTGTGGGTGCACATTAATAAAGCGTTCCCTCGCTATATCATAGTGAGATGCCTCTGGGCCTTTGTATACCTCCGGGGCTCCATTTTCTAACTAGTACATCAATGCGATTTTAATAGACACTCTCACACTCAGAGTTTTGAAGTGAATCCAGTTATGAGCATGCGCGTTGGCAGATAAGCTGCTTCATTGACAGCTTTTTTGCCATTCAAAAATGCTCATGTACAGTAAACACAGCCTCGAGCGCGTGTGCTACTCAATATCGCAGTGCGGATGCGCGAAACAAGCTGTCAGCTTTCGAGCTTTTCGCAAACAAAACAGGATAGATAAGGCAGGAATTTCAGACCAAAACAGTAGAACTAAGGTATTGCATTATAGAACACACTGACAGATGAATATTTTCAATTATTTTATTGAAGGGCTTGGGCATGCACTGCATTTATAGCTTATTATGACCGCTCGCCCCTGGTATATATACACACACGGGCATAAAAACACCTCTGGTCAAAATTTCTGTTAATGTGAATACTTAAGTGACTAAATGATGAACTGATCTCCAAAAGGAATACATATGTTCCACATGTCCTCCCATCAGCACACACTTCAAGGTGACAGAGACGCCCACTGGCTAGCGACTAAGCTGCCACTTCCCTATAGCTCAGAGGACACATACATTCTCACACATACATTCATAGACAAACTTTTCCCCTAGTAGATTGATTTTTTCTTTGAGGGAAATGGGAAGAGACTTATTTGATACCCTTAGCGTTTTCATCTTGTGCCCCAACTACTGGATTGATGGGGATGAGAACACCATCAGTTACAACTTAAGCTCTCAACTGGGACCCTGCTGTGCCCTCAAACTCACCTGTGCCAATGGGTTACAAAGTCCAGCTTTACGTATATAAATGAATCAATGACAATATTCTGACATGTCAGAATAGTTAAGCCTCTTTTTTAGGTTCCTACCAGAACCAAACAAAGTGAAGGCATACACAAGCTGCAATGACAATCTGAGCAGCAGAGACAAAACACATAGTTAACAACAACATAAAAAACCTGCCTGCACTAAAGTGCACAGAACAGTTATCATATGGTCTGATTTTCCTGTTCTGTTGTCCATCATATTAGAATGAACTCAAACAACACTTACAATAACTATAATAACCTTTTTGGAACTACATTGCCTGTTTTATCTTAACTCAATTTCAAAATAATACACACCTGGCCTTATACATTTTTATAAATAGCTTTAATCACAATGCAAATAGACACAAAGTGCTGTATGTGCTTTACTTGAGCCAGATCCGCATCTATACATGTTGCACCTATTGAGCTTTTAGGATGCAAATAAACCAACAGAGGTGGGGTTAGGGTTAGAGTTAGGGTACAGCTGACTACAAAAACAATACCTGAGTCACAACACACAAAATGATAAATTCCGGCTCATTTTGCTTTACTACGTTTCTCAATGGAACATAACACACAATTAAACCCTATTGCAAGAAAACCTTAACGCTAACAGCTAACTCAAAAGGATAATCCATGAAATTGGGAAGAAACAACCAACAGAGTTCATCCAGACAATAACTTCTCTCTCAACAGCCACTCTACAGTTAAGCAGGTTTCTCTTTCAAGCAGTACCACAGAGGGGGAATAGATAGATATGGTATAGATATAGCAGCCCCCCAAATATAAGCATGAACCTTGAAATAAGCATAACATATCACCTTTAAAGTAAAACTTTCTTTACAAGTTGGAGATAGCCAAATGTCCAATGGCAATGTGAAATCACAGTTAAATAGATGATATGAATAACAACTATTTACTTTGATCCCAGTTTGGAAGTAAAGTCTCATACAAATACAACAGTATGGGTTCCAAATATTTCCTAAAGTTGTGGGAAAGTACATAACAGGTAGAGGATATAAAATGATTTACAAGGCTTTGATGACACCATGAGGAACTGTAATAAGAAAAAAAGCACTGAAAAAGTCAGCAAAAAGATTGAAAATGGGTTGGAAATTCATATTCCAACAGGACAATGATCAAAAACAACAGGCCAAAGCTAGCATGCAGTGGCTTGCAAAGAAAAGGGTTGATGTTCTGGAATGGCTGAGTCAAAGCCCGGACCTATATACAAAATCAGTGGTTGCTGTCCATCTCTGGAAAACAACAAACCTCTCCCTGCTTGAACAGTTCTGCAAAGACAAGCGGGGCAAGATCTCAAAATCCAGGTGGGCCAACTTTGTGCAAAGCTACTGAAAAAGACTGGTAGCTGTGGTTCCTGCCAAGGGTGACTTAGAGCATGTGTACTAAAGAAATTTCAGTTTTATTTATTTCACAGCATTTATATGGTATTTTGTATACTTTGTATACTCAGAGAAAAACAAGTCCCACTTTAATAGATGAACTTCACAGAACAAGATATAAAAACAATGATGAGTTTATTCATTTTATTCCCACTGTATAAAGTTTTGGGGGCCTCCTTTCACATGAGATGATCCATGGAATGTGGTCTGTTACTCTGAGTGAAACATCAAACGTGGGAAGTGGGGGGGGGGGACGAACAAGTGACGAACAGAAGAACAGAGGGACTATACTGTGCAATAAACTGGTCACTGCTGTTATTACTATTACTGTTATTATTATTACTACTACTGCTATTATTTCTGACACTGCTGTTGTTGATGTTATTTAGCACAGTGTAGTATACTATAGTATTATTATTATACCACATATTATATTATTATTATATTATATTATGATAACTCACTAGTAGTATATTACTACTATTACTATTATATGTAGTAGAGTGTAGTATATATCACATTACACTACTATATTATTATATTATCCATGTACATTTATGTTATACTCTTGGATGTTATACATTGTATATGCTATATCATACTACTATTACATGCTATATTATATTATTATATTATACTATTATATGCACTCTACCATTACCATTAGCATACCATACCCACTGCTGCTACACTCAGGTACACACATACACATATGCATATTTTCTTTAGCTCTCCTACAAGTGCCTATTTTTTATTCAAATTCCTGTTATCTCTCCTGCCTAATTTATTGTGTCTATTTTTATATTTTATATTTTTTTTATTCTATATTTTAAATTCTATGTTATACTTTGTATTCTATATTTAAACAGTGCAATATATGAGAAGCATGGAGATGCCAATTTCCCGGAGGGAACCTCCCAAAGGTATTAATAAAGTACTCTGTCTGTCTGTCTGTCTGTCTGTCTATGGGGAATCAATAAGAATTATCTTATCTTATCTTATCTTATATGCCAGGCAGATCACGTTGTTACTTTCAGGATACATTAGGCTACTCAGAGAAGCCAAGAACTGTCATGTGAGTACCAGTTACCAGTACAAGTATTTGGATTTTCCTCCTTTATATACACATAGGGTTTTCAAAACACCATAAATATATCAATGGATAGTGAAATAATCAGTGAAAAGATCATTTTCTTGGATACTGAAACCACTGTTTTTTTTTTCCTTTTTTAAAATCAATATTTACATCTGCCTTTCAAATGACCACTATAGACACAATTCATATTATTAACTTAGCTTATTGTTTCTTCTTGCTTAGGTTGAGGCACAAAAAGCACTTAGTACTTAAGGTTAGAGAACAATCACAGTCGTAAAAAGTAAACAAACTTGACTAATGTTGGGAAATGGGTAATGCAGAGCAGTCTCACGTGTCAAAGTCATAAACTGTATAACACACGGACGTAGTGTCCGTGACGTCACCCATAGATTTCTGAAGAGCAATTTTGAAGCTAATTGTAACGTGCAGCCATCTTGGCAGTTGGGACGTCGCCTAACTCTGGTTAATCCAATTATAGACAAAGAGGTGGCGTGAATGCCTCATCACTCTTTGCAGGCACATGTGCTTATACATACTGTAGGATAGTGTAATTAATTCATCCCACTGTCAATATAAACACACATGAAAGAAAGTCACATAATAGAGGATGGCTCTGTGTCTTCTATGCTTTAAGAGCACTGCAGACATCATCAGTCTATAGCCAGCATAGCCTGAGGCGCTTTTGTTTAGACGTGAAATGGAGGCACTCAGACCAATGAATCACTCTGTGAAACACATTATATTCAACTTTATATAACTTTCTTCTTCCAGTTTTCCAGAAAATAACTCTCACAAGAATAAAATGGTTTTAATACACAACATGATGTGATAGCCTGTCAATAACCTTTAAACCAGTGGCTAGTGGGGATATTAAACAAAAATCTAGCCTCTAGTATTGTTTGACCTGGATGACTGACTTATTTTTGGACAATTTGGGATGACCAGTTTTGGAATAGTGAGGAACAGCCAGAGAACTACAGGAACCACAGCTTTAACTTGGGCTAAATATGTGGACTATGTGGACCAGCTTACTAAACCCCATTCAGCTATTTATAATGCCATTCTGATATTTCTTCTTAGTTTGTCCCCTTCACACCTTAAATAACACTGATAATAAATAATAATAACAATTCTGACTCCAATGACATTTACTTGTGTGTGTAACTACCCACACCCAGGCCCTGCTAGGTAATGCCAAATAACTCCTTATACTGCACATGAGACAAAGAAAATAGGTTGGGCACGGAGAGATCATGGTCTTTGAGTACAGTTAGAGAAAGGCTGGATTCATTGTCAAGAAACCTACAGTTCATTTGTAGAGGTATACGCTGCTAAATGACACTTTGTACCCTAGCCACTTACTCAAGACTTTTTTGCAGTGGTATAACAACGTCATGCTTTGGCCTTTGCTAGAGATGAATGAGGACAGTCATTTACAACTATTGTTGTTGTAATTTTCCTGGTGAGGACAGTCTCCTAATTCCTCATGTTGACAGAGGGAAAAGACGTGATGAGGCTAATGTAATTAACTAACTCATATTACAACAACTTTGCTAATACACCTAATAGAGACACCATTGTTGCAATTGAATCAACCAATGGCAATGGTAGTTTTTTGGTGGGTATTAACAGACATTGAAGTACTCATTTTTGGTGCAAAGAGTGTTGAAGCAGTTTTTCATTTATGTTTTTGGCATGTTCCTGACTCTGAGACCAGGCCAAGCAAACTCCTGACTCCCCATGGCTGCTTCACTGAACCAAAGATGGATAAACACAGCTGCAAAAGTCAGATTGTTACTAAAGAATAGAAGAATAAAACAGATGGATGACCATTCAGGACGTCCTGATGTCAAAGGGAAGAGGCCTCGACTGGACTGGATGCAGCAAGCACGTCATGAAAATGCCAAAGCTAAAACATGATAAATAAAATGGCAGCCTGAAACAATGACCTCTTTCCTGCAGATAAACAAAATGACAAATGCATGCAGCAGAGAAGAATTTGTGTTAGCATTTTCTCTGCCTCATTAGGGTTTCCGTCTGACTCCTGATGGACTTATATCCTAATGGATGGAACCCACAAATTTGTAAACAAAGACCAAACAGGGAACAAACATTATACCAGTCCACAGGCTCAAGGGTACAGATGGCAGGTTCACTGAATTCCTCTCATGTCATTCTCACATGTTTTTACCTATATGGCTGCAGTGAGAGGGACTGAGAGGCTCTTGATTTACCACATTTTGATGGGATTGCTCAGTCCTCCTCCAGGCCTGGACTTATCCTCCCCTCTCCCTCTACACTGACCCTCCATCCTCTGCTTTGGGTCTTCGACTGTGTCGGTAGACGTCACTCCTGTCTGACTCATGTCATGTTTTACTCACTATGAGTCAGGTGCACATTTCCAAAACAGCACACCATCACCATTACCTTTTACAATTTTAGTTACCTAGAAATGAACTGCATGTGTTCTGAGCACTCAGCTGACATTTCACATCTTGTTCGGAAACCAGAAAACTAAAAGAACCTTTAAAAAGCTTCATAAGGAATGAGCTGGACCGCAAAAGTATTGCATTTTTAGGTTTAATTATATAAACTCACAAACTCACTCAGTCCAAACATTTAAACATGTCAGTGACGTAGCAGAGCTAGTGTTCATCATTCTTGGTGGAGAAACTTGCAGGTTTATTTCCTGGCAGTCTGTCACTGGGAACATTTCAGTTAAAGAATGATAAGGCTGACAAGTGATGATTTCCAGGTCTCAGTGCTCGCCTCACATGAGTCAGGAGCACAGGCACACAAACACAAGAGCAAAGAGATGATCTCTTTAATAAATACAAAGAGCACTGATTACCCAAACCCTCAAGATTATATTTCTCTACGTGAGAGAAACTTCCCTTTAATTATTTCGTTTCCTAAATGGAATTTAAATTCTCTTAACCCCTCAGTCAAAATACTAATTCTAATTTGAAGTCAAGAGAAGGAAGTGAGGAGAACTGAAATGACATAAATTCAGAGGATCCTACAAGTAGCAAAAATCAGCTCATGCACATTCAATCAACTTAAATGTAAAACATTCAAAACAAGTGAAGGGCTTGATTCTCACTAAAATATGCAGAATAAGTCAAAATCAGTATAAATAAACAAGAAAAACTGAAGTGAAGTAATACACTGTAAACCATGCGATACTGAAATGGTTGGTTGGCAATGGAGAATCTTCTGAGACCACTCAATGTACTTTCAAATAGCAAGCCAGCATTCACCCATTCATACACATGGTGGCTGACTGGAAAGTGCCACCACCATTTACCATGTACACACATACACACACCAATGGAACAGCCCTCGGGAGCTGCTTGGGCTAGTTAGGGTTCAGTATCTTGTTCACAGACACTTTGATATACAGTCCGTAGCAATTGGTGGCCAACAGCTCTACCCCCTGAGCCACATCCACATTCATTTTCATCGTGTCAATAACCAATGAAATAATCCATTGACCATCCACCACACTTTGCATGAAAAATGTACAAAAGCTACTGTCCTCGTGCAAATCAATAAACCAATTGAGACAGTCACATGATAAATGATATTTAATCTAAATAATCTATTAAACTTAATATCTAAAAATCTTCCATATATCTGGTGCCCATAAAGTGGAGTACAGAGGACACAGATGTGCACTCATGGGGAGTTAGCAGTCCCTGTTGTGCTGTGTTATTGCTGCTTTTATAAATAGTAACAGTGGGACAAGTTGTCCTTGAGAGGTGGAAAAGACCCCCCACCCAGTCAGCCCTGAAAAATTCATCAAGGGGCAGATGAGTGGTGGGAAACAGAAGTCTGGGATGACCCTGTAACTGTCCCATACCCCCAGGGCCCCAAATCAGTCAACCCAGTTTTAGATAAGCGCAGCGGGGTCTCATGGATAAGAATGACATGAGCAGAATGTGTCAACATGCAGAAGACCAAGCCTTCGCATAAGGGCTTGCAGGCCAAACAGCCGACTTAACAGTAATGACTGACAAGTTGTGATTCACTATGCATGTTTTTTAATCTTTGCTTCAACTAATGCATGTACAATTCAAGAGAAACGTCTGTATCAGTCCCTTCTCCACATGCTCTATATGAATGTGTTTCCAGCTGAGAGGTTGTGTCCTGCCCAGTGCTGGACAGTAATCTTCAGTGTTTGACAAATATTAGCAAAGTCATTGATGATAAACCTCATTAAGAATTGTCTTGATTGACAGACAGGGGACATCCTCATTCGACCGACTTCTCCGGAAAACACTGGTGGTAGTGACTTGAGCATTGCACAGTAAATATTCAAAAGTCTAGGAGCCATCTCTGAGATGCATTGCAAACACACTAAAAAGGCAATATTGTCAAAGTAACACGTGGATGATATATAAGCAAAATGTAGGCTATGACTCAGCCCTACAGTGTAATTTTACGATTTAAAATGTAAATGCTTTGTACTTTTTGTAATAATTTAAAACCAAGGCATAGGCTAGATAAAACATAGGACTGAAAACATTCTTGACAAACATGGGTGCACATAACTTTTTTGGGCAGGTTCTCAGGGAGCAGCTGGAGATGCTGCTTGGTGTTCACTCATTAACAGCGCCACCTGTCAGGAGGATGAGCGGATGTCTGACTCTGGCTGCGCCTATTGTCAATAGTTTGCACTTTGTTCAAGTGCTCTTTACTCTTACTCTACTGGATGACTGATATTTTTTATCCATGAAATTAGGACTGTCATGGCATGTTTTGCACCACATGTCATCTGGTTGTCATACTACTGGAGCCAGTTTTCTGCAAAAATGCATTTTTTCACTTTCCGGTTCAGTTTGGTGTTGCTTTGTAGGTGGTTGAAGGCCAGAGAAATGATGGCTTGCTTCTTGGTTATTTTGATGAATGATATGAATGAACTATTTGCTGGATTTCATGTCTTGCTAACATGGGGGGGAGTAATCTAGAAGGAATAATTTAATAGCTAATAATTTATGAACACACTAGTCATCATGATTGCTATCTTACTATAGATGAATGGAGAAAATCCTACTCCAGTAAGTAAACGTGTCTGTGTCCCAAAAAAGTTCCAAAAAAGTTGGTATGCAAAAGTGCTTCCTTCCATCTTTCTGCTGTACATTGTTTATTTTTACCGCGCAGTTATGTGCACCCCTGTGGATGAACCTTACAGTGAAGGTGTCAATAAATAAATTCAAAAAGAATAAATGAGGTCTAATGATTCTTCTTTACAAGCACAAAAGTTATCATCAGTCAGCAATAGGTTTCAAATACTGAAATTTTCACATTATCTACACAACATTATAATCTCCATGCCAGGTTCTTTGCTCAGTTCACATTTACCTTTTCCTACTTTTTGTGTGTGCTCTACACATCAGAGCATCAACTGCATCAGTGTACAAGAAAACTTGTGGGAGGTCTTCGGATGCTGATTGAATTCTCACCTTTGCACTCACATCACTTCAGTCATTTCTAACCATGTCAGCTGGTAACATTGCAATGCACCCTAAGCCTTCTTTATTTTTGGGTTCTTGCTCATCTTACCGCATAACTGCCATTGCCTTCATTTGTGTGAAACTGAGTATTTAACAATGGTCAGGGTATACATTGGTGACAGAAACCTCTGTGACCCACCTTATTGTGAGCACAGTTCATACTGCTGTTAAAGTGTAAAGAGCCTGAACCATGTCCACATCATCAGAGGAAAACAACTTTTGAATGCAACTCCTTCATTACTGCATCATCTTTCATGGTGCTTTTTCCTGTGATGATGCTGACAGTTCAAATTTGCTGAACTTTGAACTGCATCTGTACTGACCTCTGTGAGAGCAGCCAGCGGCGGAAGGCTACTGCTTGTGCTGCAATTACAATTAAAGGATAAATAATTAAGGCACATTTTTAAATGTAACAATACAATAATTAGCCTTCATCATTTTCAGCAAACTAAAACATATCTGGGTGAAATATCAGCCTTCAAATTAATTTACCAGGTTTGCTATGAACGTACTATTTAAGTCCCTGTAGTAAACTACTCTATGTACTGTGAACAACATTCACATTATAGCCTTAAGTCTTTTTTCTCCTGGTAATCAGATCAGATTGACATGATATCCTTGATATGATATGGACGTTTTATAACCTAAGAACATGTCATGTCATGCACACTGACAAAAAACTTTTAGATGCAAAAATTAGATTAAATAATTAATTAGATTTTATAAGGTGACATGGTGTAAAACAAGACTGTGAATTCTAATATAAGGCAGGATTTGTATGATCAATGTGCTCCTGAATGTGGGGCTACTCTTTTCAATGGAAGGATTTGTTTTTTGGTTTGTTTCTCACTTTGTTTAACACAACAGTTCAAACAATCATTTGTAGAATGTGACATTAGTTCATTATTATACCACTGACAACATGACTGCTACAAAGCCAGATGAAACCAACCAATTAGCTAAATTTCAGGCATGCCTCAATGAAGTAAAAACTTGGATGGCCTGCAATTTCCTACTGTTAAACTCAGACAAAACTGAAGTTATTGTACTTGGCCTCAAGCACCTTCGATGCACAGTTTCTAAAGATATCAGCACTCTCGATGGCAATGCATTGGCCTCCAGCACTACTGTAAGGAATCTAGGAGTTTTGATGAGGATGAGGATGAGAATATGTCCTTTAATGCACATATAAAGCAAATTTCTCTGACTGCCTTTTTTCCACCTCCGGAACACAGCAAAAATCAAGCATATCCTGTCCGAAAAAGAAAAACTAGTCCATGCATAACTTCTAGGCTGGACTACTGCAATTCTCTGTTAGGAGGCTGCCCCAATAAGTCACTAAAGACTCTCCAGTTGATCCAGAATGTTGCTGCATGTGTACTGACAAGAACAAGGAAAAGAGATCATATCCCACCCACTTTGGCTTCTTTGTCTGGCTCCCTGTCAAATCAAGAATTGAATTTAAAATCCTTCTGCTAACTTATAAAGCTCTTAATGGTCAAGCACCATCATATCTTCACAAGCTCATTGTACCCTATTTTCCCCTTAGACCAGGTCCCATGCGGTGGGCAACAAAGACATAAATATTCACCTTGTGTTTATTGTGTTTAAGAAAAAGAAAGGACCTATGTGGATGCATAACTGAAGTAAGTTACTTTGACATTAGTATAACATTTAGTATGATCTGTAATATTTTCTCGCTTTTCTTTGTTTGTACATAGATAAAATCATCCGCAATAAAGTGATTAAACAGCACTGGATCCTGTGTTGTAATGTGCACTCAATATAAGTATATATTCCATTCTTAAAAATGGAAAGCAGTTTAATGTGGGTTCCAAAAGAACTGATGGCGAGTATTGTTTAAAAAACAGAGTGACAAAAGGAAAATGGGTTCAGGTCGAAGCATGGAGGTAAAGAATTGCTATGTGTCTGCCCAGCGTGAGGATTATGTGTGCTCTCATTATGTGAGTGGATGGTGAAGCAGTTCAGTGAAGCACGTGGCAGGTTAGAGTTTAAGACCTGGTGACAACACTGGCTGGGTTATCTCATTTCATCCACACTCAGATTAGCCTCTGTGCTGGTCCAATAGTGTGTATGTACACACATCTTCAAAGAGGCTGTGATTAACAGGCCAAAGAGAAGTAATTACAGCCGGTGAATGACATTATCTTAAAGCACTGCAGGCTAAGCAGATCCACAGAAACATGATCTTTCCAGTGGCTCATATCTGCACTATTCTCTCTCTCTTATAGTTAGGAAACATTTAATATAATGTAACAGGATGGAAAGAGCTGTGATTGGATTGAACAAAGTATGTAAATGACTGTACTTTTTATGCACTTTTGTACAGAACTTGCTGAGACACACCATATGTCCAGGTGACCGTGTAAAATCTGCTACCTATAAAAATACATTCACTAAAATGCTGCTAAAACTTATACTTCAGATATTTAACTACATGCTTTATTTGATCTGATTCAAATACAATAACTGACCCGACACCAGAGGGAGTACCAGGAGTGCAGCATCATGGTGTTTTACGGAAACATGGCTGACCAGATGATGATTGTGGACTCCAGGAACCGACAGAGAAAAGGACACGCCCCCATCACCATCAATGGGACTACACTGGAGTCAGCAGCTTCAGGTTCCTCTGACCAGGACTCACCACACCAACACCATCAAAAAGAATGCAAGCACCTCTTCTTCCTCCACAGGCTGTGGAGGCTAAACTTGAACTCCAGTATATTATATATATATATATATATATATATATATATATATATATATATATATATATATATATATATATATATATATATATCCCCAATACACACACACACACACACACACACACACAATGAAGAAAAGGTCAGTTCTAACTCAAACAGTCTAATACACTTGCCTCTTAAAGACACACTTCCTTTAGAGAATGAGGGCAAAGTCTACAGCTCTATGTTTCTGGCTTCACTGCGCCAGACAAATGGAGGACTCATGACTTGTCTTCTCTGATGATGACTTCCAGGCTCTGACCAAATGAAGTGAAGAGGAATGACACAGTGAAAGGCGCAGTGGAGATGATGGAAGGAAGAGGGGGGAGGTATAGAGTGCATGCAAGGAAGTGCAAGGCTGAGCTCTGTGTTTACAGCCGTACATGGGCAGTGTATGAAAGCCAGCACATATACAGTAGAAGGGCACAAACACACTGACTGCCACTGAGTGGAATGTGACACTCTCTCGCTCTCTTACACACACACACACCTCCCATCTCACTGTAAAAACCTCGACATCCCTCCTCCTGCTGCTGCACACCTTCGCCTGCATTATTATCAGAGAAATGGGGGAGGCTGGGAAGGAGATGAGGAGTGAAAGAGGGGGGATGGGTAAATAAAGGACAAGAGGAGGAAAGAAAGGTAGACTGAAGATCATTTATAGGAATCTGTAACATTGCTGGATTCATTCATGTTTTTTATGATTTAACATGAATCCTACTACTATGATTGGAGAGCAATTTGTGTGTTCCACCATTCCTCCAATCATTCATCCAATCACTTCCAAACTTGCCCCAAAAAAGGTTCAGGGGATCATTCATTACATATGGTGTTCGTCATTTATGTTTTTTTAAATTATTTCATGTCAATTGAATGTTAAATAAATATTCAGCAGTGTTGCTTTTTACTTTCAAAACCTTTATTATTCAGATCTCTAATTCTGTCACTGAGAAATAACAGAGGAAGAACAAGAAAAATTGTGCCTGATAAGAAGTGCAAATCACTGTTGGCAGATGCTGATGTTGCCAAATACAAGAGATTGACACGTGGTCCCAAATCTCCAGATCATTCAGGTAAGAATTGTAAAGTATATTACTGATTTGCCATTTGGTTAGCATGCTAATAATGTACCTTGTGAGCCAGCTACTTTTACAGTCATGTTTTATGCCTATTGTGGTTGGCATGGCCTATGCAGTGCAGATGGTGCACATGGTCTCTGTATATATAAACATACAAGATATGGAAATGAGAACTTATTGTTTTCAATATGACTGTTTTCATGTGCAAATACCTCATAGTTCACAATGTGATTATGCATGTAAAGCCTCACCCTTTAATACAAGATGTCCACTATAGGCATATAAAGGAATGGATGTTATATTGCCTATATTTAGAAACACATAAAAGGACATTGAAAATATAATGATGGAGAAGAGAGACAAAACACAAAGCTATTGGCAGTGTTTTAATAAAAAATAGCATTATCTGGGAGGATTCTTTGAAGAGCAGTCACATTTCCCTGCCTTGATGCTCTTGTCCTGTTCTGTTGTCCTGTCCTGACAATGTGTGTATGTGTATGTGTAAGTGAAAGGTCATGTGATATGTGTTTTTAGGCAAGTTAGTATGGACAGAGATTATTTATAAAGTTGTGCTAAAAACACTTGTCAACAGAGATTGTTTTTATTTGTTTAAAATGAAAATCTATTAGTGTGGACTTGGCCTCATCCTCCTCCAACTCCTTTGAAATGTTAGTGACTCCTGGCTCATTCAATAAGGGTTAGCACCTTAAGGTGTGATCTTGAGTCTGACAGGACCATAGTCTTATCTTACAGACCAAGCATTCCCAAAGTCTGCCTTCAGTTTTTAGGCTGGACACTAGAGATGAAATGCTTAGGAGAAGAGTCCAGAGCTCTGTGAAGGAGAACCTGTGTATGGTCAAACAATTCACAAATAATAAGATTAAAAAGATGAGGAAGCAATGGCAAAATACAAAATTATGTCTTTGATTAAACAGGTCAGGTTCTCACATAAGCCAGTTCGCAGTCAAATTTCATTCCACTGTAAACCCATTCATTTACTCATTGACATTTTAACATTTAGTCAAGTCATTGCATGGACCAACATTGTAAATTACTCCCTGTCAACCTGCTTCTGTTGAACCATTTTTTACAGTCTGCAGTCACTTCAGTCATATTGGATACTTTAGGATATTGAGATTGGAATAGTATGTGGTTTTTGCAGATTGACACAGATGACAATCTGATGAGACATGATTGGAACTTCTCTCTCATACTCTTTGTCATGCCCCATACATCAACCCAAACTCATTTTATAACAATTCCAACAGCAATGCCTTTGAAGTCTGAAAGACCATTTGAAAGACTGATTGCATCTCAGCTACAACAGCAGACTTTTCACACAGTTTTTGAATGTTGAATTTTGCAACAGATATGACTTTTGCAACACTTTTGCACTGAAATGTGTTTAGACGTCACTTTTTACCGATTAGTTAGTTTCGAGTGTACGCCAGCTTTATCATTCACTGTACCTTTGTCTGCTGTGAATATAATGGCTAACAACTCTGGGAACTGGGCGTATGGGAGCGCCTTGGGAAGACAAATAAATAAATTTGATGTTGGACATTACAGGCTGGTGGGCCTAACCAGCTACAAACACATGATAAAAAAAAAAAAAAAAAAAGAAAAACCTCTCCCATAGCTTTGCAGAGGAGGTAAAACAGATTGAGCAGAGAGAGCACAATACTGACAACCTGAGAAAGTAGCTGGAACTGGAACCAAAGCTACCCTTGTGGCTGGCAGAAAGCAGAAACATTGATATTGTGTGATACTGATATAGCATTAATGGTCTATCAATACTGTTGTAAGTGAAGCAGGCATTGGAACTGAAACATGGTCTGGAGGGTCAAGCAACTAAGGTCAAGAAAGACAAACAGGCAGAGACCAGGGTAAATTCTGAAAATCTGCAAGTGAGACAGACAGAAAAGAGATACAGGACACACTAGATCTCCCTGAGTATATTATAGTGTCTATCCATGTGTAATCAGGACAGAAGGCAAAGGGGGTCGAAATGTTACTGAACATCAGCAAGAAGTTGACTTTGGACAAAGGAGGTAACTCAAAGGATGAGACAGACTTAGTAGAGTAGTGGGAGAACTGAAACATACCTGGTAACACTGAGAAAGAAAGTGAATGTTGAGAAAGCGAGAGAAACACAAATTACATAAGAGAGCAGATGCTGTGCGCCTCTCTGGCACGGGAGCACATGACGGGAGCACATCTCCGTTTCCCGGCGGGTCCGCACTCACAGCCTGCAGTCATACAGAAACGGTTTATCACCAGAACTCACATTTACTGTTGAAACTTTGGTCCGGTAGTACGCACGAGGGTGCACACTCGGCGTCTACCGGCTCCCCACACACAGACGCAGACTCACCCCTGTGATGCTGCTGCCCATCTGACCGCACGGCCAAACGGACTCATTTCCTGGTCATGGCTTAAATAGCGAATAGTGGCGCTAATCACAATACATGTGACACGGACTGAACCATTATATTTATTTACAGGTGTTTTCTGATTTATTTTGTGTTTGTGTAGAAACAAAGAGCCATTTGTTAAGCATTTCTGTTTTATTATGGTTATGTTTACAGTTTATTATTATTTTGTCATTTCCCTTTATTTATTAAGTTAATAAGCCTGAAACCCCAAGCAATTAGCGGTGGTCTGCCCGAGGGGAGGGGTTAAGGGCCTATAAATAGGGTGCATTTCTGCTCTGCCAGTGTTGGAGTTGGAGTTGTTGGAGTGTGATGTTGGCAGTATTATTGTGGTTGTATCTCGTGAGTTCCTGTGTACATACTTTTGTTGTTGTTCTTGTTTTGTTTTTTTTTTTGTTCCTGGCACCCTTTTCCTGCACTGTAAATATTTTCACTGTTGCGTTGGTGTTGGTAATAAACCCATCAAACGGAGTTTTTGGTTGGACCATCATTTTTCGTGGTATCCTGCAACGAACCCGCGACAACCGGCATTATCTTTGCCAGGACAAATGTACACCAAACTATAGTATATTCATATGGAAATATTTCTGTAAGTTTATACAGTAGAAGTCAAGTCTAACTGTCAAGATGAGACAGAATGCAGCAGGCTTATGTTGTTTGTCTACCTGCCAAACCACTGCTATTTTCAAAGTTGTCTGAACATGAATTCTCAGTTAGCAGTATCTAGCCATGTAGAAGTTGTATGGCTTGGCTGGATGTTTATGACATAACTTACCTTACTGTGCACGGTTTTCGATGGAACTATCTTCCAGCAAAGAAATAGTTCCAAAAATGGTTGATGATGTGTTCTGTGGATCTAGACCAATCACTTGAATTTACAGACTTGGTAACATTTACCAGACAAATGTTTTGTTAGGTCAGTGCTTGTCTGACTCAAGAAGAATGAACAACACAGTTTCTAATAGCAGCATCTAACATTCAATTCTGTGTATTAATACATGAGCTACATGAGACTTCTTGCAAACCCATTTTAGGGTAAACTAGAGTTCCATCTGTTATAGCACAGATGTGTCGACACTCTGTTGTGAATAGGGAATAAGGGATTTACAAATACAACAAAAAGTTCGAGACAAATTGCTGTTCCTCGTGACTAATTCGGTATGTATTTACATACAGACTGTAGTAATTGTTTTGAAATAGTGTAATTCACAGAAAAAATCTAAAACGTAGATAAGAAGACAAAGAAGAAGCCTTCATGCCAGCTGTACATTAGATTTGGTTGTGCAAAAGATCTGATCTAAAGCTATGCAGTGGCAGCTATAGACAACTGTCAACCTGTTAATTCATTGCCAGCCTCAGTCCGTCTTCCCATATACCCCTGATCCTGTCTGTGTCTCTCTGCCTCCCTGTCAATCAACAGCAGTGTGAGCAGCCTGCATGGAGATAGCTGCACCATCAAACCAGCTCACCCTGCCCTGCCCTTCCCAGCGGTGATGGGTGGCGTGGCACCAAGGCAAGAGAGCTATGGATACAATGAAGAGGGTCACGGAAAGAGAAAGAATGAGAGAATTTCAGGCTCAGTTCTTTTGAGCTTGAGGGGTCAGCATGAATTGCCATCAGAGGAAATCTAGTTAAATGAGAAAAACCTGCCTGCCAATGAGAGAGCAGAGAGAGAGGACTCCTCTCCTTTTTCTCCAACAGAGGGAAATAATTTTAGCTTGCTGTGTAGCTGAGGTGCTGCCAAGCCAATTACACATTGTATGTTAAATTAAGTGGCTGTTATATGCAGCTCTTAGTAAATGATACACTGAGGAATGAACAAAATGTCCAAAACTCATAAGCAAACAAAGAAAATGTATTAAGTGTAAAGATAGTGTTAGTCAAAAGACACCATTGTTGTACAGACATTTGCGTTTTGTCCTTCACAAAGCTGATATTTTATCTAATAAAAACAATTCAAGTTGAACTTTGAAGGCTAGATATTGTATAAGCATTGAAATCATGGGCCAAGGGAATCAAAGAGTGCTGATGAGCATTACTGTGCTCTATAAAATGACATCATTTGACGTTGGTGCAGTAATATAAATCTCTGCAATGTTCTAATGGTCAACCAGTACCAATGCTGTAGACCAACTTTAAAATGATGTGCACAACAGTACAAAAAAAAAAGTGATGCACTATTGCGCTTTTGTTTCAAAGCATCACAACAACTACACACATTCCTGTACTTAAGAGTGGAAATTGTGAGAAAGAGTTCACAGAGGCAGATGAAAAGATTTCAGGTGATCATAGTTCATAAGAATCCATCCATCCAGCCGAACCTCCTCCCTCTGAGAATTTGGTTGCAATAGAATATCACTCTACTTCCTCTTTTACTCCAGATGGATGTGAGCCATAATTCCTACAGCATCTAGAGTGCTTTGTCTACTGAACAAGCATTTTAGGACCTTTGCTGAAAAGACTTTCATTTTCCTTTGGGAGGACAGTCTCCTAAAAGTAGACTCACTGTCGACGGGTTATGCCTAACACCGGACACTCGCCACCATTAATCCAAAACTGAAAAAGCCTTTTGGATGACAGGCAAGACATCTTTACAAAACCTACAAAGTACAGTTTCCTTTGAGTAGCCACTTCTACATATTTGTATAAATAAAACATAAAATTTTAGCGCCCCCTAGACACTGGTACATAGTACAGTAAATGTTAAACACATATACATACAAGAACAAAAGCTCAAGCTGCTTTTTAATGCCTCATGGAAGAGGGATAGTAGGGAACTTCCCATGCCCATAATGACCACCTGCTTTTAAAGTGAGTCTTCACCTTTTTAAATAAGAGAAAACTAAGGCGGCTAATAAATTAAATCATGCATGATCACTGGAATTACTTCACATAGGCACTAACAAGCATTACAATTTGTATTTGTTGTATAGATATAAATATAAATATTACAAACATGCAAAGTGCAAATGAATATAAATTATAAATCTAGATGCATTCATTATTATAAATCAATTTTAAATCAATTATTATTTGACAGGAACACCCCATGTGTTGCAATAATCCACTTTCATATTATTAACATTGTTAACAAACACTAATATTTCTGTTCTAATTTACTATTCAATCAATCATCACTGAAAGAGCAACCAGTAGACCATTGATTTGTGGAAAAGCCTCTCACTTTGGTATGTGCCATCAAACAACAGCCACCACAGCAGTCCATCTCTTTTATGGAACATGGTCAGCTCTTCTCACATGACATAATGGCCTGTTCGGAGACAACAATGCCATTAACCAGAGCTAATTGCTCCCAGCACTTTAGATTCTCCTGTCATTTTGACACTTGGGTTCATTGCAGGGATGATTAAAATCTGTATTGTGTTGATCATTGTCAGACAATGAAATATGCTTTCTCATTAGTCTTCAGAGTGATTCTCTGTATAAAGCCTGTCCTGGGTTGATGTCCAATAGCATATTATAAAATTCAAATTCAGTATTTAATCTGAATTGGTTTAGGGCCATATTGAATCTGATCAGTTTAACTATAAACCAAAAATTAAACCAAAGTAATTACAGTTAAATAATAAATATTCAATATTCACCTGTTATTGGCTGAAGTAGGAATAGTTTTGGGTGCCAGTCTGCTTACTGTTAGAACCTGTAGCTCTGAAAATGAGATGTGCAGCTGAAAAAATAAAAGCTTTCTTATAGTTTTATGAACCTAACAAATTAGCCTACTGACAGTAACCTAGTGACCTTTTCTAATTTTTCAAGCTACCTGATTCAAAAACGGGTGGTCCTGATTCACAACCATTAAGCTGAGTATCTTAAATTATTGGTATGGTATAAATCAGGCATGGAAACTGTGGCCCACTGAACAATGTTTTTGCTGACTAATTTAAATTCGCAAAGGCTAGCAAACCTGGAAGATGAGCTTTTGAAAGAATGCATGGTAGAGACAGCAGGTCTCTTGAGTCCAGAGAGCAAAGGCAAGTTTGTAAAAATGAGTTTGTCATGCAGGACAGTGACTCGCCACATGGAACTGATGGACAAAGATATAGGCAGAGAGTTCAACAAAAAGGCGAGTCTTTTAAGATATATTCACTAGCACTGGGTGAATGTAATGACAAAAGAGACACCGCTCAGCTCCTAAATTTTATCCGAGGGAATTATGACAATTTCGAGACAACAGCCCATGTCACCACGAATGCATTGCCAAACTTAGCTGAAAAAAAAACGTTTGGCTGCTGAAAAGAATCCAGGATAAAGTGAAAAAGGAAAATCCTGACCAGGATGTAAATTTCCTTCAACTGCATTATCCATCAGGAATCTCTGTGTAAGTCTGTATTGCAGCTTAATCATGTTGTGAAAAATCCATCAGAAATCTCTGTGTAAGTCTGTATTGCAGCTTAATCATGTTGTGAAAAACTTTATACGACAAAGGGGACTGCAGCATCATCAGTTTATTACGTTCCTTGAGGAAAGCGAAGCTGATCACCAGAACTTGCTTTACCATTGTCATGTCCGCTGGTTGAGTTTGGGGAAAGCATGTCAACGAGCTCATTTTTGGAGTTAATGGGGAAATCTGACAAGTTTCCAGACTGGCTTTGTGACTTCGCATTTGCTGAAACAGCTGCAATTGGAACTGATCGATCTTCAGTCTGAGTCCATCTTAAAGCCACATTTCCAAACATCCAAGCACAGAGGACGCTGGTGCTGTTTGGCTCTACCTACATGTGTGAGCCGACATGAGCAACATTGGTCAATTTAACCAGCAAAGCAATCCTAAATGTTTTCTACATTTATGTTCACTTACAAAAAAAACACTACTGAAAAGGAGAGACCCTGAGAGGTTAGCAGAGTATTTTCCAAACCGGGATCCAAAAGTGAAACCAGCTCTAGAGGCAAACCATAAGGCTGTTTGAACTAGGGTTGTGTATTTTAGATTTTAGTGCTTTGAATACCTTGTTCTGATTCATGTTATGTAATTTCAATGCAAAAAGGAAACCAAATATATTGAAAGCAAAAACAAAAAATTTGTCAGGTTCTCAAGTTTTATTGCTTTAATTAACATGTTAGCATCAGAGGTACTTTTAGACAGAGAGCAGGTACTACAGATGCTTCCCTTGTTTCCAATGCAAATATGATGATAGCCATGGATGTGCCCATGTACAGGCTTGACTATTTGCCACTGAGTTGGCTGAACTTTTTTCAACTTTACTCAATGTCATGTGACCATTGGATGACAAAGCAGTTCACAAATGGATAAAATGATTGCAATCACAGTACCTCTGTCCTTTGCTTCCCCTGTCCCCATCTAATCTAAGTAGCATCAGCAGAGGTAGTCTACAAAGATGCCTCAGGCTAAATGGCTGTTCCACAGTGACCTATTTCCCAGATAGTCATGTGCCTCCCATTTTTTGTGATGGATGCTTTCAGACATCCTTCCCTCCTCCCCTGACTGTTTCTTGCCCCACAGATGAGGACATTTGGCAGTGTGTGTGTGTATGTGTGTGTCTGTCTGTTTGTGTGTGTATGTCTGTGTGTGAGTGTGTGTGTGAATGTGTGTGTTTGGGTAGCACGGTGTGCTGCATAGTTGCCAGCTGGCCTTGCTTTAATTCAAAAGCCCACACAGAGGGAAACATTAACACAAGCATGGCTCAGTCACAGACATGTTGAAACACTTGACCTCTGTGGCATCATTTTGACAAATTGTATTGTTATTGGGGCAGTGCAAGAGGTGGAAGTAACATGAATAATAGTGGTTTGGGGTCAGGCGTGATAAAGCCCTGTCGGGGGCGGGAAGCACCATTGCTGGGAGAGAGCAGTGTCATGGTGTATGATGGTAAATGGATGAGAATGAATTCTAACGAGGGGAGAGGAAACAGACTCAAGGTTCAGGATTAAAATCTACTGGCATTATAGTGCCACAAGTATGTGTGCACCCCTGTCCAAGTATTTTTGGTCTTGGTTTGTTTCACCTGGTTCAGTGTAGGCCCTCAGTTTCTATGAAGTGAAGTCCTAAAACCATTGTTAATTTTGTCAACGAAAACTTAAACGAAAACTTTTCGTTGACGACCCTTTACTCCGTGACTAATTTGTGACGAGAATGTAAATTTACGTAGTACTGACAACAAAAACTGAAACGAAATCTCTGTTCATTATGAACTGACGAGTACAAACGTGACGAAAAAGCTGACACTGGCCGGCCGGACAATCTGGGTTACAACAGTAATCAGTGCCTTGATTGTTTTCCCTTTTAACCAATCGGTCTTTGTCAGTCACGTGTTCTGACCACCAGACACGCCCACCATGCGCCATTTTGGGTGTACCGCGGATGTAAACAACACAGAACATAACGTAGATCCGTAGGACTGCGACAACACTAACACTAGTTCTTTATGTGCTTAAGAGAGGCTAAGAGTCCAGAAGACTTCAGAAATGTCATTTACATCTCTCTTACCTGCCTTTATGAAAAAAGGGAGATATGGCGTTGAAAGTGATGCCCTTCTGTCTCACCGCTGCGACCCAGGCGATCCGACGCCTCTTCGCTATTTCCTCAATCTGCAGTCCATAACCTCTTTTCCAAGTGGGAAACCGAAAAAAAATCCTACGTTGTGGTCAACTTCTCTGCCATTTTTTTCGTGTGACTTAGTATGGCAGCCTTTCACACAACACGAGTATGACAAGTAACAAGGGAGTGTCAGTTACATGTATTTATTCTTCCAAAAGAACTCACCGTGTATCTTGTTCGTCCATGCCTTTCACAATGACTCATATGAATGCTTTCTTAACTAATCTGCAGGACGGCATCATTTGGCAGTGCTCATTCAAGTGAGGGTTTTCTGCTCTGTCACCACTATGAGGAAGGTTTAGTTAAATTTAGGCACCTAAGGGCCTGAGTCTACTTCAAATAAAGTGTCTGTCAGACCATCAAACAGAATCTGAAAAGCACCTCCCTACATCTTTCTGGCAAAGGAGCCGTGGGGGCTATGTCCAACGAACTTGGAGTGAGGTCAGTTGGGATGGATACACTCTTTTGCATTTAGACACATCTTTCAAACTACTTAGTTTCAAGCATGCTGAACCCTTAAAACTACTTGGGTAGGATTAGGGAAAGATCATAGTTGTTAAAAAGTGTGCTTCTCACTATATATCTTAGTGTGTTTTATCTAATCCAGTCTAATCCAATCTGATCTGATCTAATCTAATCTAATCTAGTCACATGCTTTGTGTTAACTTGACCAGCCACCCTGACCTGCTCCAAGTGGGCTTTTATGGTGCCCCTAAAACATCATGCCGCTTCTGTTGTTTCTCGGAGAGGACAGCCTACATAACTACTGAATGTGCTGAATTGGAGTATGACTACCTACTACTACAGGCTATAGATTAAAACACAACTTTCAGTCCATGTGTTTTTGTGATACATAGGTTGCCAGGAGCAGATAAAGGCAGCTCTGCATGTGTGCTTTGTTCCCACAACGAAAGGAAAAAAATGAAAAGAGGAAACAGCATTAGGCTAAGTATACATCTATATATACACTGTGTGTGGTATGTGACTACACACATTTCTTAATAGTTACTGTTCTCTTCTTAGTGTGTGTAATGTATGTTAATACAAAAGCATGCCAGCACATACACTTGTTCATCCACCTCCGACTGAGCAGTAATGTTCCAATGGGAATATTCAGTGCTCAATCCGACCCTCCTCCGACTCTACTGCACATCTTCACCCCTCCTCCCCCTCCACCCCCTCCTCTCTGAAATGTACACACTCTGTCTTTTACAAGTGAAAACCACAGCTCATCACACACATGCAACCTGATCGACAAAGCTGCAATGACAACAACTGGGAGCCATGATAAAGCTAATGTGAGGCCATTTCAGCAAGACAGACCTTGGCTAAATGTCACAGTGTTATATGTCTCCAAGATACTGATTTTGCTGTTCTTCCAAGTTTCTAGTTGGCCCCTCTTCAGATAACTGTAGTGAATGCAGTCCCATGACAACAACAGAAAAAACGAATGGGGAAGGTTGGTGCATATCAATTTTGAGGTACACAGATATATCATCATTCATGTACTGTACATAAACAAACATGTTAAATACCAGCAGAGACACCATTATAAGACATAACAACACTACCAGGCCTGCAGCCACTGTCCATGATAGAAAACTGCTGAAGATGATGATGCTGAAATGACCTTACAACCAAAAGTTGCAGCACAAAATGTCTATTGACATAAGGAGTTGGTTAAACCTCATTAATCATTCAAGTTCTTTATCAATCAATAAAAGCTGTTTCCAGTTTCTTGAGTGTAAGAATTTGCTGTTTCATATCTCTTCTACTGGTCAAACCTACTACTGAGCTACTGGTCAAATAAATCAATGTGAAGATGTCATCCTTGGATGCTCGGAACTTTAGAATGTTTTTCAACTATGTATAGACTAATAATCATTGAAAATAATTGTTAGTTGCAGCCCTAATCCAAAATTCAGGTCAGTTTCGCAATCGTGTTTATGATATTTGATCATATAGTTCCCAGTTCAAATCCATTTTATTTTAGGTTTAAGAAAAATGACTGAAAATGTCATTAAAAAGCACTCTACCTCAGGCCACCACCAGTGTAACCTCAGCATACTAGCATGTACATACACAGTATATAACCCATGTGCTAGGTAGATAAGGTCTGTCCTTATTGAAATTGAAATCACTGTGAAAGGCAAAGCTACTGGTATTTTCTGGGTCTTTCTGCATGACTAGAAAACCAAGCATCTGGCCCACCCAAAGACATCAACACAGCTCCTACCCTGTCAGCGGCTGTCAGCTGAACGGCTAGCATGACACACACACGCACACACTGTACTTCTAATCTAAGCCTGAATAATACTAACCTTCTGCCACTGTGTCAGTATGGTGATGTGCATGTGTGGTCACAAAGTGTATACATCCAAATACATACAAAATGACTCTTCACATTTACAACTTGAAAAATGCATCCTGCAATTGACTGATTTCCAAGGAGGTTTGCACAGACATGCATTGTGTGTGCCGGCTCTTACCTGTGGTGGAATGCAGACTCTCCAAGCTCCAATAGCGAGACAGGACCCCCCTCAGAGTTCCACCCAAGCTACCTCCTCCTCTGCCTCCACCCATACATCCACCCACCCCGAGACCTCCGTCCACCATGCTGTCCACCCCTGCGCCTGTCAGGCTTCCTCCGTCCGAGTCGGACCCAGGTGACAGTCCCGAGCTGCCACTGCCACTGCTGCCACAGCTGCCCCCAGGCAGGGGCACGCCCCCCTCCGAACCCTGCTGGGTCCGCATCCAAATTTGAATGTACAACAACAAGGGGGGGAATGGATGTGTGCAGTGGAGAAGTAAGTGGAAATGAAGAGGAGGCGAGGCGGCTGAGCAGGTGGTTTATTCCCCCCCAGCAGGGAGAGAGCGCAGAGGAGGAGGAAGAAAGGGAGGTGGCCTCCTGGCTGATATCTGCTGCACTATTCGCTGAGGTAAGCTTCAGCTGTCAACTTGCTGCTTCCTCCCTTCATGCACAGAAGAGGAGAGGTGTAGCAGCGCCCCTCTCCTCCCTGCAGCTCTCTGCTCTGGATCGCTTCTCATTCAGGAGAAGCCCTCTCTCTCTGCTCCTATGTGTCCGGGTCTCTCTACCCATTTGCACACTGCTTCATTTCCACACATTAACTCACACAGACCATCTCCCTCTCTCTCTCTCTCTCTCTCTCTCTCTCTCTCTCTCTCTCCACTGACATCAGTGGGGGTCCTGCAGGGGGGTTTCTGCGGCTCGACCATGTCATTTGCCTGCTAGCAACAGCGTGGACGGCTCACTAATGGTGCAGGATCCATTGAAGTGGAGACTGAAAACAGCTCTCCCTCAGTCCACCCTTCTCCGCCCTCCCAAACACACTAGAACAAACACACACACACACATACACTATGTTGTTTTTTGTTAGCTTTTTTTTAATCCACAGTGAGTTACAGGGCAGATTGTCAGATTAAATTCCTAGTTATTTTTAGCCATATTGGATCTGTGACTTAAATGAGTAAGGTATAATATATATGTTATCGGAATGATGTACAATATGGAGAATCTACATTGTAAATAGTTGTTGATGGAACTTGATAACTTGTTGGGAAGTGACGAGACGATTAGTTCTCCTGAGCATTTATTATTCAGCCGTAACTGGGAGAATACACATCTCATGGCAGGAATCCAACACAAAAAACAGAATCAGTGCTGCCCACTGCTGGCACAAATAAAATACAACACCCAACAACTACGGTGGCTCTAACAGGACAAGACAGTCACTTCGCAAATGATCTACATCATAATACATATATTGTTGTGGTTTAACAGGTACCAGTTTTGGAGGGTGGTGCCAAAGTTGTTAATAAATTCAACGAAAATCAGTGACTGATTCATATAGCAGTATTAAATATCTTTTAGCTGACTAAACATGAAAAGCATAAGGGAATGACTGTATGCCCAAGCAATTGACAGGATACATTTATTCATTCAGCAGGTATTATTTGCAGTTCAATCAATCAATCATTGCCTTAGTAAAGAAGGATGATACTGGCTAAAGTAGATCAGGTTTTTGTAATAGGCTCAGTATGCAACAATTGTTTTTACTGTCCTCTCTGGTTAAATGTTTCAAGTCAGTTGCACCTCTGATGACGCCAAACGTAGTTCCTAATTATGCCACCTGAGGTCAGCAACTACATTATTTGTACCTCCTATTAAGTTGCTCTTTTCAGAATCAGTTCTAAGATATCTTTGTCTGAGAACTGAACTTGGATGAACCAACCCTTAATGTACCACTTCAGACTTCAAGACTAAAGTCCTTGTGTTCAATACTATTTTAACTGTGTCCTGCATTTAATTTTGATGACTCTGACTTCAGTGTGATGCTTGGGCAACTGACACACACAATACAGTGCCAGGGATGAAAATGCCAGAGTGATAGGAACAGCAGCAGATGTGGTGAAACCACAAAAAGGCAGATTGTGACACCAACACAGAGATATTAGATACAGATACACACATGTGTGCACACTGATGAGATGTGCATGAACACAAACAAACAGAGAAATTCATCTGTCCTTCAAGGATCTGGATCAGGATCTGATAGTCCAAGAAATATGCAGACTGAGTGATGATAGTTATTGCACAGTGATAGCATACCACAACACTCTGGATACTGTAATTGTGTGTACATCACCCCCAAAAAGAAAGAAAATATACTGTAGATATATTTCAAATATTGTTATGTTGCATACATTTGAATTCCTTCTATACAACTTTAATTGTGCCATCCTTAATATGCAGTCACAGTTCTGAAGTTAGGTTTTGGTTTAGACTTTGTTTTTGTTCTCAGTTTTGTCACTCCATCATGCCATTGTTCTGTTCATGTCATAGTTTTTTCAGTATAGTCCTGTCATGTCGTTGTCCTGTCCTGTCATATGTATTGTTTAGTTCTGTCTGTTCTAGTTCTGTGTTTTGGTTTCCGTTCTGTCCATCTCATTTCTCTGTCCAGTGTCTTGTCTCTGCCTCATTTCACTCACCAGCCACACCCACCTCATCATGACACCTGTGTTTTCTGTTGAAGTTAATTACCACTGGACACTATTTAAGTCAGCTGTTTTCTGTTCGCTGTTGCCAGATTGTCACCTCTATTCACGTCACGTTTTCTCTTCATGTTCACGACCACGTCCATGTCCATGAATTGCCTAGTCTTGCTGTGAGTTTTGTTAAGACTTTAATTTATTAAGACTTTTGTTTAATCAGCGACTGTGTGATGCGCCTGAGTCCGCACCTGCCCATTATGACAAAATGCTCATCTTTAAGTCCTAAAGATCGACTTTTATAAACATAAGTGAAAGAATCTGAAGTGGGGTGAAATTGTCTGTTTTCAAGAAATGTATATAATCAGATGTCACATTTTTTCACTCAACAGCAGATTTCTGCTTGATTCTGTCTTCTTTCGATATGCAAGCACACATTTTAAGATAAATAAAATTGTGATGTGAAAAAGTGCTACGGGTGTGGAGGTTCCTTGTCTTACCTAAGACCAGATATTTCCAAATACAAATATGAATTTGCCAGTTACTTAGGCAAAACCCTTGTTGACAATGTGTTATATTCATTATATCATTATATTCATCTCTGTCATACAAACCCCACAAAAAAAATGAATAGAGCATAAAATAAAAAAATAATTCTGTCATAATCTGTTTGTATGGATCTGTATCTGGTTAGAGGGACGGTCTAGACTTTGAGTTTTAGTGACACCTTACTGCAGCCAACAGGTTCAATAAGGAACTGCACTGGTTCTGTGTTACAGTTTTTTTCTATTGGTTTGGCTCATTTCTTGAAACAGAAATTACATTCTCAAAACTCTAAGATCATTTGGCAAAACAGTCTTACAGTTCAGCACAACACCATAGCTCACTTGCAAAAGCACATATCTCTTCCAAAACTGTTCACTTGTGTGTCAAAACTAAGTTCCTTTGCCATATATTTAATCAGTGCCCCCAAAATGCAAAGATCCTTCTCAATTGCTTTGGCTCATTTCCTGAAACAGACCGGACATTCTCAACACTCTTGGTTCTCTTGCCAAAACCACCTGGATGGTTCAGCACAACAACATGGTTCACCTGCAAAAAGCTCATATCTCTCCAAAAACTGTTCACTCATGTGTCAAAACTAAATTTCTTTGCCATTTATTTAGTCAGTGGCCCCAAAATGCATCGTCCCTTTGGCGTTGTGTAAGCACTGCACGTCAAAATGTTTAGGTGTTTTGTCACTATGGCAGAGGAGCATTGAAACATCCCTCATGTCTTAGCCCAGTCCTTCATTGACTGTGGTTACTGTACTAGTTTGTTTTTGTCTAGCTAACAAAATACAATTGTGTATAAAACTGGAAAAAAAAAAGGATGCCAAAGAAACAGTAACCATTATCATTTACACGCATAAAGTAACTTCCATACGTCAGAAGCACAATGACATATACAGCATAATATACTGTAATATAAACACATAAACAAAAACAAGGAAAATTATATGAAGCCTACAGAGCTGTACATAAAGCTGGAGCTTCACAACACTTCTTCATTGGTTGCTGTCCTTTACCCTCCCTTTCCTGGCCACCGTCCTCCTTACCCTCTCCTGGCCACCGTCCTCCTCACCCTCCTGGCCGTCCTCCTCACCCTCTCCTGGCCACCGTCCTCCTCACCCTCCTGGCCACCGTCCTCCTCACCCTCCTGGCCACCGTCCTCCCCACCCTCCTGGCCACCGTCCTCCTCACCTCTCCTGGCTGTCCTCCTCACCCTCCTGGCCATCCTCCTCACCCTCTCCTGGCCACCGTCCTCCTCACCCTCCTGGCCACCGTCCTCCTCACCCTCCTGGCCACCGTCCTCCTCACCTCTCCCGGCTGTCCTCCTCACCCTCCTGGCCGTCCTCCTCCCCCCCCTGGCCACCGTCCTCCTCACCCTCCTGGCTGTCCTCCTCACCCTCCTGGCCGTCCTCCTCACCCTCCTGGCCATCCTCCTCACCCTCCTGGCCGTCCTCCTCACCCTCCTGGCCACCGTCCTCCTCACCCTCCTGGCCACCGTCCTCCTCACCCTCCTGGCCGTCCACATACAGCTGTCTGTGTGGCCACGGATTCTCATCCACATCCCAGGGTATATTGTCTCTTGCGATGCAACGAGGGAAGAAACAGCGAGCATGTGTCAACCATCCCCTCCACTGATCTCCTGTAATATCTTCACACGCAGCATCCATTGCATGGAGCAGGGAGCACTGATTTGGAGCCTGATGCTCAGACACTCTCCACCTCCAAGCAGAGAAAAACTCCGCTCTCAGGAAAGAAGAGTAAGGTGGTAGGAAGACCATGACCATCCTTGGCTGAGCAGTGAACCAGGCCCTGAAGAGCCACAGTGGAAATTCATTGTCCCACACAATGACATAGTTTTGTAGGTGAGGCCCAGCGAGACCTCTGTCATTGTCAGGGATCAAATCAGAATAAAGGTGGACCAAGAAGATGAGGAGCTTCTGTGTGTGTGTGAAACTCCTCTTTCATTAGTCAAGTTCTAGTTTCACCTGACTGTCAAGGAATCAGTTTATCAAATGTTCCCAGAGATTCATATATGATATACATGGTATTATGTTCTTCTACTCATTTTGACAATTGAACAGACTATTTTGCATGTGATGACTTATATGATGAAATGATGCTGACATGTTTTGGAAAGAACGACCATTAGACTGAGGATCTGACAATCAGTTTAGATCAACAAGATCTATTCACTTGAACATTGTGCTAACAGCAGGCTACCTGTGCTTAATCATTTGCAAAGATGTACTGAGACATTGAGACATGTACTAAGACATTTGCAATTTGAAGAAAGATTGTGTTGTGAACAATTGCCAAGCAGTTTGGAGGATTGTCCACGTTGTTTTGAGAATGTAATTTCTGTTTCAAGAAATGAGCCAAACCAATGGAAAAAAACTGTAATGCAAGCCTCAACTGGACATATCAAACACTGTTCTCTAATACTGATATTAATACTGACAAATGATGATGACATGCTGCCAGGAACAGTTGTAATATGTGTGCATACTCATGTACCCTGATGTGTTTGTGGTTGCAACACATGCAAAATGTAAATCAGTGATTCCCTTTCAGCACAAACTTAACACAGATTAACTGAGATATTATCAAGATGAACATTTATCAAGAGTGCTATGATATTCCAACAATAGAAAGCAGAGATAATTATCATTGAACACAATGTTCCCATGACCTGAACTATCAAATCTGTAGCTATGTAATGAGCTACAGATTTTCAGTCTGTGAAGATGTAATAGAAGAATAACATGCAACACTGTTACATTGGGCAGGTCTCTTCCTCCTGTTAAAATGTTGTGTTTATATGTGATCATGTAATTATTTGTCTGTCTATTGTCCTTCCAGTGGGTTTCAGAAAGACTCCAGACTAGTTTCTTATGATTTGAGGTTGCACATGTAACACACATATCTCTGCTGTTTCCTCCAATGACTGTTGTGAATTATTTAACTAACATGGATGATAGATACTCTTAGAGTCAACCAACCACAGTTTCCTTTTACCACAACATGACTTGCTGAGCTGCTGTCAGACCAATAAGACACAGACTGTAAGAAATGGGAGGTGGGACATACCTGTTCTGACAAATAAAACAAAACTGGCAATATGGATTGTACTGTAGGTGTACTGTATACTGACATCTATTATTGTAAAGAAATTTGGATTGTTCCTACTTTACATTCAATGGGGAATAATGAGAAATTCTGAGGATTAAGAAACATTTAACATTTATGTTATTCTGAAATTCATGGACATTTAACTTTTCACTCAAATTGTTAAATGGATATTTTTTAAAAAGCAAATGCAAACTCAAAGTATATTGACTAGTGAAAAGATTTTGGTCCCCACTGTATGTTGTTATAATGCTTGACATTAACTTTGACATGAACTGATTTGTGAATCATTATAATTGTACTTTTTTAAAATGTAAGTTGTGCATATCACCTCATTAGCCATGTTGACATTTTAAAAATTGTATTCAGAATGCAAAAAAGGTTCAAATAATGCAAACAAACACACACACACCACACACACACACACACACACACACACACACTGTGCCATGTTGCCATGCAAGGCCATGTAAATTGGGGTTCATCTCCAAATTCACAGCTCTATCTTATGCAAAACAGGCAAACCGTGATGAAATGAATAAACATCCAGAAATGCATCAGGTTCAAAAGTTCCAACAGCCAATGCACCATTCAACAACCCCAGATGAATCTCAATAAGAGTGCAGTATCTAAAATGCAGATGACTAAACCAGAGTGAGTACTTACAGGAGCAGGAGATGCGTCTTTTCCAACCCAGGCAGTCAAGGCCGATGGGGGTGCTCTGAGAGAAGCAGTGGGCCTTGAGGGAGGAAGGCTTCAGGAAGGCGTCAATGGGCCCAAAGGTGACCCCGTCATCAGCCTGTGGAAATGGAAGAGGATTAGTCCAAATCACAGATATTATCACTGAGTCATTTTTTTTGCTAATAATGAACTGGACTGTAAAAGACAAACGCTTACTGGACACAACTGAGTGATATGCAAAGAAGAGAATACAAGATCAACGGACATGGAAAAATGAAAGTGCAGAAGAGTGAAGAAAATAAGAAGGCTATGCCTGAAACAGAAAGTAAAGTGATGACAGAGGCGCCCAGACTTCATATTCAAGAAAATCTGTCAGAAGCCACCAGAGAGAATCAGACTGTCCAGGAAGAATGAAAACTCAGAAGTAATGCAGAGAAGGAAGAAGGTGAGGATTACAAAGACGTCCGAGATTCGGATCTTTGTGTGTGTATCTCACCGCACTGTGGCCACAGCGTACTTTGTCCATGTCCTCAGTTAACAGTGAGCTGAGTTGGCCCAGACTCCCCCTGATGGCTCTGGCCAGTGTGCGTTTGTATTTCTTTTGCTCTTCAATCCAGAGGTCATCTGAACACTTTCGCCTTTGCTGCTGGCCACCTCCATCACAGACTATATCCACCCAGTAGCCAGTCCTCAGTCCACCAGGAACTACAGAGGCCTTCCCCATGTCCTTCACCTCCAACAGCTTTCTTGTTCTGGAATGGCTGACAGGTCGACCACCATTTTGTGTGCCCTTTTGAGTGCATAGTTAACTGGTTAGTCACAGTCACCTTTTCTTTACCAACTGTGGTTACTCACTTACTTCCTTATTGTGATTGTAACTTTGGATACAGGACAAGTATGCAGCCAATGCTTTCATTATGTGTGTATGATATGACAAGAGTATGACAGTTAAATGACCACAGGATCTTGTACTTGACTGGCACATGTAGTAACATCCCACATGTAGTATCAAATTCAGAATAAGCATATATTTATTTTTAAAAAAGTTATACATGGAATTGATGAGGTAAAACATTACATATAGTGCATTTGTACTTTTTAAATTAAGTATAAGTCAAAAAGGATTAGGAAATGATTACATTCTCATGTATCTATGTTTTACACAGCATCCCAACTTTTTTGGAATCAGGGCTGTAAGTTTCATTTTGAAAATTAAAAAAAAATTATAAACAAATGAAATGGAATAAAGTTGAGTACTGAACACCCTAAAGGCCAATCCACATAGAAAGCATCAGAAGATTTTTTAACATCCATCACTCGCCCATCTCACGAACAGATACGCTTTATATTTATCAAATGTATCATTCCACACTGACTCTGGGACACATGCACAAGACACGCTGGCTCTGGGAGACCCCACACTTTTTATGCTCTGTGTCTAATTGTTTTTTTCTTCTCACGCTGTCAAGTGTAATCTCTCCGGCTGTTTATATGTAATGAACATATTAATGGTATCTCTAAAGATGTAAAGTGTGACCATTAGCTTTCTATTTTCAATATCTGGAAAAAGAATCAATCAACTGTTAAATAAAAACAATGATATTTTCTTCCTGCGTATGCCTCATGCAGCCCACCTGACAATTAATTATATATAGTAAATTTCTGATGTCAGCCAGCCTGGGAAGGAAAGTTTGGTCTGCTGCTGACAAACAGCTGGTTTGGAGGGCAGAAACAGACAAATGGAGGTTGGGGAAAGGTACAAATGTAGCCTTCCTTCCTTTCTGAAAAAGAGACCATCTCAGGGAAGTTATCCCCTGGACAAACACTATATAGGTTTAAAAAAACAGAGAGAACTGACAAGTTTATTTTTCCATTGTAACATGTCTGCTCAGTTCATACGTATCTTAGCCCCAATTCTGAAATCACGAAAATTAAGGGGTTTCTTATTGTTGTGCTTATATGTTAAAAAACATTGTCCCCAGATATTTAAAATTGTCATATATTAGTATCAGTCTCGTTCTACTCTCCATATACAAATGAAGTCATGTTTTGTTCTTCATTGTAACAATCACTTGAATTTTCCTCCTTTTTAACGTAGGGTATCTCAGTCTTACTAACTCTGACCCATGGAGAGACACAATAGTCGACAAACAGCTTGACTGACAAAAACATGCTAATCAATGTGTGCAGGCAGAGAATAAAAGAAGGTCCAGAGTAGCTCATGAATCAAACTGCACTGAAATGAATCAATGACTGAAATCAAAATGTATCAAATAAAGACATTTTTTTCAAAAATAATTTGAAAGATGCTACAATTATTAAATGATATAAAATCTGTACATTTAGTGCATTTAAATAGCCATTAGACACAAGAAATTGCTCTAGTCTACTAATTTAATAGGAACAAGGCAGTGTAAAATACCCATGCATATTGTTCTGTTTGTCTGATTAGTCTACACTTGGCAAGCTTTAAGGGTATTTTACTGAGTGGGTGTGTAACTTGGGGAAAATCCTGTGTAGAAGTAGCTGCTTTAAAATCTGATTCTAGTTGTATCATGTGCAAAAAAACACAAGAGGGGGCTACTCAGATTACAGAGTATCCTGCCCTGGCTATGTAATATAGAACTACGGTAGGAACTGGCAGGGAGGTAGGATGATGGTAAGCATGCTACTCAGAGAATGGATATTTATCACACTACTGGGGCAAACAGAATTTAAGAGCTGACTCTGCAGTTTCTCTCCCTCTCCTCCTTTTCATCTAGTTCACAGAGAGTCTTTCCCAACTCAGATACAGATATACATACACTGGTAGCCACCCTGAGACACATATTAATACACACAAACACCACTGACTGCAAAGGTCTTTTTTTCTTCTCATTCCAAGCCAGAGTCTGCGTGTGACTTGGAGGCAGGCATGAAGCACTTTTCAGAGGGAGCTGGAACCCTATATATCTTTATCGTGATACCTCCAAAAGCGGAATTTTAAGACATTTACACATACGCATCAGAAATCTGAATATAATCCCTGTAAAATATTGTTACAATTGCTAACAGGTTTTTTCTTACCTCTAACTTGTTGATGGCAGACATGCTGATGTGTGACTCGCTATCTATTTCGCACTCAGCTACATCAAGAGGACTAAGGCTGAGACTCAGAGGGCTAGCTGAGGGTTTTAGTGTTTTCGGTCTCTCGGGGGGATCAGTCAATCCATCCACGCTAACCGACTGACCCAGAAGGATAGGAGAGACAGAACTGGCCCTTGCTGAGTGAGGGTAGCGAATAACTTTGCGCTGTGCCGCTGGCCAAGGGCTGTTTGGTTTAGGGCTCATTGGCCGTAGGGGACTCTCAGTCAAGCCATCACTGGTCAATGGGTGGGACCTGGTCCAGGATGTTGAAAGCTGATGAGTTAGGGTGGTGAGTGAGCAGGGGCTCAAAAATGAGACTGGGCCGGTGTAATGGGGCAGAGGGAGTACAGAGTCATCTAAAAACAGAGGTAGGCCAGACACACACAGTGCGGTAGGGAGACCATTTGGTGTACACTTTCTTCTCTGGCCCTCAGATTTGCATCCATAGGGGTTTTCCTTTCCACTCCCTTGTGGAACTCCCCGCTTGGAGATGGGATCAGTGTGGCAAAGGGCTCTAAGGGAGGATGGTGACCCTGGACTGCTGAGCCTGTCCAAGGGTGAAGCGGACTTTAAATCTCCAAAGTTGTGCCCAGAAGCCATGTTGCTACATTCCCCATCTGGCATTGAAAAAGTTCTTTTCAGGAACTTGGGCTCCTTAACCTTTTTCAGCTTCCTCCAGGATTGTTTGGCTTTACCAGAATCTACATTAGTGCCCATAGTGACCTGCTCTTCATTCTCCTTTTCCATCGAACGAGACTCAAACAGGCTGGACAAGGACTTGTGTGCTTGGGCGAAGCGCATGCGGATGTTAAAACTGTCATTGCCCTGGATCCTCTTGCAGGTCTGCCCATCAGGTGACTGGATTTGCCCTAGAAGGGGGTTGTCCGGCCATGGCCCTCTGCTGACTAGCTGATGGGCATAGCTAGTGTGGGGAGTAGAGGAGGAAAAGCAACAGTCCTCTTCTTCTACTTCATAATGCAATAATGAAAATGTGTGGTGAACTGTTTGATTGAGGATGTCACCTTTGACAAAAACCTCATCGTCTGAGATGTCCTTCTGTAGTTCTTGCTCAGGCAGGAGGCCTTCACCTCCTCTATCTGATGACTCCTGGGGTCCCTCCTCCCCTTTGACATCCTTTGAGCCCTTAGACCTCCTAAAAGAAGGCATTTTAGCAAAGACGGAAAACTTCGAGCCTTTATTTCCTGTCTGGTTTCCATGTGTTTTGCTTCTCTTCGTCATTTTGTCAGGGTTTGCATGTCTGACTGAAATATCTAAGTGAGGATGCTCCAACTCATCACAGTTGCTGTTAGCGGAGGTGTAAGACACAGCATCATGGGCAACTGTCATAGGTCTACAGCGCTTTTCATTACCACTTCGTAGGACAGGTGTTGCTGTTTTCACCAAAGGTTCTAACCTAGGCTGGTGCTGTGGACTTCTGGGACTGGAGATGTCCCCTGAAAGGTTAATATCATCTTTAACTTCCTCAGATGATCTCATAATCTCATAGTCTTTACTTGTCTCTCTTTGTAAATCACAGTCTGTTGTGCCACAAATTACCAGTGAATGCTCAGGCTCCACAATTGGTTCTAAACTACTGACAGCAAGCAGGTAGAGACTGACATCAGGGTGGGAGTATGTAACTACCCTTGCCTCCTGTTGTGATGCTGGTAGGCTGACCTGTGTGTGGTCTCTGCACTCCTCAGCCAGTGCATATTTCTCAAATGGTTTGAATAAGCTGTCTCTTCTTTCAGTAGGTAAATTGTGATCCCCTGGTTGCTTCTCTTCTTCAAACTCACTGTCCACTAATGGGCCTCTGCTCTCTGAACTTGACACTAAGGGCTTACAGACTTCAGTTCCTTCAAAATCAGAATTTTTGCACTCTAAAATTTCTACAACATTGTTATCCTCAATACTCTTCTCTGTCTTTTGTTTTTCTAGCTCATTTGAGTGTGTCAGGCTTGAATGGCTGTGGTTATCAAAGTCTTCCCCTAAAACAGATTCAGAGTCCTCACTGCTCCAGTTGGGTCCATGGCCCAGTGAAGACAGCAATACCTTAGAATCTTCCCGAGTTTTGGCTACATCTTCCAAGGGGTCAGAGGTCGCATTTGTTGATGACTCAACCAGGGGGCAAATTATGCTGTCATTACTTGTGTAGTGATTCTGGGCTCCCCCTAAGAAACAACCTACGTTCTCCCCTTTCCCCACCCCTTTTATACTGGCCTTGGTGTTATTGTTGGAGTCTGAAAGCAGAGACAGCGAGGCTTGCAGGCTACATGGCGATTCAGGGATCTTCTGCTCCAGCTGAACTTGCTTCCAATGACTAGAAATTGGGCTAACAGTAGCTTGTATGTTTGTCAAGCTGATCTGCTGTTGAGATATGTCTGGGTGTTTTTTGCCACTGTCCTGAATGCGCTCAGTAGCAGCAGGACATGTTGATGCTTTTCCTATCTCACTAGGCACTTGCTGATAAAAGTAGGCATCTGAGTTGCAGGTAATTGCATTGGGAAATATTCTCAGCTCACTGTGTTCAGAAAGCTCTGTTGTTCCAATTTGTGACTGTGGAAGACTGATGTTGCTCACTGCTTCCATAACATGTTCTTGTTCAAGAAAAACATGGCTGCCATTCACCTCCTGCTCCTTTTTTTGTTGGTGAGGAGAGCAGGGTGATCCTACCCTACTCCTCTCTTCTTCAACCTTCTCTGACAACAAAGGGGAGGTATCCTCTTCGTCAGAAAAAGACAGCAGATTACTTGAGAATGGGTGATGAGGCAGACATTCCTCAAACCCCTTACGAGTGTCAGATTGGACTTCAGTTGAGTCAGACCCTGGTTCTAAGCAGCCTATGAGTGAGAGCTTTTTGACAGAATGGGGCTGTCTATGAGCAGGTATTCCTGTAGTAGAGCTTCCCTCATCTAACTGTTTAGGGATTAAATTCTGAGTTCGAGCTGAAACTTGCCATTGTTGTGTCTTTGAGCTGTAAGGTTTTTTTTGATCTGGTCGCTTCTCAGTGATCTCTAAGTCAGCCAATGACACAGGTGAGGCCGGAACAGAAACCTTTGGAACCACAGTCAGCTCAGTAGCACAGGTATCCAATGGAAAACAGGTTGTGGTCTCAGTGGAAAATGTGATGGAGGAACAGATTTCATTTACTGTCCCAGGTGGTTTGGTCCCCTCTGTTGTAGCACCCACACACCCAGTCTGCTCTGTCCCGAAGCAGGCACCAGACACCCATGCCTTATCCTGGGGGTTGGTTACACTAGTACAAACCTGAGGGTGGATCTCTGACAGTCCTCTGTTGGGGCTTTCCTGAAACGACGTTCGAGAGCAGCAAATATCCAGCTTGTGGGCCAACACATCGATTTGTGTATCGAGTATGTCTTTGTGCTCGGACTTTGTGTTATGGGACACACTATCTGTCTTTGTACTAAATGCTTCTGTGATGTTTGGACTTTCTACAAGAGTTTCTATAATTAACTCAGAATTACAGTGTGATGGTGTATTGTCAAATGTTGCACTTCTTACATCAGTGAAATGTGCATCTGCTATGCATGTGTTGTCTGTGCAAAGATTCTCTATTTTGCAATGTGTTCCATTACAATATGTCCCCACAGTCTCACACAAGTCCTCACTGTGTACTTTTATAGCCTGTATTGCTCTGTCTTCATTGAATATACCCTGTTGTTCTAAATGTTCTCTCTCTGTGTGATGTCTGTCTTTACAGTCACTGTTGCGTCTGTTTGATTCTGTATTTTTCTCTATACAGTAAATGCCGAGCATTTCGGTTTTCGATACTTTCACATCTACATCACAGGTTTCTAATCTTTCTCCACTTGTGTTCTCTATGCTTTTACTCTCTGTATTTCCTGTCTGAAGCCTTGTCTCATGTGCATGTGTGCATTGCATTTGTTGTGTCTCCACAATCTTGCACTCTCCAGTATCTTGATGTATTGTGCATGTTTCTGAGTCTATAGATTCATTCAGCCTGTTGGTATTGTTTTTGTCAGGCTGCACATGGAACTTGACTTCCTGAGTGTCTAGTGGACTAGTTACCTTTGTGTCAAAGGTGTCTGTGTTGTGTTGGCTTTGTACAAATAAACTGTATAGCTCTGTGCTTTCCTTGACTTGAATTTCTGTGCAAACAGCCTGTAAACTGGGCTGTTCTTGGTGCAAGTCCAGGTCTCTGGTGCTCAGCTTCAAGGGAACATTAGGATCCACATGGCTATCTGGGCTTTTCCTCCTACAACATGTGGATTGTCCAGCATAAGTCCCTGTGGCAGTTCTGCGGCCATCCTTGGCTGTCACTGACTCACTCTGCGTGAGTGTGCCTGTGGTTCGCTGACCAACATTGGTGTTCTCAAGTCCCAGCAGAGCATCCAAAGAGTCCTCCCCGTCCAGACTAAAATTGGACAGGGTATCACTGTGGCAAGAACGGGAGTCAAAATATTCATCAGATGTGTCACCCCCTCCAATGCCTCTCTCGCACCATTCCAGGGAGGCAGCTCCCAAATCCCCCTCCTCTAAATTGAATCCTTCAGAGAGGTGGGGCGAGTCTTCAAGGGCTTCCTGGGGCTGTGGAGACAGCAAAGGAAGGTGAGATAGAAATTTGAGCAGTAACGACAGGGGGTTTAGCACAATACAATAAGATTCTTAAGACTGATCCTCATAAAGCCATTGACATGCTACATGAGGAGCAGTCATTTAGAGGGTGACACACAAAGCATTGATTTTAACCTCCACAGTCAGTTAACCGAATCACCTGGTCCCAAAAGACAGAGACAGACAGACAGACAGACAGACAGACAGACAGAGTACTTTATTAATCCCATTGGGAGGTTCCCTCCGGGAAATTGGCATCTCCATCGCATTCTCATATATTGCACTGTTTAAGTATAGAATACAAAGTATAAAATAGAATAGAAAAATAAAAATATGAAAATCTGAAAAATCTGAAAATGGACACAATAAATTAGGCAGTAGAGGTAGCAGGAATTTGAATCAAAATAGGCACTTGGAGGAGATTAACAGAAAATATGCATACATGTATGTGTGTACCTGAGAGTAGCAGCAGTGGGTATGGTATGCTCATGGTAATGATAATGATAGAGTGCATATGGTAGTATAATATAATAAAATAGTATAATATAATTTAGCATGTAATAGTAGTATGATATAGCATATACAATGTATAACATTCACTACACTGTGCTATATGACATCAACAACAGCAGTGTCAGAAATAATAGCAGTAGGAGTAATGATAATAATAATAAAAGTAATAGTGATAACAGCAGTGACAGGTTTACATTTACCTTCTATATATGTATATATATATATATATATATATATATATATATATATATATATATATATATATATTGCACTGTGTCGTATTGTTAAACATTGAAATAGTCCAGTGATATTGCACATAGAGTTAAGTCCGGTTTTTTGCACAGTCTATAGTCTATAGTCTATCGTCTATAGTCCCTCCTTTCTTCTGTTCGTCCTCCTCCCCCCTAGTGAGGAGTTGAACAGTTTGATGGCCCAGGGGACAAAAGAGTTCCTCAGTCTGTTGGTCCTGCACCTGGGGAGGGGCAGCCTCTCGCTGAACAGGCTCCTCTGGCTGCTGGTGACAGTGTGCAGAGGGTGGCTGGCATTGTCCATGATGACCAGCAGTTTGTTCACAGTCCTCTTCTCTGCCACTGTTGCCAGACGGTCCAGCTTCATCCCCACTACTGAGCTGGCCCGCCTGATCAGCTTCTCCAGCCTGGAGAGGTCTGCTTTAGTTGTGCTCCCTCCCCAGCACACCACAGCATAAGAAAGGACGCTGGCGACCACAGACTGATAGAACATCCACAGGAGCTTCCTGCAGATGTTGAACGCCCTCAGCCTCCTCAGGAAGTACATCCTGCTCTGAGCTTTTCTGTACAGCTTCCTCGTGTTGCTTGACCAGTCCAGCCTGTTGTCCAGCCACAACCCAAGATATTTATACTCCTGCACCACCTCCACCTCCTCTGCTCCCAGCAGAACTGGTCTGGGACTGGGTCTGTCTCTCCCGAAGTCGATGACCAGCTCCTTTGTCTTGGAGGTGTTGAGCTGCAGGTTATTGTTGTGGCACCAGACAACAAAGTCCCTCACCAGGCTCCAGTGCTCCTCCTCCTCATCATCCCTGATACAGCCCATGATGGCTGTGTCATCCGCGAACTTCTGGATGTGACACAGCTCCGAGTTGTAACAGAAGTCCGCGGTGTACAGGGTGAAGAGGATAGGGGACAGCACAGTCCCCTGCGGAGCGCCGATGCTGCTGACCACAGTGTCAGACCTGATGTCCTTCAGCCTGACGTACTGTGGTCTGTCGGTGAGGTAGCTGGAGATCCAGGCAACCAGGCAGGGGTCCACTCGCATTCTGTTGAGCTTGTCCTGTAGTGCAAGGGGCATGATGGTGTTAAAGGCACTGGAGAAGTCCAGGAACAG
>JBBMOC010000045.1:3485994-3571881 GCA_037975185.1 Centropyge bicolor
CCGCTGGTTCTCCAGAGCAGCCAGCTCGTCCACCTTATTCGGCAGTGAATTGACGTTGCCCATAATCACGGAGGGAAGTGATGGTTTGAATCGCCTCCGGTTCTCCACTAGCCTAGCCTTTAGCTTAGCCCCGGCTTTGCAGCCCCGGTACCTCCTCTTCAGCTCCGTCGGGGTGTCGTGTCTCTGTCCGTGCGTGGTGGTCCGTAGAGCCAGCAACTTCTCTCTAGAATAAACTAGAGGGCTGGCTCTTGTGTTTGTGTTTGTGTCCATAATTTCCATGGACACAACATGTTTATAAAACTTCTCACGGAAGTTGAGGTAGAATAAAATGTTAAAATAATATAAAAACTGGTAAAAACAAAAACAGTGCTGAGGAGCGACTGGAGTAGCTGCCGTCACCTACAGCGCCATCTTGATAACGTCTGAAAATAAAATATAAATAATATACAATAGTCAAAAGTACTTAACGTCCATCTAAAATCAATTACTGTAATGTGTAGTAACTTTGCTCTATTAAAGGTAGCAAAAATGTTTCATTAAGTGAAATTATTTCTGTCATTTGTGAAGCATATCAAATTGTTTGAAAGGCAATTTTAAATATGAATTCCATGGTGCATATTATTTTTCAATTTTCAAAGCGAATAAAATAGTTTTTGGAAATATACAGTACATGGAAACAGCTGCTTGGCCTTGGGTGTCATTACTTAATGTATCGTTGACTGACAACTGAGAGTTGACATTTCTTGGAGACATGCTGTCAAGTTCTATGCTGCTCTGCTAACTGGAGAATGCCATATTGTACAGCGTATAAGCATTTATACAAGGTTTCCATATCTACCATTAGCAATTTATGCTTTGTACTTCGTTCAGAAAGTGGAGGATGGTACCTAGCCTGCTAATGTTGCACTTAAATCTCCATGCATGTTATTTCAAGAGTTCTATGTTCACAGAAGCTGTGTTACATTGGCCTCCAGCTAATTCACTGCTTGTTATTGTACCTCTCAAATGAGAGTAACGACATAATCAGTGGGAACCATAAACTCAATGCATAAAAAAAAACAAAACTTTTTTTCTCTTAAGTAATAACTATGGCTGTCAAAGTTAATGCGTTAACGCATGCCTGACTGTCAGTCTACTTTCTGTGTCGCCACCATAGATGCCACGCACACATGCAGCCTGGCAGAAACAGAGAAGGATGGCTGAGGAGGACTCGTCAGATATAGGCGTTATACACCGGGGTTAAAGTGGGCCGGAGCCCTCCGGAGCTCAGCTATGGCACCTCGGACCTGAGCTCCGCCCTCCCCGGAGCCTTAATCAAATAATTAAATTATTCAATTCAAACTGACAGTAGCACCGTAGAGTAGAGATCATTTCCGCACCACAGTAGTGATGTGCGGCTCGATACTGAACTATTGATACCTCCGATACCAGATCCTTATGCTGTAATATCAATTTTCAAATCAAAATATCGATACTTTTGATAAGTCATTTGAGGTAATGTATATCATTAACAGGAACACAGTGGAAGGCTCCCTCTCCTGTCAAATCCCACTTTAGACAAGACCATAAAGTAAGAGAAATCAATTTCTCAGACTAATTTCTTTATTTCCCACGCGACATATTTGTTTTATCTCCCCACCAAAATACAAATGTTAAATTAATCACAGAGTAATGTTGAGATTAATCAAGTTGATTTTTTAATTGATTGACAGCCCTAGTAATAACAATTTTGACCAAATAAGTACACAAGTCAAAACAAACAAGGAAATGTACAGTGATTATATGACAAATATGTTTAACAAGGGAAAGATGTAACACAACAACACACTGCTTCTTAGTAAACAGTCACAAATGTTCTTCATACTGTTATATAGATATACATAAAATATAAAGATGTCTCTCAAGTAACAAGTAACTCTTCCCCTTAAAAGCAATGTGCGTGCACACACACACACACCGACACACACACACCGACACACACACACCGATACACACACACCAGTGCCTCTGGTACATGGACAATTTTTGAAATCCTAGAAAGTCAGAGCTCTACTTACTCTCCAGCGCTTCAGTGCATCAGTTGTATCCAGCACTAGAGCACAAAGGTGAACAGCAAACCAGCCAAGCACTGATGCCATGGCATCTCTTACACATATGCCCACAGACATAGCCACACCATTCATACACAAACTCGCAAGGTCTCCTCTATCCCTCTGCAAAATCCTCCCTTTTCACTGCATGTTAAAGATGTGGTCCTTCTACTGAAGCCATGACTCAATCCAACCACAAAACAGCAGGTACACAGTGATCTCTGTCTCAATAACAAGGAAAGACATTAAGAAGCCCTGCTATAAACACAGAGCTGCGACTTCAGGCAGCGCAGCGTGCATGACAACACAACTCAAGGACAAGTAACCTTAATGCAAGCTCACTCAAATCACATTAGGAGCAAATAGCTCCAAGGATTGTATATAAATAGAAGCATGGTCTGCACAAGAACAACATATAAGTTGTTACTTATATACAACTCCCATGTGGACTGGTTACTAGTAACTGACTAAACAGTGACTTAACTTTTTACATGTCATGATATATAAAGATAAGAGTACAGTGATTCATGTTTCATATGGAAGCACATAGGCTGTTTCACACTGACAATTCCTTAAAAGGATGACAAAAGATGGACTGAACATGTATACAGATCACCACTGAAAATGATTTATCATTGCTGACTGGCTGTACTCCATTCAGATTGGTTTGATTCAATCTCTGACCTTTTTGTTCACTGTCCACAAGCTTTATTGGTTTCTTCAACCAATATTCTAGGCTCAGTGGGAGAAAACCTGAACCTTTCTGCTCTTCGTTGCTTCTAAGACATGTTAGTCTTAGTGAGCAGCAGCGTATTCCAAGTAAACTGTCCCCAACTAAAATCATCAGTGTTTGTAACACAAAAAGGTCCAAAGGCTTTTGCTCTGTCAACAATGTTTGTGCCATTGTTCCAACAACTTGTTTGACATGATTATGATTAATGATAATGATTAATGATGACCCAATCTAATGAGAGAAGCAGCTGAGTGATTCACTGAGATCATTTTCAGAACAAATGAGTTATTTTTGACTGTTATAACACAATAATGATTAATCATGTGCCCAGTTCATGAAACCTTTACATTTGCTATTGTAAACAGAAATAGATACCTGCTGCAACATAGTGACTACTACAGTATGAGCGAATTGAAGTTTATTTATTTATAAGTCCAGATTCACTTGCACATTTGGCAGACATATGCAATGTTTCCCGGTGGTCGGCTGAACTACACTCCTTGAACCCACCTACCCACCTGACTCAGACCCCTCTCAGCCCGAGGGGTAGGACCAAACAAGAAAAACTCCCATCACTTGTTAATCTAGACTTGCTCCATTCACAGAGTGGTTAGTATTTTCTCCTAATGAATTAGAGTTGAGTGCTTTAAAGAAGCTTAAAGGCTTAGCAGAGGTCCCTTTCTTGTAGATAGTGGAGATGCTGACTGAGGCACAACACTCCAGCTCTTCACCACAGTTATCCAAGCATGCACATGGTCAATGCTAGCAAGCAGAGCCCACACTTCTGTTTGAGCAGCCAGTGATTCAAACCAACAGAGGGACACTGTACAAGACCAACAACTCACTGACGTCTTTCTTTACCTAGTTAATATTAATTCTGAATATAACTTGGCAAGTCAAAATAAAACCCTCTCTGTTGTTGGGTTTGTGGCTGCTGACACACACAATTTTCCCATGAACTTCAATCCAAACCAATTTAAATTGCCGACTTCTCTGATGTCATTGACCACTTTTTGAGGAAATGTGATGTTAATAAATGTGAAAAGAGCATGGTCTTACTCCTAAACCCTGCTCAAACCATGCAACTCAGCAATTAGGAGTTACAGATGCTTACTTCCTTAACATCATAAGAGAAAGAAGGTACAATAGTCCTGCTCTGAGTGATGCTGCAACCAACAAGCAATCAATGTTTTATACAGGCCCAAATCCAAAAAAGTTGAAACGCTGTGTAAAATGTTAATAAAAACAGAATTTGATGGTTTACAAATCATCTCAACTATTGTCAGTCATATAATGCATTACATTAAAAAAAAGAACCTAGCAAGTTTCAGGTTTTGAAAAGCTCCAAGGTTGCTGGTTGCTAAGCACAGTGGAAATGGCATTCCTCATGGAGTGAGTTTGTGGTTTACATTATCAAATTAACACTGAAATGGTACTGACCACAAACGGGATTAATTTCATTAAGCATAAGGTCTCATAACAAAATCTGACAGTAAAAATGAAAAATGAAAATGGCAAACCAGCCTATTTTTTCTTCAGTACACAGAAGGCACAGACTTTTTGGAACTGTAACTGACCCTGAAAATCAATACAGTCATTTTGCAAATTTTCAAGCACTTAAAATTACAAAGGGATGTCCCTGTGGCGATATTGAAACAAGTCTGTGTGTGTATATGCGTGTGTGTGTGTGTGTGTGTGTGTGTGTGTGTGTGTGTGTGTGTGTGTGTGTGTGTGTGTGCGCGCGCGCACAGTGTGCCTTGAAATTAAAGCTAAGAAGGAGGCAGAAGTGCCAACACCTGTCACACATATAGTCCACATGACCAGTCATGATGTTACTCAAACATAGGTACTGTACATACAGACACACATACACACATCTAAATAGGATTAGGTTTTTACCATGTACATATATTCCTTCAAATGAAAAAGCAAGTCTATACAGAGTCAACTAAAAGCTGTGACTATGGTCTGGGTGGAGATCAAAAATCAACCAGAATTCCAATGGGACATATTGCAGGACTCCCCTTAAAAAAGTGGATGTTGTCGTTATAAGGGAACAACACCAGAAGAAAGTGAAGTTAGTCTAAAGTGTCTGTAATGAAAAATAAGAAAGCTGACTGTTACACCTGCTCCTCTGTCCACATTTTCTGTGTGTATATTGGTATGTACTACTAGTGATACCTCCTGTATGCCACACTAGAGGTAGGTGGATCGATCCAAATATCGATAGTATCGACACCAAGTTGGTATCGCTATCGGATCAATACTAGCGTGGTGAGATCGATACTTTAATGTCAGTTTCGCTCTTGTATGCGCTTGTGCGGCCTTGTCAAAGAGGCGACAGCCAGGTCGCTGGACTTGCTGCTTCTTCTGTCTCACTCTCAGCGCGGAGCAGGAGCACTTTGCTCCTCCTCCCCCTCTTGTGCTCTGATGTTGTACGGTCACTCAACTCAGCGGCAGCAGGCCACTCAGCTCTCTCTCTGTCTCTTTCTCTCTCGCTCGCTCTCTCTCTCACACACACACACACACTGAAGCAGAAATTTTTTATAACATTTGTTGTGGTGTGATAATTTTGTACACTTTTTTAATTAAGAAAAATCCAGAAAAGAAGTGCACTGAAGGGGGAAATTTAATTTTATATTTGTATTTCTAGTAGTAGTTTCTCAACACTCTACCTCAAAAAAGATTTTGTTTTAATTTGCTCTCATATAATAATTTTTTTCACTTTGTTTTTTTAAGAAGAAAATGCACACATAACAATGTTTGGGGGAAAGTTTTTTACTTACTGCTCTATTGCTTCTGTTTTTGATAATAAAGTATTTTGCAGTCGCCTTTAAACTTTGCCCAAATTCTGTCCTTGGTTTTAACAAAATAATCCAGAGGAAATACCACAAAAGCACCTAAGGGTCAGCAATGTGATGGTACATCAATCTTAAATATTAAAAGTATAGGTATTGGTATCCGTATCGGCGATACTGGCCCTGTATTTACTTGGTATCGGATCGATACCAAATCTTGCAGCATCACACACCTCTATGCCACACTGCCTATACAGCTCCAGGATCCAGCTTGCTTGTTGTGCTTTGTGACACTTTGATTTGTAAGTTCTTGTTTTGGTTAGACTTTTGAAATGCGAACAGGCTTTAGATTTTAAAAACTGATTGATTCTGCTGGCTTTCTTCAGTAGCTGGGATTCATTTTCTTTTCTTTTGGGATTAGACAAGAAAACCAGTAGCTTTTAGAGAGTCCTCCTTTTGTTATATTCTGTTTTTGATTTAAACAGCACCCATCTGCCCTCTTCCTTGGTTTGTTTGATTAGTTAACGTCGATTCCGAAATTTAAGTTATAATAAACTGCTTTATCCTTTAATCACCTGGGTTTTATGTTGCTGACCAAAAGCCAAAGACCAAAAGCTGAGATGGTCTGTAACTTCAGCCTATGAAATGCATTCTTATAAAATTATATTAAATATATATATATTTTACTGCAAAAGTGGTGAAATTGACAGATATTGTCCCAAGTCCAGTATGTGGAATCTCAGAACTGAAGCCCTACTGGGGGTCTGGGGATGAACATCAGACATCCTGATATCACTGCAAGAGGGATTCCTCAGATTACAGCAGTGTGTATGCAGTCTGTGAAAGAAGCAGTTTACCTCATTTCTGATAAGTTGTGTCAATAAGTTTTGTGAGACATTCTAACATTGGCGACTAATATCAACAATCTGGCATGACAGTAAATATTTACACAGTGATCTCTACAATCATGATTGCAAAAACACTGGGACACCGTGTAGAACTGAAAAAAAAAAAAAAAAACCCAAAGAGAAAATACATTGCTTTGTAAGCCGCTACTTATACTCAATTGGATACAGTACGATGGCAAGATATCAAATGTTCAAACTAATAAACTTTATAGGTTTTTTGTAATTACACGTTTGGAAATTAATGCCTGCAACACGATCCAAAAAAGCTGGGACAGGGGCAGACATGCTTACCACTGTGTTACATCACCTTTTCTTTTGACAACGCACCCAAATTTTGCTTGGTATGCAACTTCAGGTGCTCAACAGTCTGGGGTTTCTGTTGTTGTATTTTGCTCTTCATTAAGCACCACACATTTTAAACAGGAGACTGGTCTGGGCTGCAGGCAGCCTCACTGTTTGAACACGTCCATACCATTACAGATGCTGGCTTTTCAAATTTGAGCTGGTAACAATCTAGATGGGCCTTTTCCTCTTTAGCAGACACAACGTCCATGATTTCTAATGTACTTGAAACGTAGACTCAGCCGGTCCTCAGACCACAGCACACCTGTCCACTTTGAATCAGTCCATCTCAGATGAGCTCAGCTGGGAGTTGACTGTGTAAGGCTTTTGCTTTGCATGGTACAGGTTTAACTTAATACAGATGCATCAATTGAATATAGCAAATTGTTGCATTCTGATTTTATTTACAGCTTACAGTACAATTTTAAGACCTTTGATGAAAGAAACCACCCTTATGCAAAGATTCAGTGGTACCGCCACCACTGAATGTGACCTCAAAGAGCTGCGTAAGTCTCAACCCAGACGCACATGAGCTTGTAAAATAAATCCTTCTACACACACACACACACACACACACACACACACACACACACACACACACAGACAAACTCTCTCTCACTGATCTTGGAGGATACAGTCAGTTATAGTTCAGCACCAACACCAAACCACTGGATTAATGTTTCCTCTCATATCTGTTTAAGAAAGAATAAGTAAATATCTAAAAAATAAATGTAATCACTACACCATTGTGCATTAATGGTTTAGTGAACAACAAATCAAGTTTAGTGAGCACACAGTCAGAAGGGTTAGAGGCAGTGTGAATGATGAATGTTGTATGCAAAGGCAGTGGTAGTGAGATGTTAGATCATAATAGGATCCAGGAGACCATTTTAAGTTATGAGCTTCCAATAAAGACAGAGAAAAAAAACTTTGCACATGTCGTACGCAGACTTTTCAACCCCACAGCGCATAGAACTCACAGTTATGGGTTTCCCCTTCCTCTCTAGACATCTATTACTTGCACGATTTAGCCAGGACAAAACAAACTTCACTCCTATCAGAAAGAACACTCGCTATAACTAGAAAAGCACCCGGAGAGTGCAGACCTCTGCCAAGCAGCACAGTTCCCCCAGTTTATTGTGACTTACACCCCAAAATATTTGTCCTACCTTTGATTTATCTATTTCAATGGATTCCTGCACCATAAAAACATACCCTTAGCAATTGAAATCACATTGATATCATTTTTAGTTTAATAGTTATACCCGAAAATCCACATTTCCGTAATCGTGGTTTTCCGGATCACCTCCAGAAAGGACATTTCCTTCAAAATCTGTCCATAACTTTTTGAGTTATGTTGCAAACAAACAGACAAACAAACAAACCAACGCTGGCAAAAACATAACCTCCTTGGCGGAGGTAACTATCACAAACACACACAGGATACCTGTCTTTAAATGAGTCTTTGATCTAGGTTTTCGTCTTCCACTCCCTCATCTCTCTCTTCTTTGTCTCTCTAGAACCAAGCGTGGCCATGGCATCCTAACTCTCCATGGAGCCAGTGTGTGCTGACCGCCTGGAGACGCCACCCACAGTCAGCATGGAGGGAATGTGGATGTGGGTGCTGCAGCCTTGCAGGGGACAGCTAGCTATTGTGCAACCGGGTCTCCACTGAGTTCACACATACACACTTCACACCCACATACACACTGTTTGAATGAACACACACACATACATACACACACACACACACACACACACACGGGAACAATGCTAATCTTTATTTTCTTCAAGACACAATATTCCTTGTTCTGCTGCATCAGCAGCAACCAAGCCTTCACCTCACCACACCCGGAGCTGTACCTGACTTCTACTCCATCCGTTAATATGCAGTTAGATACAAAAAACCTCAAACTCAAACTGTCTGAGGTTTTCTTTGTGCAACTGACAATAGCAAGTGACTGACATTATCCATTAATTATTCATGCTAGAATTTTAGAAAGCTATAAAGCAAGCACACTCACATATGCAGAACTGACCTCTAGCAGTGGATGTAAAGTTGGTTTTGCTAGACAGAGAATTCATCTTACCTTCCCATTTTCTTCTCCTTCTGTCTCACCTCAGTCTATCACTGTTCCCCCTTCTTCCCATTGCCTGCTCTCTGAGGTCACCCCCCAAAATTGTTGCCTACTGTCTTGCAGCTCCAGAGAGTAGAAGGAACCTGATCACTGTGAGCAAAGGACAGGAGGGGGTGGGGCAGTGCAGTGTGTGTGTGTGTGTGTGTGTGTGTGTGTGTGTGTGTGTGTGTGTGTGTGTGTGTGTGTGTGTGTGTGTGTATTTCCCCCAAATGGACATAAACATCCACTTCAAAAGCAACAACTGTCCTAAGTCACAGACTGCTGCATTCTGCATTCTGAGCACACCACTATGAAGCTCAGCTGTGCAATGGTAAATTGTAAAAACATACACTTACATAAACAAAGAAACTAAGCACAATTTATTCAAAGCATCATAAGGTAACCCAACACTAGGCCCCTGACTCTAGGCCTCTGGCACTTGTGGTCTTCTTAGGCCCACTGCCCCTTCTACAGGACAGACCAGTTACTTAAACTCAATCAGTCAAGATACTTCCGTGTCCAGAGTGAACTCGGGGTTAATAGGTACATGGAGTGGTGATCACCATCTCAAATCAGGGCCAGGACAGACACTGCTAAGCAGACACTGCAGACAGATGCATCCCAAGCACAATGGGGTGTCTTTGACTTTTGTCCTGGAACAATTAACAATGAATTGGAAAAGGCTGTTACAGACATACAGTGTTAATATCAGTACTACCAACTCTACAACACTGATTCACTGTTAATACTACACAAGACATGCCAAACTCAAAGAGACCAAAGGGCACAGATTTTTCATCTACTCTAGAAATACTTTACTGTGGAGCAAATCTTATCAATGTGTGAGCATCAGTTCACTCAGACAAACTATTGAGTTTAGGTAGGAACGTTTGGTGGCACTTTGGATGTTTTACTGAAGTCAGGGCATGTCATAAGTGTCTTTAAGAGATTTCTGTATACAACTGGTGCAGTATAGATCAGTTTTACAATAAATGGCTTGAAGCCAGTACTCCCTATCCTTTTTGAACTGTGAACCTTTAAACCAAGGCAAACAATTAGTTTATGTGTAATGTCCACAAACATTATGACTTGTAACAAAAAAGTGTTTTTCCATCCTCTTTGCAACATTATACAGAATGTTTGTAGCATGAGCGTCTGAACAATCAGTTCAGAATGCAGAGCTAAAATGTGAAAATGACCTCAGAGTAGGACCATGAGTCTTGGTTAACCTGTGTCCCTCAGTGCCTCAGCCTGGCCAGGCAGAGAACCCAGCCTCTCTGGTATAAAGAAATGAGGATTGCTGGTGAGTACATTTTGTGAATGTTGTTACACAGAGGAAACGAAGTTGACTGAGTTAATGGAGGTCTATACTTACAGCAGCCAGCTGTCTCAGTTTGCATCAGCCACTCAATTATTCATGAGACAAAAAGAAAAGACAAGCTGCTGCTCACAGGCACACATGGTGGTAGCCATACTGTGGAAACACACACAAAAGAGTACTTGGATCAATTTATTCCCATTATTACTTGATCTAATAAAGTAATTGTGGGTTTACCTTCTCTTTAAGCTAAGGAAATTACTACCTGCTATTTTTATCTACAATATTTTCATAACCATATTACCCTGTAACACTGATATCAGATGTTTCAACAAAACAGTGCACATTAATCAGTCTGATCTATAAATGTAACACTAATTACGGTACAATACTTGACTTAAAGTGAAATATTTCAGGGCACTTTTGCCTCACCACAAGGCCTATTCTCTTTGCTATCTTTGCTAAGTCCCATGCTGGTCAGTGTGCCAGTCTCACTGTCCCTAAATCCATCCATCCATCCATCCATTATCTACCGCTTACTCCTTTGCAGGGTCGCGGGGCTGGAGCCTATCCCAGCCGACTTCGGGCGAAGGCAGGAGACACCCTGGACCGGTCGCCAGTCTGTCGCAGGGCACATATACATATACAGACAGACAAGCACTCACACTCACATCCACACCTAAGGACAATTTAGAATTATCAATCAACCTCAGCATGTTTTTGGACTGTGGGAGGAAGCCGGAGTACCCGGTGAGAACCCACGCTGCACAGGGAGAACATGCAAACTCCACACAGAAAGATCCCAAGCGCCCTGACCGGGACGCGAACCGGCGATCTTCTTGCTGTGAGGCGACGGTGCTAAGCCACCGTGCAGCCCACTGTCCCTAAATAACAATGCTATTTTTTGACCCCACTATTTTACATGGAAAATTAATGACAGCCCTTATTTTCATTTTTCCACTCTTTCCACCACACAGCTGTTATGTTCTTCTTGTTTATAGATTCTCTGTTTATAGACTCTCAAATCTCTGTCTGCCATAAGTGCCTTTTAAATTACCTCATTCCATTCCACTGTAACATGGGCTGGCACCCAAAGAAATCCCAAGTGACAAAATAATTGTGATTTTGCATGTTAGTTTCATGCTAAACATAGCAAACCATAAATAAAAAAGCAAACATAATAGGTGTATTGTACATCACATTATTTCTTTCTTAGTTTGTTTTGTTTTTATTCACACACACACATAAACACACACAAACACAGTTTCTTCCAGCTAACCAGGAATGATAGCTATTGCCATTAATTTCACATTCACCTCATATTCTTCCTGAATACATAAGAGAATTGTTTGCTGAAGACAAAGATAGCGACCTAATCTCTGTTTATTGTAATCTACTACACCGTTAAATTGCATTAAATAGCTGAGTGAAGCAAAGTGAAGTATCAGTAAAAAGGTCAAAGGTCAACATTTACCACCTTAGAGATTATTATTATTGTTGTTATTATTATTATTATTAGATATAATTTGAAAACTGGGACTTTAACATGCATCAGTATTTATACAACTTCATACAATCATGTGTTTGACCCCCCTATGTCAGACCCAATCATATCACCTGTTACCAATGAACCTTTTTATCTGTGGAATGATCCAAACAAAGGTGTTTTTGGATCATTACACAACTTTCACAGTCTTTTGCTTCTCCTGTCCCAACTTGTTTAAAACATGTTGCTGTATATATAAAACATGTATATATTTACAAAAGTCAATAAAGCTGATGAGGTAAAACTACAAATATAATGTCTTCATATTGTTGCTGTAATTGAGTATATATCAAAAAGGATTAGCAAATTATCACATTCTGCATTATGTCTGTTTTACACAGCTTCCCAACTTTTTAAGGCCAGAACACGTACCTACTTCAAATGCACACACACACATACATTAGTACATTACCATTACATTAGTCTCTCATTCTACAACTACCAAAAAAATGTAATGCAAACTATTACCAGCAATGTCATGGTTCAAAGCTCTAGGTTCAGTCAATTAGACAGTGAAATTAATTACTAAGCTTATATGTTTTTCTGTCCTAATGCATCCATGCTGCAGTGTGAATATTGCTTCATTCTATCTAAAAGGGGATGTCTGTCATTATCTGACAGCGACCAATCAACCAGCCGAACTGTACAAGCTTAATACATGGACAGACCCTCTTTTCTGTTATGTTCATGAATTTTACCTTGTTAATTAAACAGAATATTTTGCATTGTTTTTTCAAATAATATAAGCCTCAGATGAACTAATTACCTAAATGTCAATATCCCGAGCAGGTTCTAATGTATTTTTGTTGCTTTACTGACTTATATCATCATAGGTGGTCATTGTGTTTACTACTGCAGACTACACTCTACACTCACTACAGTGACAGCAGTACTGGTATCACAGTTTTTTCACCAATGAGTGATGCTAGATCCTGCTTCAAATATTCCCACTCTTCCCAGTGACAAACATTATATGACACCGTGAGAAAGTCAGATGGAAAACTATTCACAATATTTGGAGCTTTGTGCTCAGTCGGCTTGAACAATTCTTTGTTGTGTTCTTGAAACCTCTTTAATGCACAATTGTAATGACAGCAAAACTAGACTGATGAATTTGGATCATTGTTTCCTCAGAATTATTCAGTGTGTTTTTTTGTTGTCTTTAAATTTTAAAAGGTCTAGTGAAAGTGTTTTTATTTATTATTTATTTTTTGTTTCAGCTTGGGCCAGTTCATCCTTGTACCTAGTGTCAAGTGTTTCTGCTTCCTACTGTTTATACCTCATGCTCTCCTTTTGGTTTGGATGTTTTTGCTTTGTCTTTTAGCTTTGACTTCATCTGTTTATTGGACTGATCCTTATTGGAGATGTTTGCCTATTTGGATTGCCTTATCTGTTTTATCCCTTGCCTGCCTGACCATCCAGTGTGACTTTTGCTCATGAAAGTTGCTACAATAGTTGCAGTGACTGCAACAGTTTTGTTATTAACACAGCAACATACTCTGCATCAGCGTGTTGCCCTGCTGTGCTATCAGAGTTTAGCCAAATGTTAGTAGCTCTGGAGGAGTGTGGGAAAATATTGTTCTCAGCAGTGCTCAGTGTCTAGACAAAATTTATAGCATGGCCGACAGTGGACATCTCCAGTCCCCCGTTGTGAATGTTTAACATTTAGATCAACTGTTGGATAGGTACACAAGCAAACACATACACATACACACAGCTCTTTCACTTAACCCAGCTAGTCTCCCCTCCAGAGGACACTGCCATGGAAACATAGCACAAAGGAAGGAGCAGTAAAAACGGGCCTCAGAGATCTGCTAAGAATACCAATATCACTGTGTGGGAAAGTAAAAGCAAATAACCGCATGTGATTCCCTAAAGACTTCGTTATTCTGACCAGCATTTCCTCCTGCACCAGCTCATAACACACACAAATATGATAGCTTTATTCATTTTACCATTAAGTGGATAACTCTGTAAACATTTCATAATGAACCAATATAAAGGATCTAATTGATCCTACTGTTAAGTTAGGACCAATATAAGAACCAGACTAGGTGTTGAAGGATTGATATACTAGGATAAATGGTGGTTCAAAAGGCATGCAATAATAATACTTCCCTCAATGATGAGTCACAATGATGGATTGTTAACACCAAACTATGCTTACTAAAGGACAAACATATAATCAGATTTAAACTATAGGCATCTACATTTCAATAAATATACTTTCAGATATTTCTTACATCAATGTTAATTAACAAGACTACAAATTTCATCACAGGTGTGTTTTTAATCTGTTATCATTTTAAGTTATCTTAAAATGTGATCTATTACTCTAATTCTCTATTGTTACTTACTGAAAGGTAATTAAATTACTTTTTAGTCATGAGCAGAAGTAATTAGTTGCAATATTCATTACAATACTTTCCAACTCACTGACATACCGTCCAAGATGCCATCCAATGACTCTAAAAACACCAAACCCATGTGAGGTATTATTGTAGAGCTGTTAGACAATACCTCTTGTTAAGTTAAGAACCGATAAGAACTGAGACCGGAAAAAGAAAAATTTAAGTATCACTTTCCGGAGCTTCTACTTGGGCGAACTGCTGATGTCATTGTTTGAGACAAGCCGGGAGCGGCTCATTAAGCTGAGAACGGACTTGGTATTTCAGTGAGGAACAAAGAACAATTCAGCAGCTCTTGGACTGACCACAACACCCTGTTGGTATGGAAAAGGATATATTTTGCTAATTCTGAATGTAAATATTAATGATGAAAGAGGGCAATTATACAAGTGAATGTTTATTATGTTTTCTTTAATGTTGTTGCTCAGTTCATATTATTTAAGCTGTCTAATGAAATGTGCTTACTTAATTTTTACAAATTATTCTGTGACGTTTGTAAACTTGCCCTCTGAATGTTAGAATAATATGGTAAATAAATTAACAAGGAGACTGTTTAGAATTTAATGTTTGATTATAAATTCTCTAAAACAGTGATTCCTAACCTATGGGCCGCCGCCCCCTGGTGGGTCGCGAAGGTATTGCAAGTGGGCCGCCAAATCATTTTCAAAATATTTTGACTTTTGTATGGGGGTGGGAAGAGTGTAATTATACAAAAATAAACACAATAATGTCCCTAATGTTAAAAATCAGTTACATTTAAAATGATATTATAGATGTTCAAATATTATTTTTGTTATTAGTTTGTTTTGTGTTTAGAAATGAGAGATAGGAATTTCTGTTGTTACGAGCCAGACCATTTCGCAGTGGGACTACATGAGACCATGATTTGGAGACAGAGTTCGTGCTCAGTTTTGAGGCTCCAAGTTCCAAAGCATCTCCTACTCTTCCTGCTTTAGCCAGAGTGGCAAGGTCAGGTGTCACTTCTGTGGCTTCATGAACAGCTCTTTTAACGTGAGGAGCCAGGCATTCGCATTACACTTGACCTGTTTATGAAGCTGAGGGCTGAAACTGCAGTATAAACATGGACAGCTGGCTAGCAACAGGGAGAATAAAAAGAAAGAGTTTTTATTTTAAAGAAAAAAGCCACAGGTAAGAGTGCAATGTTTTAATTTAGTTTCTTTGATGTCATTGCTTTTGCTTGAATTGAAGTTTCATATGGCGTGACTAAAGCCGAATCATCTTTATATCTGCTTTGTGTTTACTTGTAAGCCTTTGGATTTAATGAGCTTCTTTTATTGCTGGGATTTTGTTTGAATCTGATATTTGATGTCAAATTGTTATGTATGAGAATGCATTTCTCTGTTTTTGATATTTGATTATATTTGATATTTGATGTCAAATTGTTATTTATGAGAATGTATTTCTCTGTTGTTGAAGGATAGTGTTATTTATTAATCATTTGTTAATTAGCTTGTTACATACAGCCCCTTAGTTGTCATTTCTGATATTTGTGTGGTGCTGATGCACAGCTCCTTGAATGACGGGTTTGTGTGTGTGTGGTGTTGGAACATGTTACAGATGATGTGTTTGTGACTGTGGAGCTTCCATCTGGTTTCTATTGTATTCAGTTCAGTCCTTTATGTTTCATCTTCAATAAAAAAGCGTTCTGGGAACACATAGTTTTGCCTCCGTATTTATGGAATCAAAGGTGGGCCATGAAAATTTTTGAGACTTAAAAGTGGGCCGTGAGTTGGAAAAGGTTGGGAACCACTGCTCTAAAATATATTGGAAATTTGTACAGACAAATCTAATTTAAATTAATTTATTAACAAATTATCTTTGATATAATGTATATTTGTTTGACTTTTTTAAAGGTTATCAAACTGATTGAAATAAAAAGTGGAAAAATAAGTTGTCCTGTGCGTCCTTCTGATCAAACCAGGCCATTTTCAAGTTTTGGCAGGAGCTGATGAAAATTAAATACAACTCAACAATGTCCATCTTGTAATTGTAATTTGGGTTCCTGTGTATTAAGCTCCCTGGGAAGCCCTGCCTCCTCTTCTCTCATCTACCAGGCTCTTTTTTCTTTTAAAGTATGATGTCTAGACCTTTTGGGCCTCCCACCTGTGTGTGGGAGCTGAGCTGCTGCCTGCAGCAGACATAAGAGTGTGAAAACACCCTTTGGGGTGCCAGTACGGGCAGCAGACAGATGTACAGTGTGCTGATATTTGAATGTGTAAAAGAATAAGATAAGACAAACCTTCTGTAAACGTGTGCAAGTAAATGTGAATAAGATGTGTACATGTGTAACCTAAAATTACTTAGCATCAGCAGCTAGAAAAGCAGAATTGTTGATATCCACCCTCATAATGCTGCTCGCTCGGCTGTTTCCATTGCTCATCTTCCTTTTTCAACTAGCCACCCTACAGTTTCTGCACTTAGGGATTCAGTAATGTAGTCATCATCTGATGTTGCTAAGATGATCCTATTAGTAACATACTCCTGTCAAGGTTCCTTTTTTCATTTGGCCTGCCTGCTAGGCTAGCTGTATCACTCAACACTGAATATCTAGGATTTTACTGTTATTGTCATGTACAACAATACCTCCATCTGGGAAACCACAATGTTTCAGTGCTCCCGTATCTTCTCATGTACATAGTATAATATTACTCCAGTTACAACTGGAATATCCTTCTAGCCATCAGGGAAGTTATGCTACCTGCTTCATCGCCGCTTTCTTTTTTTTTTACTCCTCTGGAGGTTATCAATGACTGTACAGTCGTTGGTGGAGAGAGACTGGAGAGGCACCCCAACACATAGGCCCAGATCGGGGGGAGGCCTGGGGTCCAACGCAAGTAGGGGAACAGAGGACACACAGCTCCTGTCGTCCACATGTCAAATGTACGCTGTCTCTACATTTAAATGGCTGAAATCAGCCTCCTTTTGCAGACCAACAAGGACAGGAACAAGTTTACAGCCACTGCTCTGGATTTACCTGGCTACCAGCTGATCAGAGCAAGCAGGCAAGCTCAGCAAGGCCACTCAGCTCTCTTTCACACACACACAGAAGCAGTGTGTTTGTGAATTTTTTTATAACATTTTTTGTGGTGAGATAATTGTGTACACTTTTTAAGTGATTAATAAAAGAATTACTAATTAAGAAAAGAAGTACACTGCAGGGGGAAAATTTTATTTTATTTTTGTATTGTAGTTTCTCAACACTCAACACTCACCTCAAAAAAGATTTTGTTTTAATTTGCTCTCATATGATAATTTTTTGCACTTTTTTTTTTTGAAAAAAATGCACACATAACAATGTTTGGGGGAATTTTTTTTACTTACTGCTCTATTGCTTCTGTTTTTGATAATAAAGTATTTTGTAGTTGCCTATAAACTTTGCCCAAATTCTGTCCTTGGTTTTAACAAAATAATCCCAAGGAAAAAACACAAAAACACCTAAAGGTCAGCAATGTGATGATACATCAATTTTAACTATTAAAAGTATTGGTATTGGTATACCAAATCTCGCAGTATCACACACCTCGAGTCGCAACTGCTATTCGGAAACCGGCTACTGGCAGTCACAATAACCCCGCCCCCAGCCCCTGACGTAGTCAGTGCTTAGCTCTCGCCCAGAAAAAGTGTTGGTGCTTGCTAAGCACCTGGAGCCGGTGCTTAGGCAGTGGAAACACAAAGAACTGGAGCTAAGTCAGGCACTGGTTCTGAACTAGCACTAGCACCAGCTCGGTGAAAAAGCCCCATCAGACATAAAGGCACGCTGCTAATCAAAGGAAAGTTTGTGTTTGTAATTAAATAACTGGTGCACAGATGCAGCAATAATATAGCAACAATGCTATGGACTACTGAAATCTGTTTTTATTGAGTGTAAACCCTACTACTCCACATTTTCATCCATTATCTTCCACTGCAGGCAATAAGGCACTTGAATTTTGCTCTATGACACTTACCCAGGTCGTTCTCTCCTGACTAGGTCATTGCTTGTGTTGTATCAATTCTCAGATGTATTGGATACTGATGTTTAGATAACATGTCTGCTAAATAATTGTAGAATAATCCATTTGCAAGCCTCTATCCATAAAGCACAACACTTGCTGGCTAAGCAGTTTTCCTCCGTGCCAAACTCAGAAACTCTTGTGATGAGAGATTTCAACTCATGCAGTCTCACAGGAGCTGCAGAACTATAACACTCAGAACAGTCTGTGCCCCTTGCCACCTCTGCATATTACAGAGACAGTAACTAGAGAGGGCCAAACCATCCAAGACTGCAGTAAGGACCCCAGCTGGACCCCCAAATGGCATGCTCCAGGACTGCATAGACTTTGCTCTGAATTTATTAAAAAATAAAAATTAGAAAAAGAAGTAAATCTGCTAAGCTGATTTGCCTATGATGACAGATTCAGGCTGAGTTTAAGTGACCACAATTTCAGAAACTGGGGGAATAAAGGGATCACTGCCATGTGTACGTTAATCGATAATGGAAATATAATGAGTTTCCAGCAGCTGAAATCAAGATATGGACTAGAAAATGAAGATCTGTTCAGATACCCTCAGCTGAGGGATTATTTAACAAAGGGTGAATACCTTGAATGGAGTACTTGATGTGCATAATTCAATTTAAACTGTTTTATTATTGTATAACACAAAACACCAATAAAAAATTAAGTATCAAAAAACAAAAAACTACCAATCAGCATCTTCTACCCAAATCTATCAGAATATGTAATGTCATTTAAAACATGTAACAGTACAGGTTGAGATGTGGAGGATCTGGAGAAAGGTCAGGCAGTCCAAATCAGCATGGTTTGTTGGGTCCCATTCTATGAGTTCTGTCTCTTTTTTAACATGCTAATAATCTTAAATCTCTGTAAAAATATCACTTGGTCATTCAAGCAATAAAATGCAAGTAGAAGATGTGGAAGGTACCATCATTGTACATTTCTCCACTCTGAGACGAATAAAGGTATATCTTATCTTAACATGACAAACAAAGACCTCTCGCACCATAAGATCTTCCTCCTCCCTCCACCTCTCTGTGCCCTCCGCTCGTTTCAGTACCATGGGGGGCAGAGCTTTCAGTCGCTCTGCTCCCCAACTCTGGAATTCACTCCCACCTGATATCAGAAACATCGATTCACTCCCAGTTTTCAAATCCAGACTAAAGACTCATTTGTTTCAGACTGCCTTCTCGCCATAACCTTCGACTCTCCTTTTAGCTTGCTTTTAACTCGTTTTTATTTTACTCTGTGTTGCTTTGTTTGTAAAGTGTCCTTGTGTGCCCTGAAAGGCACTTTTAAATAAAATGTATTATTATTATTAAGACCGTCCTGGCAATAGTATATGCTGACTCACTGCTCACACCAGTCAAGAACATTCTTGATGACTTCCTTGTATTCCTGTTTATTCCCTTTTGATACATATCCAACGGTGGCTTTTATCATCAATGCATGTGTTGTGTAATCCAATTTGTCCAATTTGTACATGGTGAACAGAAAAGGGGAGAAGTCAATAGGGGTCAGAGGTTGAGTGTGATCATCTCCATGGTCTTCATCAAGTGAGAAGTTAAGGCTACAGGCCAGGCCGGGTCTGCACTGTCCTTGAGCAGCTTGTTGGCCTACGTTACTTTCCTTAGCTCCTGACTCCTGACTCACCTGGTCAGCTCTTAGGGAGAGGCTGAGTGGGGGGAGTGCACACTGGTATTGTGATGATATGCGTGAAGTCCCTCAGTTGGTAATATGGCTGAATACTAATGGCTCACTCACTGTCCCTTGTGTCCCATTCCCTCTTCCTTCTCCTTTTTTGTGGTGATCTCTGCTCTCTCCACAGAGAGAGTATCCTGGTGTGGCACAGCAATAGCAGTTGTTTCTGGGTGTAAACAATGGGGTCATGGTTGAATTAACCAAAAAAGGTGGGAACAAACTGTAAATATGGGAACAAGTTGTATCATGCACATGCAATTGCATTTGGAGCACTCGACATAATAAAGCATGGCCTCAGTGTATTATGTAGTTTTCCTTGTTTCAATTCAGCAAAACAAAACAAAAAAGAAACACATTATGACAAACTTATGGGGAGCTATAAAGTGACTAACCATTTTCTAAGTAGGACCTCATTAAGTCCACAGCTCCACTGAGTTCATTATCCACATATTAGAGGGCTGATACAGTTCTCTTTACAATTCTACAGTTTAATTTAGCCGATGCTTACATCCACAATCTTCACTACTAACAGCTGGGTTTACATTGTTTTCTGTTCAACAGTACTATCCACTTGGCTGACAGGCCAGTCAAAGTGATAATTGGTTTAAGAATTGGCAGTATACATTTTTGAGCTAAGTAAACAAACCATTGGCTGTGCTTCAATGTGTATATTAAAAATGCATTAAAGGTTTTGAAAAGCTTCAGCCCAGAATGTCTTTACTGGTGGACAACATCAGTGTACCTCCTACATCACAAACATACCACTATTAGTTTGATATTGGACAATATATTTTCAGCAAAACACACAACATAATGTAAGACCTGTGTGCTATTTTCATTTGTAAAAGTTTATATCTGATGCCATTTGATAGCTTTGTAGCATTAGGAATTGCTGTGTCCCACTGTGTTGAGAAGATCAGTACTCAGTACATGACACATTGCCACATATGTTAAGTCTTAACTTAGTAACCAGTTGCTCTAGCTGTCAAATAAAAGGAGTTCATATAAAGCACAATGTTTATTAAGTATTAATTAGATGAAAATTTAAACAGTCAAGTGAACTGTGAATGCCTGTACTGACTTTAAATTTAGGCATGCTGTTAATGCAAGTGATGTTTACAATGTTTGATGTAGTGTCCCTCTAGTTTTCAGTGTGTAACAGATGGTCAGAAGCAAACACAGACACTGAAGAGTTCACCCTGCTGTCAAAGCTTCTGTCCCGAGAAAAGCTGATAATACCCTCATGTTCACTTGACCTCCTCTGGCTTGACCAAGACAAAGCATTATTTTGGCTAACTATTTTAATTCAGACATTTCCTCACCAGCAAAACAAGCTGCCAGTGTACAGCAACAGCTGTGGATGAACAGGAACGGGGGTCCAAGAGGCCTCCTGGACCAGCATAACCTCAGACAACATTATAATTACTCAATCAGCGCTTTTCTGCATGTGATAAAAGCAAACCTCAAAAAAGAGCAGCATATGTTGAAAGGACTAATACTGGAGCGTGAAATGATGTCCTGATAAAGTTAAAGCTCATTACTGCTAATGAACAGCATATGAGATTGATGCCTAGACATGAATTGTGCAAAGTGATGACAATGACATGTAGTTCTGATAAACCACTAAGTAAACCAGTAAACAAGTAAGTGGCACTTATGCTGTGCATGCAATGACAAACACTTGACAGAAATGAATGAAAGTGAGAAGACTTACCTGGAAGATAGTGCGGAGGAAATACATAACACTTAACATTCTTCAAGAATTCAGTCAGAGAGAGAGCGACATACAGCAGGCTTCCTTCTCTCTCCCCACCACTCCCCTCCCCAGTAGTTTGCCTCTGCCCCGTACCATGTCTGTGGGTTCGTAGAAGCTCCAACTTCACAACCTGTTACTATTTTAAACAGACTTAGCCCTGATCACAGAGAGAGACAAAGACGGAGGGAAGGAGAAGAAAGTCTTGCCACAGGAGTTACATAACACTGAGAGCTTAACCAACAGAGCCCCACACAGGCGGAGGATTTTACTGTTCATGCACGATCCTTCCTTTACTCTGCTCCTCTATTTGGTCAACTTCAGCCTGCTGGTGCTGCAGTGCTGCTGTTTTTTTACCACAGTCCTGCTCGACAGTGTGAGCAATCCACTACATATAGAGTGTCAACGTGAAAAATTACTGATTTGAATCACTGACCACCACTTTGAACAGTTAAAATGACCAAATCAATAGCACGTCATATCAACTAATTAAGATTAATATCATGGGTAAGTTGATGACAAGCCAAAATCACACGTCTGTTTCATAAAACATGGCCACCGAGCTAGCCGGCTAACCTGGTGGTGCTGGTACTTCACACGTTTCTTCCTAATATGAGCTTAACCTCACAGTCAGTTGGTTCCTGGAGTGTACTAAACTTAAAGTTTCTGTTTAAGCAATAATATTCATATAAATAATAAAAGTTGAGTTTGTGCAATATCATATTTTATTATATTGTTTAGCTTCAATAACCAACTCCAGATTAACCAGTACCAACATCTGGGTTAACGTTATTTCTGGAAACAATCAGAAATTAGACGTCAATATTTTGAAGTTACAAACACTTTATTCTATTTGCACACAGTTCAGTTTAAGATCACATAACGTTAGTTAACAAATATGTAGAGCCTTTATTTTACAATTTCACACAGACGCCTTAGAGTCAAACGTATTAACACCAAAAATTATGTGTGATTGTATGTAAAAACACTTGTTATTACATTTTGGCTTCAGCAGGTTTAATAAAATTGGCATCCCGTACAGTTGTGACGAAGGGGAAAATCAGTTAAAGAGACCAAAATAATTTTTTTGTACCAGGCTGTAAAGATGAAAAAATGACTCCAATTTGGAGCCTGCCCCTAGTGCTCATTCAAGGAGGTGCAGCTTTTGGCACTTCCGTGTTGCTTACTTTTTCTGCGCCGGAGGTTGCTGCTTTGGTTTGTGTGCTCTCTGGTGTCTCTACTCAACCAAAGATCATTTGTAACAGAGGAACCTCCACTCTGCAGCACCACACAGCTGCACACAGCTTACAATTTAATTCAATTTTATTTGTATAGCTGAACGGAGACACATTGTCAGTCAGAGGCTTGTAAACATGGGTCCGGACTCTGCAGATCCAGTGACACAAGAACCTGCAGAAAGCGACAGTCTAAGCCTATAGCAGCATAACTAAGGGATGGCTCGGGGCTTACCTGGACCAACCCTAACTACAAGCTTTGTCAAAGAGAAAGGTTTTAAGCCTACTCTTAAATGTGCAAAGGGTGTCTGCCTCCCGAACCCAGACTGGGATCTGATTCCACAGGAGAGGAACTTGATAACTGAAGGCCCTGGCTCCAAATCTATTTTTGGAGACTCTGGGAACCAATAGAAATCCTGCATTCTGGGAGTGTAGTGCTCTGTCGGGAAAATAGGGTACAATGAGCTCTTGAAGATATGATGGTGCTTGACCATTAAGAGCTTTATAGGTTAGCAAAAGGATTTTAAATTCAATTCTTGATTTGACAGGGAGCCAGTGCAAAGAAGCCAAAATGGATGAGATATGATCTCTTTTCCTTGTTCTTGTCAGAAGACGTGCAGCAGCATTCTGGATCAACTGGAGAGTCTTTAACAACCTATTGGGGCAGCCTGCTAAAAGGGAATTGCAGTAGTCCAGCCTAGAAGTTACAAATGCATGGACTAGTTTTTCTGCATCTTTTTGGGACAGATGTTCCGGAGGTGAAAAAAGGCAGTCCGGGAAATTTGCTTTATATGTGCATTAAAGGACAAATCCTCATCAAAGATTACTCCTAGATTCCTTACAGCTGCAAGTGGTTCACAGAACCAGAACAGAACAATCTGACAGTGTCTGAGAGTGTCTTCTCTCACCAATCATGTCACATCAGTTGCATTCTGCTAATTAACTTTAATTTATATCAGAAAAAAACATTTTATTTGATTAATTTAATAGTTCTGCCTAGTGACAGACTGGTGACCTGACCCTAATGTTAAAGTTAGGCAACACCCCGCTACCAAGACGGCTGCACGCTATGATTTGCTTCATTTTTGCTCTTTAGAAATCTATGGGTGACATCACAGAGACTATGTCCATGTTTTATACAGTCTATGGACAGTACACACAATTTTTGTTTCTTTGAGTTTTCACACCACAGATAGACTTTAAAGGTACTAAACCCTGAGACTGAAGGCACCAAGCTTCGTCAATATTTGTCAACTGAAGAATAATGTGACTGTTTCCTACCTCAGTATTTCACATCTCTCCAGTCCGCAGACAGTCATCAAAAATAGTGCTGTATTCATGCACTGTAAACATAACTGTAGTCAAAAGGACAATGGGAAGATGGTCGCATCATCTAATGATCATCTATGTTGGGGCAGATCTCAAGTCTGGGAAGCATATTTGTGAACGCAGAACAGCCTTTGGCCACAGAATGCACAAATAGATTTTAAATATGTGCAGACATAAAATACACACAAACACAAGCCCTGCCCTCACACATAATTATGCATCAGTTACAAAAAGAGAAAACAATGACTTTACTGTTCTGTAACCAAGAGCTTAGAGAGAAAACAAAAGGCCAGTGGAGCCTGTGCTGCTCCATCACAACAATATGCAACTAAATAATGTGCTTCATTACAGTGAAATCCTCTCAAAGGCTCTACTAGTTAGTAAAGACTCCTTTTATCCCATCATTTTTTTATGTCGTGGGAATGGAAAGGAAGCCTTTTACATGAGCTCAACTTCCATCTGACCTCTGCTCCCAGATACTGTGACTGGATGCCATTTGAGACGATTCTAGTTTACATTTTATAAATTCATATTTTCACTACAGTATTTTTCACTACTTTTTCTCATGCCACATGACCTCTCAGCAGCACTGAACATAAGAGGACATGAGACACTTCTCCACTGACAGACAGGACTCTCGCCTGTTAAAAATGCCACTGGTTTGAGTTTCAATAACATAAACAGCATCATGGAAAAGTGAATCACATGACTGTCCTGTTTTATTTACAAACCGAACAATATGACTGAATATGCAGTCACAAATATTTCAGGAAAACCAATAATGCAGAACACATGAACAGACATCAGTGAACAGGGGAGTGGACAGTGTTAGACAAAACCAGAACTAGAATCAAGTGCTGTTTGAACAACATTTATATATTTCCTGAATATTTTGGGCACCTGGACAATGAGGGGTTTTAAACATGCAGGAGTACTGCACAGGACACAACATGGTGAAAAACTAACACGGCACAGACGAATGATGCCCCCTTCTGTTTAAAATATAGAACTACAAAATTTGTATTTTTTCCTTCATCTCCCCAGAGAATCTCTACTGAGCACCACCTCTTATCACTGCATTTCACTTTCGCACATTCAAAACATTCTTATGATCCTGTATCCAGTGGTACTGTTCTGAGAATGGTTTGGGTGATGTAATTGAGAAGGGAGATGACAGATCATGAAGTTTGCTCATCACAGACTTCTTCAGTCAGTGTAGTGATCTGAAGCATTTCTTTAATCTTCCCCAGACTTCATACAACTGTGTCAAAATCATACATGTTTTATACAGTCTATGGTCAAAATGCTAATTTTACTCCAAATTTAATTTTTCTTATCTTAGTCTCTACAACAATCTCAGGTGTTGCTTAGGTGTCTAATTGTTAGTAAGACTATCAAAGAATGTTTCAATTCAGGACTAAACTAGCTGCATGGTGGCTCGGTGGTAAGCATCGTCGCCTCATAGCAAGAAGATCGCCGGTTTGCTTCCCAATCAGGGATTCTGACTGTACATTTATGTAGTATATTTGTAAATATGATAAATGATTTACAAATCTCCCAAAAGTCAATTACACAATTGTTTGTGTTCAAATTCCAAAATCTGCTGAGAAACTCAAATTAAACTGCTTTATTCTTCATATTTATCCCTGATTACATATTTCCAAGTAAAGAAACTAAATCAGAACAGTGGACTGTTGTGATGATACCATGATGTGGTTTGGTTGGTATCAACTCTTATGGGCCTTAGGGATTGTCATCACAGGAAAGTGTGCAGCTGTGGTTATCAGGAATATGGTCACCTCCTGGATTTCTCCTGGAGTATGACAAGAGAGAGAACAACAAATAATTGTTAGTAAGACTATGAAAGAACGTTTCAATTCAGGACTAAATGGGTTGCACGGTGGCTCAGTGCTTAGCACCATTGCCTCAGCAAGAAGATCGCCGGTTCGCGTCCCAGTCAGGGACACTGACTGTACATTTATGTAGTATATTTGTAAATATGATAAATGATTTACAAATCTCCCAAAAAGTCAATTACACAACTTTTTGTGTTCAAATTCCAAAATCTGCTGAGAGACTCAAATTAAACTGCTTTATTCTTCATATTTATCCCAGATTACATATTTCCAAGTAAAGAAACTAAATCAGAACAGTGGACTATTGTGATGATATCTTGATGTGGTTTGGTTGGTATCAACTCTTACGGGCCTGAGGGATTGTCATCACAGGAGAGTGTGTAGCTGTGGTTATCAGGAATGTGGTCACCTCCTGGATCTCTCCTGGAGTATGACAAGAGAGAGAACAACAAATAATTGTTAGTAAGTGTTGAACTGTGCCCTCAATTATTTGTATTTATTTTGATGATGTTGCGCAATCTTAATTTATGAAATAGACAAGCCACCTGTGTAGTGGGCATAGTTAATAAAAGCTCTCCTGCACTCAGGTGCTGTGAATGATTTTCCACAATGTGAGAGCATGGACCAGATCTGCTGTGTGAGCATCTTCCTTCTTCAATTCTCCAGTTTAAGTTTTTAAAGTTCGGTGCTATTTTTGGTTCAGACGGTCGCCGCTGTACGACCCTACTCTGTCAACAGGTTATGGGCCCAGAGTATGAGCCAGAGAGTTTTCCGCCGTTGTGCCAGTGAGGATTAGCATTAGCATATGCTGTTAGCACCATGAGTGGACAAGCCGCAGATAGCCGCTACGGTAGCCGCTGGTCGCGGCTCCTGTTTGACGGAGACGAAAAGAATTATGAACTATGGGAGACGAAATTCTTGGGCCACCTTCGTTTGGAGGGTTTAAAGGACACTATTTTAACAGAGCCTACCACTGATGACGCAGAAGAGCTCCGGGCCGATGCGGGGAAAAACACGGAAGCCTACGCGGAGCTAATCCAGTTCCTGGACGATAAAAGTTTGTCACTGGTGATGCGAGAGGCCGCCGATGACGGGAGAGAGGCTCTAAAGATTTTAAGAGACTACTACCAAGGTAAAGGAAAGCCACGTATCATAAGCCTCTACACTGAACTGACATCACTTCAAAAGTCAGACAGTGAAAGTGTGACTGAGTACGTGATCCGGGCAGAGACTGCTATCACAGCATTAAGAAATGCCGGTGAGACTTTAAGTGATGGACTATTGGTTGCTATGGTTCTGAAAGGACTGCCTGAATCATTTAAACCATTTGTGATCCATGTCACACAACGCAATGACACCATATCTTTTACCGAGTTTAAAATGAAGCTGCGAAGCTACAAGGACACGGAGAAGATGCGCACTGCTGTAGCCGCAGATGACAACGTAATGAAGGTGTGCACACGGCAGCAGAGAGAGAGAGCCGCCAGCACAGGCGACCGGGCAGCTGAGAGGACGGCAGCGGCGGATGTGCTGTGCTTCAAGTGTGGCCTGAAGGGACATTTGGCCAGGGCCTGCCAGCACAGACTGTGGTGTGGTCACTGCAAGAGCGCCACACACCGGGATACGACCTGCAGGCGGAAACAGCGCCGAAACCGAGACGAAGCACGAAAGGTGTCCGGGAAGACGGGTGACCAGGACATGGAATACGGTGTCGACGAGAGGGGCCTGATGGTTGACTGCGGAGGAACCTCGCATATCATCAAAGACCTGGCAAAGTTTAAGAGGTTTGATGAGGAGTTTCAGGCCGAGACACACTTCGTGGAGCTGGCTGACGGCACAAGGTGCAAGGGCGTGGCAGAGCGCAGAGGCGACGCAGAAGTCCGTCTTATCGACAGCAGAGGGAGACACCTAAAGACAACTCTGAGGCGGGCGTTGTATGTGCCATCCTACCCACAAGACATTTTTTCTGTGAAAGCAGCGACTAGGGATGAGCTGGATACTCGTTTCAGACGAGTATCCGTTACGGATAAAGCATGTTTGACGAATACGATTATGATACGAGTGAAATCCGTCAATATCTGTGCTCGTGCTGAAGTAAAATCCTCATTGTGTAACTGACTGTCTTCACGCTCTGTGATTGGCCAGTCACACACAGCGCCCGCCCCTCCTTACACAGACACGTCTCTTCCACAGCCTGTATGGTCTCTGCACGTCTCTCCCAACATACGCGCGGTGCGTTTGACAAGACAGAGCTGAAAACTGCTCGCGTCGCGTCAGTAAATGCCTCCGCTCCGGTCCGATTTTTTTTTTTTTTTTAACCGTCTGACTGCTCTTAGTTTGGCTGGTGATATGAAGTCAGTTGAAAAATTTTGCTCATACTGAACGCGGTGCTTTTGAGAAGAAGTGAACAAGGCTGACATATTATTTCCCTGTTTGCCATCACTGGATGTTTGCATGAATCATGAAGTTCACACAGATCATTAAAAAATAAACAGTCTCACAGACCACTTACACACATACACACATATAGCTGTAGCTGAACATACAAAGTAGCCTATATTAATATTTTTATTGTATGTGGCTGCATGCAGTATCTGACACTTTCTCTCTGCAGTTCATGAAAATAATATTATAAATATTATTGAGATATACTGTATATAGGCTTTGAATGCAGTAGATTAGCGACTTCTGATCAATCCATATCAATTTCAGACTTAAAATAATGTACAGTTTTAAGCCTCACCCATTTCTGCACTCACTTCCGGTTTAGGCCCCGCCCACTCCGAATACAGATACAGATACAGATAATGTAGATGGTTGAACAGATACGGATACAGATACAGATAGTGGTGTACTCGCTCATCCCTAGCAGCTACTATCAATGGAGCGACAGTGATCTTCAAGAAGGGGAGCGACGTTCTGATCCACAGAGACGGTACAAAATTCAACATTCACGTACACGATAGACTATATTATTTGCACACAATAAATGATGATGATGACTGTGAGGATCAATATAAGGAGTGTCATGATATACAGGCGTGGCATGAGATACTGGGACACTGTAACTATGATGACATTCAGAGGTTACAAGATGTTGTTAATGGTATGAAAATTAAGGGTTCAACAAACAAACCTCCACATTGTGAAGTGTGCACTCAGGGGAAGTTTTTCCAAACCAGGAACAGAGATCCTGATGTGAGAGCTAAACTCCCCCTAGAGCTAGTTCACACAGATTTGGCAGGACCAATCAGCCCTGAATCTAGAGATGGGTATAGATATGCACTTTCATTTACTGATGATTTTTCCAGTGCATTGTTTGTGTATTTCTTAAAGAACAAAAGTGCCACAGTGCTAGCCACAGAAAAGTTTCTAGCTGACACTGCCCCATATGGCAAAGTTAAATGTTTCAGATCTAACAATGGTACTGAATTCACAGGGAAAGATTACCAGACTTTACTCATTAAAAATGGGATCAGACATGAAACATCACCACCTTACTCTCCACACCAAAATGGCACTGCCAAGCGCAATTGGCGCACACTTTTTGACATGGCAAGATGTATGCTAATCGAAAGTGGTTTGCCAAAACAATTGTGGACTTATGCAGTTCAGACTGCCGGTGTGGTGAGGAACAGATGTTTTAATAAACGTACGGGGCAGACACCAGTCCAGATGTTGACAGGGAGATGACCTAACTTGTCCAGAATGCAACGTTTTGGATCAGAGTGTTTTGCTTATAAACAAGACAAGAGAAAAATGGATCCAAGATGTGAGAAATGTGTTTTTATCGGGTATGACAAAAACAGCCCTGCATACATTGTCTACTTTCCTGTCAGTCAGAAGGTACAGAAGCACACATTGGTAAAGTTTGTGACTAGGACAGGTGTAGAACAGCAGACACAAACTAACGTAACACCTGAGGATGATGACTTCATGCAGCACAGGTCCAGAAGTCCAAGCCACTATGTTACAGCAGAACATGAACCTGAAGTGAGCCACCACCAACCACAGACAGTTGAAGTCAAGCATGAGTTAGAGACTAAACGATATCCTTCTAGAGAGAGGAGGCAGCCAGATAGATACACAGACTGTAGTGTGTCCAGATCTACGTTTAAGGAGGAGGCTGATCAAGTCCAAAGTAACATAGACTACTGCTATCGGGTCATGTGTAACATACCTGTTTCATTTACTGAAGCTGTGACCTCGGCCAAGGCAAAGGAGTGGGTCAAAGCAATGGATGAGGAAATGCATTCACTTAGAGTGAACAACACATTTACCCTAACCAAGTTGCCTGAGGGCAAGACAGCAGTGGGGGGTAGATGGGTGTATGCTATTAAAACTAATGTTGACGGGTCTGAAAAATACAAAGCTTGTTATGTTGCTAAGGGATATAGTCAAAAGATGGGTGTAGATTATGAGGAGACATTTTCTCCTACAGCCAATATGACTAGTGTCAGAGTTTTGATGCAGAAAGCAGCACAGGAAAACTTGATCTTGCACCAAATGGATGTAAAGACAGCCTACTTAAATGCACCAATAGACTGTGAGATCTATATGGAACAGCCAGAAGGCTACAAGATAAAATCTCACAAAAATGAAGAGTTTCAACAAAATGAGGTTGACCATTGTGTTTATACAAGAGAAACAGAACATGGTAAAGTGATCATGGTAATTTGGGTTGATGATGTAATCATTGCATCAAGTGATGAAAATGCCATGAAGACTACAAAGGACATGCTTACTGCAAGGTTTCAAATGAAAGACTTGGGCAAACTAAGACATTTTCTTGGCATTGATTTTAACCAGAGTGACAACTGTGTAACAATGTCACAGTCAAAGTATGTTGGTAAGATCCTGCAACGATTCAACATGCAAGACTGTAAGCCCAGAGCAACACCATGTGAACAGAAATTAAATTTCACTGATGATGCTGTATTGATGGACGATGTCACAAAATACAGAGAGGCAGTAGGCAGTCTTATTTATTTGTCTGTCTGTACAAGACCTGATTTAAATTTTGTTGTGAGCAAACTGTCACAGTATTTTTCTAAACCTACTGAACAGCAATGGACTACTGTCAAACATGTACTGAGCTATTTGAAGGGTACAAGTGACTGGAAGTTGTGTTACCGAAAATGTGACGAGAACCTTGGTATACATGCTTACAGTGATGCAATTGGGCAGCTGATGTTGATGACAGACGGAGCACAACTGGGTATTGTGTAAGTCTAACCCAGACCGGCACTTTAGTGTCATGGAAAACCAAAAAGCAGCCCACAGTAGCACTATCCACTTGTGAGGCAGAGTATATTGCTCTAGCTGCAACTATTCAAGAGTGTTTGTACATCACACAGCTCTTAGGCGGTATTGATAACCATCTGTATGCATTACCCAGGGTGTATGAGGACAATCAGGGCACAATTGCTCTAGCTAAGAATCCTTTCAGGAGACAGAGATGTAAACATGTGGATATAAAATATCATTTCATACGGTCCACTGTGAATGGGAAGAAAGTACTTTTGGAATATTGTCCAACTGACCAAATGGTAGCAGATTTGATGACGAAACCTGCAACAAAATTTCAGTTAGTTAAGTTTTTTGAACCAAGTCTTTTTATTTGAGATTTTCACCATATACATAATACAAAACATAATACAAATAATAACTAATCCCTTGGCACCACCCCCCACCCGCCAGACCTATGCTACTACCTCAAAGACATAATAAATCATATTATGTACTTCTTGATAAGTTTAGTCATGTATACAAATATATCAAAGACAGAGAGAACATAGGTGACAATACCAGTAAGGGGTTCACATGTGCTCCAGGGTTACATTTTTTGTATCCATTTGATCCACAAAAGTCAAAAAAGGCTGCCATGTTGCATAGAATTTTAAAACAGACCCTTGAAGAGAGTGTCTTATTTTTTCTAGCTTTAGATGTTGCATAGTCTCTCTAATCCAATGGGAATATGAAGGAGGAAGAGGATCTTTCCATCTAAACAGAATCAGACGTCTGGCCAGTAATGTACAAAAGGCCACCACATTGGACTTAGAACTACTTAAATTCATAGCCTGCGGAGTGACACCAAATAGAGCAATAAGAGGGGATGGATCTATCGGCTCCATTAATATTTTAGAGAGAGTATTAAAAATTGACTACCAGAAGTGGTACAGTTTTGGACATGTCCAAAATGTGTGCAGAAGAGTTGCATGAGCTTGCTTGCATCTATCACAAGTAGGGTTTAACTCTCTCTCTCTCTAAATTTGGACAGCCTAACCTTTGACCAATGGAGTCGATGCACTATCTTGAATTGTATAACCGTATGCCTTTGACTAATAGATGACGTGTGAATTCTCCTAATAACTTTCTGCCATACTGCATCTGGGATCTGTTCATCTAGATCCTCTTCCCATTTGTGTTTAAGATGATCTAAAGCTGATGAGTTAAACAGGTTGAGAAGGCCATATATCTTACCTATAATCTGCTTTAAGTTTTTCCCCAGCTTGAAGATGGAGTCTAACAAAGATACGCGGGGATACAATGGGAAGCAGCTGGAATATAGGGCTATAAAGTTTCGCAGTTGTAAATATCTAAAGAATTGGGATCTAGGAATATTAAATTTATCTACTAGTTGGTCAAAAGATGCAAAGTTATTGTTGACATATAGATCCTGTAATGAATGTATCCCACTCCTTGACCACACACCAAAGGCTCCATCCAACACCGAGGGAGGAAACATGTGATTTTTTTGTTATCGGACCAAAAAGGGAGAAGCTGTTAAGAGCAAATGATGTCCTGAACTGATTCCAGATTTTAACTGAGTGTGCCACAACAAGGTTAAAGGTATAATAAGAGATGGGCTTTGCTAGTGGGAGTTCAGCGCACAATAAGGCTGGTAAGGAGGAAGGTCCACAGGAAGTACGTTCCAAGGTTAACCATTTAGAGGTGTTTGAGTTGTCTAAATCTGACATCCAAAACATCAGTGATCTAATGTTAGCTGCCCAATAATAAAACAAAAAATTAGGGAGTGCCATGCCACCCTGAAGACGTGGTCTATGTAATATGCATTTTCGTATACGCGGGGGTTTTTTGTTCCAGATAAAGGTTGATATGAGTTTGTCTATGGAGCTGAAGAAGAATTTGGTCAGAAATATGGGAAGGTTCTCAAACAGATAAAGGAACTTAGGTAGAACATTCATTTTGATGGTATTGATCCTTCCACTCAGAGAAAGGGGCAACAGATCCCAACGTTTAATGTCCTGCTTCAGACTGTCTAACAGGGGCAGAAAATTAGCCTTATAGAGGTCTTTGTAGTTATGCGTAACCCAAATTCCCAGATATTTAACTTTTTTTGTGTTTATTTTAAAGGGGGTTGAATTGAGAGAGATGTTTTCTGCAGATACATTGATCGGCATTAATTCACTTTTTGGAAAATTCACTTTATAACCTGATATTTTGCCAAAATCTTCCATTGTGTCCAGCAGTACAGGGAGGCTTAATGAAGGATCTGAGATATACAGCAACAAATCATCTGCATAAAGCGATACTTTACACTCTAATCCCCCTCTATTGATTCCCTTGATATTAATATCCTGTCGAATGGCTAATGCTAGTTCTATGGCAATTGCAAATAAGAGCGGAGACATTGGGCAGCCTTGTCTGGTTCCTCTTTGCAGCTTAAAATAGGGAGAGAGGTTGTTGTTGGTACATACTGCTGCCATCGGAGAGGAATAAAGAACTTTAATCCAGGAGACAAATTTTGGACCAAAGCCAAATTTTTCAAGAGTATAAAAAAGGTAGTCCCACTCCACTCTGTCAAAAGCTTTTTCAGCATCGAGAGATACTAAAATCTCTGGAGTGTCAGATGGAGAGGGACTATGAAGGATGTTAAGAAGGCATCTAATATTAAAAAATGAATATCGGTCTTTCATGAAACCTGTCTGATCAATTGAAATAATTGAAGGAAGAGCTACCTCAAGACGTTGAGCCAAGAGCTTTGCAAGAAGCTTGACATCCGTATTTAGAAGGGAAATTGGACGATAGGAACTACAGTGAAGGGGATTTTTATCTTTCTTTAAAATAAGGGAAATGGTTGCCTCTCGCATTGTTGGAGGGAGTGAATTTGAAGAGAGTGATTCCCTAAAAAACGATAAAAGGAGAGGGGCAAGCATTACTGAAAATGTCTTAAAAAACTCTGATGGATAGCCATCAGGCCCCGGAGATTTGCCACTTTGCATCTTTCCAATCGCCTTTGTGACCTCCTCAATGGAGAAATCCTCTTCTAATACCTTGACTAGCTCAGAATCTATTCTGGGAACATTGAAATTGCAAAAGAACTCATCTAATGTGGACACACTCTTTGGTGATTCAGAGGTGTAGAGGCAGGAGTAATAGCGGGAAAAACAAGAATTTATTTCCAGATGATCTGTATGTTTAAGATCTTTTTCGTCACTTATCTCAGATATATACTCAGTGGCAGCCTTCTGACGTAGCTGATGTGCTAGAATTTTCCCTGCCTTTTCTCCATGCACATATGAACTATGTCTGGACTTCAAAATGAGGTTCTCTGCATGGCGCGATGAGAGGAGGTCAAACTCTGTTTTAAGCAGTAGGCGTTGTTTGAGTATATCGTCTGAGGGTGATTGGCTATACCTCATATCCAGTTTGAGAATATCATCTGTCAGTTGCTTAAGGCGCACGGTGTTGGCTTTCTTCCGCATTGCACAGTAAGAGATAACCTGTCCCCTTAAGTATGCCTTCAGCGATTCCCACACTGTGGAGAATGACATTCCAGGTGTCTGATTGTGGGCGAGAAAGAATTCAATTTCAGTCTTTATAAAGTTTACAAAAGTGTCTTCTGAGAGAAGTAATGGGTTAAGTCTCCATGGGCGATAGCTGAAATCTGCACCGGGAATGCTCAGCCTCATATTCAAGGGGGCATGATCAAAAAATAACTATAGACTGGTATTCACAGGCAGTTGCCATTGAAAGGAGTTTCTTATCAATAAAGAAATAATCAATCCGTGAAAATGTTTTGTGGACTGGGGGAAAAAAGGAATAGCCCCTAGATGCAGGATTGAGAAAACGCCAGACATCAACTACACCATAAGCCTGAAGAAAGAGCTGGATTGCTTGTGCTGACTTTGATTCAGATAAAGTTTTAGAGGAGCTACGGTCTAGATTTGGGGAGAGTACACAATTTGTATCCCCACCTAGAATAAGGTGATGTGTATCCATGTTAGGGATTTTAGAGAAGGTATTAGTAAAAAAGGTATGATCATCCCAGTTAGGGGCATAGATGTTAGCTAAAATAACTGGGAGTCCATACAGTCAACCCACTACAATAATATATCGCCCCATAGAGTCTGATACAGTGCCAGACATTACAAAAGGAATATTTTTACTAATTAGGATTGCTGCTCCTCTTGCTTTAGAACCAAAGTTGGAGTGATATGCTTGTCCTATCCATCCACCTCTCAATCTATGTTGGTCAACAGTGCGGAGATGAGTCTCCTGGAGAAATGCAATATCAGCTTTAAGATGACTAAGGTGTGTTAATACCCTCCTGCGTTTAACAGGGTGGTTCAGAGACTTCACATTCCAACTTATAAAATTAACTATGTTCCCTGAAGACATTCCTAGATTACTGGTATTAGCCATTCGGAGTCATGATAGTCAATATTCCATAAGTGTATCCCAGAACCTCGACAAGACAGAGTTTTAAAACATAGAAAATAGTCAGAGATACACCCAAATAAAATAGGTCTGGTAGGTTCCCAACCCCTGCCACCTAACTGAACACGGCGGCTACAATACCCTTCGTAAACACAACCACACATTAAGTAATGGTAATGGGGAACAACTTAGTGTCAAGTCGGCTGGCTCCTGCCCAACCTTATACTCACTAAAACAAAAAGCGCAACAAGTGTTTAAGCGACAATTAGTGCTAAAAGGTAAAAGGTAAATTAGTAATAAAAGGAGAAATCAAATAGATAAGAATAAGTAAGAGATTCTTTTTTCCCTTTTAAAATCAAAAAATGTAAACAATAAATAAATAAAAGGTCTCTTGGCATGTATCTATATACATATATCTGAACAGAAATATCCATAGGTGCCACTTAGCTGAGGGACCATCTGTATATTAATCTCAAAACCAAAGAAGATAACCAAATAACAAACCAAATTCAGGTGTGAGGGCCGTGGCACATACTGTACTGGCAAATGATCTTGCAGACTCATTCATCTGTAAGCAGTCCGTTGAGATGACATGTATAAACCCATACATACAAATGAAAATTAACATTATTGACAAAAATGTGTACTCACCCCATAACATAAGAGAACGATGATGTAATATATCGTTTAGGAATGTACAAGTAGAAAAGTAAATAAGTAAATGGTCCTTAAGTGGGATTATCAAACCGTCCACATTCTCGTATCCATCCAAAAGAGAGGAGGTGAGAACAAAACCTCACTGCTTTCATTTCGCAACTTCCACTGCTGGGATAATAGACTTAGCGTAAGCCATCGCCTTCTCCGGGTCCAGGAAGTCTTTGTTGTCTCCGTTGTAGGAGATGTGGAGTCGAGCTGGGAACATAATCCCATAGCAGATCCCTTGTCGACCTCGGAGTAGGTTCCTGACGTTGTTGAAGGCAGCCCGGGCCTTAGCGACGCTTGCGGTGTAGTCTGGAAATATAGCCACTGGGTCTCCCTTGTAGCGGAGCGGGCCTCCCTCTCTGGCTCGGCGCAGTACATCAATGCAGTCCTGATAATAATGCAGCTTGGCGACAATGACCCGGGGTTTTCCATCAGCCTTTCTCGGTGCAGATCCTCTGTGTGAACGATCAACCAGAATGTCTTTATCCAAACGCAGAACTTCCTTCAGTAGTTTAGAGACTGAAGCAGTGGAGCAGGAGCCAGGCTCCTCCGCCACTCCCAAGATACGAACATTGCATCGCCTCATTTGCCCCTCCATGTCCTCCGTCTTCTCCCTCAGATTAGCCAGCTCCGCTTTGAGTTCAGCAACCGTCACCTGTAGCGCAGTAACCTCACCCGACCAAGTTGACAAGCCTCCCTCCATGTCGCTGATGGCGGCCTTCATGTTGTCCATATCGGAGCGGATGGCCGCAGTGCTGTTAGCAATTTCAGCCTTAACTTCTCTCAGCTCGTTTTTAACAAAGTTAAAGTCATCAGTGAGTGCATTCTTTAGCTCGGCCCCGATAATTACGGAGATGTCCGCCTTCAGTGTGGAGATTATGTCCGCTTTCAGGTCCTCGGGGTCCATTTCCGACTCTGGCTGTGGCGCGATCGTCCCCTCACCGGTGTCCTTGTCACCTCGAGCCGCGGTAGTTTCGGGCCTATCGCTCGTAGGGCCGCCATGTTTATATTTACGGAGCTTGGTCGCCATTGAAGTTACTTGCACAGTTCAAACTTGCTCTAGAGCGTTCCGGTTACAGAAATGAATGAAAAATACAACAAATCAGCTGAAAGTGCGCTTTAAAATAATATTTTCCGAAAAAATTAGGCAGGAGCGCCACAAAACAGGTTCTACACCATCGCCAGCTCACTAGCGCCCCCCAGTTAGTTAAGTTTGCCAACTTTATGTTTGGAAATAACTAAAGAGAAGGAAAACCCTGGAAAAAGTGATTTTGTGTTTACTTTTTGACTGAATGTTAATGTAAAATGTTTGACATAATAATGTGAGAGCAAGTGGGGGTGTTGAACTGTGCCCTCAATTATTTGTATTTATTTTGATGATGTTGCGCAATCTTAATTTGTGACATAGACAAGCCACCTGTGTAGTGGGCGTGGTTAATAAAAGCTCTCCTGCACTCAGGTGCTGTGAATGATTTTCCGCAATGTGAGAGNCAATTCTCCAGTTTAAGTTTTTAAAGTTCGGTGCTATTTTTGGTTCAGACGGTCGCCGCTGTACGAAACTAAAGAAACTAAATCAGAACAGTGGACTGTTGTGATGATACCTTGATGTGGTTTGGTTGGTATCAACTCTTACAGGCCTTCGGGATTGTCATCACAGGAGAGTGTGTAGCTGTGGTTATCAGGAATATGATCACCTCCTGGATTTCTCCTGGAGGATGACAAGAGAGAGAACAACAAATAATTGTTAGTAAGACTATCAAAGAACGTTTCAGTTCAGGACTATGTGGGCTGCACGGTGGCTCAGTGCTCAGCACCGTCGCCTCACAGCAAGAAGACCGCAGGTTTGCGTCCCAGTCACTTCTTTTGTATGTTTTGTAAGGAGTTCTATGTTCATATCATTGTAAACTTAATTTTTTATCATAATGTAATATGTATTGAATGTGCCAATTGTAGACGCAGAATAATGCGGTTCAGCATTTTGAAAGTTTCAACTCCCCCATATGCCCCTTATTAATTTCTTTTGCTTTTATAACTTATTTTCATATGAATGTCAATCTATTGAAGTAGACTCAGTTAGTTTTTAACATGCTGGTACAACCCTTTAGTTATTTCCCTTTCAATTGTTCCGTGTATAGTTTAAAAAGTAGAAATCGGCATTTAAGCTATATCATTAAATATCAGTTTCTTGTAATTTTCTAGATAAACAGTACGTTTGATGGCAAATTTGCTGAGAAAATTTCCTGTTGGTTGTCTCAAACGGAATCAGTTCCAAATAACGGAGGAGCTGTCTCAGTTTTTCTCCATCTCCCTGTCTGCTTCTGACCATAGACTGTATAAAACAGCTTCTGACACTCCATGCATATCTTTTCAGTCAATTTTGGCTACAGTTCTGACCTTTCTTCACCATATGTTTCGCTAATTGTCTCTCTACTGATAGCACAACCATAGGGTTTTTTTTTTTTTTACAGGCCACCCCCAGATAAGACAGACAAATAATTTTTGCAATACTAAATTAGTGATTTTAGATGGATAAATAGTTTTCAACAATCACATATATTACTTCCTCCATATTTGTGTTCTAGCCTATTCAAAGTCATTTGCTTGCAATTGTGATGCTCATACATACATTTTCTGTCCATGATAAGTCAATGGCAGGAGCTCATAAAAGACCATGCCATCCATGGTAAACACCACTAGGCCGAGTAAGAGAGAGAAAAAATATTTTTTTATCAACATAAAAAGATATGAGAGACAAATTGAACTTATTGTAACTACGTTGCACATTCAGATTTGAAACTTAAAACATGAACAGTTGGTGAAAATATGATGCACTGTCAATTTAAGTAGCCAACAGTATAAGAAGTAACTCAGTAGCTTCAGTCAACAGCTACAACATGAAGATGCTGCTAACATAGTAATGCTAAAAAGATATCAATAATAGATCTATGATGAGGCCTAATGTATCACTGGCCCAAGGTTTATAAAGGCTGTTTCTTGTCATTAAAGTAAGACCATCTCTTATTGGGGCGCTGACCACTTGGCCAAACAGTCAGACAGTCAAAGAGTGAAAAAACATATTGCATAGAGAATGGCTTTGAGGGGAAAAATGGCTGGTAAAAAGTCTAAGACTTTTCACCACTTTTGCTGACAGCCTGACATACAAAGACTTAAAGTCTTTGTGTGTCTATGATCCCATAGTGACTTAGTGTTATGACAAAGTGACAATACAGATTCATATACTTGCTGCTGGAACTGTATTGTCACTTCAGTTGTACATACCTTTATATATATGCATATATATATATATTCATTATGCTGGTTTATCTTATCTCTCGTTTTGCAATATTTAGGGCCCGAGCCCACTAAAGGGGCGAAGGCCCTATTCTAATCTGAATGATGATTATTTTTCTCGCCCCAATTTAACCCCAAATTGCATGCCTTCAGCTTGAGATAAACACGAACGCAACTAGCCACAAAATTCAGTAATGGCGAAAATTTTATGAATCCATTGTTCACACAAAAATATGTGCTCCATAGCGCCCCCTAGGGGCTTTAAACTGCAGCCCCTCCGGCTACTTTGAGCTACGAGCCTGAAAACAATAACAACCGTTCATAACAACCGTTGCAAGACCTACGAAAAAGTCTCTTACGACCATCGTGAATTCCAAACAGGAAGTTCGCAAATTAACGTTGAAATTCCGATTTTAGCGATTTTCACGGTACGTATTTGAACGAACTCGTCCTAGGTTTTTAATCGGATCGACTCCAGATTTGGATGGTGCATACTAGACACGTTGACGATGAAAAGTTATTAAAAGAATTTGTGTAGGTCAATGGGCGTGGCCGTGAGGGCCCGATCATCGCTGCTTGCGGCTTTAATTTTAATGTTGTCACTTTATCTTTCACTAAGCCACTTTAGATTCCACTTGTTCTTGTATTAGTTGTATATACCTTGTATATACCTTTTTGTATAGTTTTTATTGATCTCTGAATTACTGATCTCTCTCATTATCCAATCTCTGATTGGCTGGGGGGACAAAGCTTCGTTTTGTTGTTTTGCACCAAATATCTCAGCGGAACCGGAAGTACGATTTCTGATTTGCACAAAACAGAGAATGTGTGATTCGTGGGGAGGATTTGAGTGGTTGCAAGTAGCTATTTCTGTTATGTCTGTGTGTTTAATGACACAGCTATTTTCTTGGTAAATTATTTCACATAGTTATTGCACAAGTTCACATTCAGATTTGCACTTATTCAAATTCTCACTGCAACTTCACTTCATACGATACAGGTGCACAAGTATGTTTTGCACCTAGTGCGCTGCAACAATAGGTGCAAAATGTGAGCGTGTCAGTGTTGAAATATGTGACTTGTAGAAAAGGATTTGTGCACCTGTGAATATGATTTGTGCACTCGTAAATGTAATTTGTGCACCTGTAATTATGATTTGTGCACCTGAAATTACAATTTTGTGAATATGTATTTTTGTGTTGTATTTGTGGGAAGAAAAAAAATCGGCACATACAAGAAATTATTTTACAAGTACACAACTCATAGAGTGTGGGAATACAAAATTGCTGATACACATACAAATTCAATGTTACAGGTGCTCAAACATTTTGCACCTGAAATACCTTCATACTCTTATCCCTTTCAGAGCCTGCCCCTAGTGCTCATTCGAGGAACTGCAGCTTTTGGCTTTGCTTTTCAGCGGAGGAGGTTGACACTCACACAGATTTATCTCTGAACCAAATCAAGCAAGGGCACATTTTAGTATCAGATGACCTCCAGAGATATAGTTACGAATACATGTCAACACAGTGCTGTGTTTACTGGCCTATACTGGTCCAGCCACATCACCTCTCTCTCTCTCTCTCTCTCTCTCTCTCTCTCTCTCTCTCTCTCTGCAGCAGGCTGTCAGGTTATCATTCAGCCCCTCTGCTGTGGGAGGTGTGAGCCTCCTGCTGCCCCATCTGCACCTCCCCTTCTAACTGGACAATCAGCTATCCGGCACCAACAGGCCTGACCCCGACTGGTCACATGCTCTGTCTCACACAAACAAACCATACCAACATCTGATTCAATTAGAGCGTGACCATGACAGAAAAAGAGCGAGAGCAAAGCAGAGACAGTGTTAGGACATTATGTTTTTAATGTTAACAGAATTTTCAGCTCAGCTCTGTTGGCCTGTACGCATTACCATGATTATCAACATTAATTTGAATATGCACAAATCATGTATGACAACGGCGCTGACTTGCTCTTGAGCTTATCATGAGCTGCTTTGCTGTAACTTATGAATTGTTGATTGCAACGAAGCCTTGAACCTGTCTCCTGATACCAAATTATCTAGTGTTCAAAAGGGACCTCAGCTGCTGGTTTCTTTGGTTTTACCAAGATAATACACACTCACACGGTCTGACTAAAATTCTCAGGCACACCCTTGAGCTTGTGCACTGACTGACCTTTGACCTCCTGCAGCCTACAGTTGCCTTTCACCACTTTCTCTGCACAATCTGTCAGTCCAAAGTCTTGTCCTCTGTTTACTCTGTGCATTGTTGACCAAATCGATGTGAGAGGCTGGATGTTGACAACACGACCTGACGTGTGTCGACATTGCAAAAATGCGTGCGTGAGACCAAGATCGAAAGGACACGAAAAGACATGTTCTCATTGATTCCCGTCAGCAGCAGCAGCACTATGGACTCTTCACTTTGGTGTAATATTGTGCAGTAGGGCTGCACGATTATGGCCAAAATGATAATCACGATTATTTGTATCAATATTGTAATCACGATTAATAATCACGATTATTCATTATGTTAGGTAAAACGTACCTTTTTATTGCATTTTTAAAAAGTCTTCAAATTGAAACTTAAAATAATCATAGATCAAACAATAAACTAAAATTCACCCAAAGACAAAGGGGAAAAAAATAAATATGCTATTGCAAAATGCAATTATAAAGTGCAAACAAACAGAAAACCGGCCTTATTGCATCTGTTATTTCAGCGTGTCTTTGAGAGGTGGATGGATACGGTGTCGCCCGGTGCAGAGTTGCTGTTATGGTTGTCTGGGTTGGCGCTGGACACAGACAGGGATTTAGTGGAGTCAGTTCAATATATCTGCGATCAGACCAGGGACGTCCTGGCGAAAACGAACACAAATTACCGCTTGTGTGTCCCAGCCCGAAAGCCGGCCGCAATTGCGATTTGGAAACTGGCTACCGGCACTAACGATAACCCCGCCCCCAGCCCCTGACATAGTCTGTGCTTAGCTCTGGACCAGCGAAGAGTTGGTGTTTTTCGCACCTAGAGCCGGTGCTTACGTGGTGGAAACACTAAGGAAACACTGCTAAGTCAGGCACTGGCTCCGATCTAGCACTAGCACCAGCGCAGTGGAAAAGAGTCAACAGTAGATGTTGCTCCTTTACGAGGCACTAGCGGCTCCTCACTGTCACTGCCTGCTGCTCCCGACCTCCCGACATTGCACTCTCTCACAGTTTAATCATTTGAAGCTACCGCTGCTGCGGGGTTCGCTCGCTTGCTGTATAGGCAGCGTAATGATGAGGCCCTAACCTATGGGTCGCCCCCTGGTGGTTGGCTGACTAATGGGTTGAGAAAGTGCTTGATTTGACATGCAACAGAGCTCGCTTTTTAAATGTTAAAATCGCCGGCGATCATCTTAATTTAATCGTGGCAGCCAAAATCGTGATCGGGATTAAAATTCGATTAATTGTGCAGCCCTATTGTACAGGTATTGATTCAAGCCATGATGTTAAGCTTTTTCCATCCATTGAAATGTTGTTGATTAATCCCATCAGCTGTAGGTCAGCAACAAGTTTCATGTAACTGAATATGAACATAAGTGAGAGAAAAGGCTAAATTACAGTCAGATATAGGTGAGTGAACTTGATATTATCAGTGCGTTTAGTCTGTGGGTGTGATTCAAGGTGTGGCTGTCATAACTTGCAATATACTGCAGCTTCTATGGCAGGTTCTTTCCCAAAAACTACACTCATCAGTTAGAGCAAAAACAGATTTGGAGCAGCTTCAGTTGCTGAGTGCAGTAACAACCTTTTTGCATTTATTTTCGGACGTACTCATAATTGTGAAAGATTATTCTGTACAGTCATTTCAGATCATTAATAAATTACTGTGGGTAAATCGTGAGTGAGGCCACAGTGTGTGAGGTGTCTATCTATGGGCTCTATTAAACCCAGGGGAAGATGATGTGTGGAGGAGCAGCATGCACAGTGGACTCAGCCATGATGATATTCAAATCCTCTGCTCACTTCAAAGGCTTCTGATCCCTGCTGCTGAATGCAAAGTAACTCAACTCTATCATATCTGAAACCTTCAAAAATGATGTCTTTCCTGCTGACAGTCTCTGTCTTGTTGCATCCTGTCAGGCTGTGTTACACGGTCCTATGGAGCGGAAAGGCTGCAGTATACTGTGGGGTCAGGCCTTCAGGTCCCCGTGCAACTGAGTGAGTAAAGCCGGACAGCAGAGCTTACTGCAGTGTTTTCAGGGCCAAAGTGAAAGCCTGACAGAGATAAGAATTCTCAACTAGGTGTGGCGACAAGCAATGTTCAACAGCTGAGAGGACGAGAGGATACACAGATTTCAAGTATCCAGATATTGATGATGATTGTTGTTTCATATCAATTTTCCAAAAGGAGTCCTGTCTGTGTGATAGGGCTATTAAATCAAGGGTTGAATTACAGCTGATCTCTCTCACATGCACACTGGTGCTCAGGCTCCTGCCATGTGAATGTGCACAGAACAGTTTGAACATACTGTAGATGGAGAAAAGCCTGGAGAAGACTACATGTAGTAATAACAGTAATTCACACTATCATACTATATGCATATAATAAAAACAACTGATTTCCCTTGTACTAAGCTAATACATAAGCCATCATACATTATAGCACAGTAGAGCAACAGATGTAAAAAATTATTAAACAGCCCTTTTGCACATCCTTATCAGGGGAACCCTAGGCCTAATCATTTTAATTATTTTTTTATTTATTACAACATGCATTAGGGAACCATGTTAAATGCTAAAAACAGACCAAATAGGTCAAATATAATATTTCTGTGTAACTGTATCCCTCTGGAATTTTTGGTAGATAACTTCTATCATCCAGCTTTTTTTTGGTTATCGATCTTGCCAACTGACTAAGTTACCATCCTTCATTCACAGATGTTCGACTTTGAGCCTAGAAACAGAGAGGACAGAGGAGGAGGGGAAGGGCCAGCATAGTAATACATGTGATTGGTCCAGCCTAGTGTCAGTATAGAAAATGAACCAATGGTCCGCTGCTCCTCAACCAGTCGTTAGCAATATTTTGTTTTCTTAGTGTTTCTTGCACCAGTTAAATTCCTCGTAGGTCAGTTATCGCTCCACCACTGTTGTTCAGGAAATGTATTAAATTTAAACAATATTGTCAGTGCAAAACAGACCTAGAATCTTAATACTTAATACTGACTGTTTCATGATCTTAGGTTTTTCTTGGGTTTTTTTTTTTCTTTTGTTTTTACCATATCTCCATCACAGGCAGCAGAGTTTCCCTCAGTCTAGCAGGAGCTTCAGCTCAGTGGACCAGGCTGCTGATTCTGTCCAGCAAAGTAAGGGTTAAACTGGGGAGGAGAGAGCATTGAGAGCTGCGTCAAGTGACAGACCAGAAAGACAGTACAAGACCGGAAATTAACACATACTGCTACGGCTACAACTACTACCACTACCAACAATGATGACGCTGATCCTACCACTAATGACAATAATAACAAGAACTAGACTCGCTCCCTGATACACTTCAGAATCGAGGGCTCACTGATCTGCAGGGTTCAGACAGCAATTGCTGAATAGGATCAATAGTCATTAATAAATCAATACTGTGATACTAATGATACCGATAACACACAGAAGGAAAGTTACAATTTAGTAATATATGTTTCCCCCTTTATTACAGAACAATTTTTGTCTCAACATAGTCTGAACTATCTTCTCATGATAATTAGAGAATCCATTATAATACAACAAACACAAAAATCCAGTGCACTCTGTGTTTCATTGCATCCACATAGACATGGTTGGTCATGGTTTACTTGTGCTTCCAGAGTCTGTATTGAAAACAAAACAAAATAAAATAAAAAAATGTTTTTCTGACTTTTGTGAGATTCCAATTCGTTTATTTATTCATTTTGATGTTCCATACTACCTAACTACAGTGGTGGCAGTAGTATTCCGGTCAGTCAAGCTTTCATTCTGAAACTTCTCTCCCGGTAGCGTTTCCGGTCAGTGACGCTGACTTGACGTCGCGGCTCTGAACTGCTGCATCAGTATCAGGCTTGAGCAGAACAGCGCCGCTGCCGCCGCCGCTGCTGCTACTGGAGCCTCCGGGGAGCGGACACAGGGAGACTGTTTCTGCCCGCACGCCGTCAAATAAAGCTCCTCTCCGCCTCTCTGTTCTCCAGCCTGTGTGTGTGTGACGGGAGGCTCCTGCTGGAGAAGCAGACCTCGGGAGGAGGCGACCTGTCCTCCGCTGTGCGCCGCTGATCGCCGTCTCACCGGGACGAGCTCCACACCACAACCGTGCGTTTACACTCTTGTTTGGGATAGAAGTGGTCCGGCCTCTGGCCCATCTAAGTCTGGATCATCGACACCCACATCACTTGCACGGTCCGGCGGGAGAATGCTGCTCGGCTGGTGTTTGGCTGCAGGTGGATGGCCGACCTGACGGTGCCTGCCCCCCTCCTCCTCCCCGGCTCTGATCCGGCTGTAAAAACACGTTGAAAACACAGAGAGCACATCAGACTCGCACACCATGCTCCCGGGGGTCGGCGTCTTCGGCACCAGCCTCACCGCCAGGGTCATCATCCCGCTGCTCAAGAACGAGGGCTTCGCCGTCAAGGCGCTGTGGGGCCGGACGCAGGAGGAGGCGGAGGAGCTGGCCAAGGAGATGAACGTCCCGTTTTACACCAACCGGATCGACGACGTGCTGCTGCACCAGGACGTGGATCTGGTGTGCATCAACCTGCCGCCGCCTCTAACGCGGCAGATCGCCGTCAAAACACTGGGTGAGTCCTGCTGCTGTTGCTGCTGTTGCTGCTGCTGCTGGGCGGGGGGGATGGAGGTAGGGAGGGATGCTGCGGCCCTGCTGTGGTGGGGGCTGGTGGTGCTTCTGACACCTTCACATGTCAACTTCACCGTCCTGCAGTCCAGTGAGGCTGGAGTTGAGCAGATAGGTGTGGCTGAGGGCAGATTGATGCCACGAGCTGCATCACAACATCCCTCCATTAGCGATGGAGCAGCCCTCTTGGCTGCTGCTGGCCTGAAGGTGCGGTCAGGATCGAAGTGCTCTTGAGGACGTATCTGAAAGCAACATTGCTACAGTTTTTCTCACGCATAATGCATTGTCAAGACGGTTCAGGTTTAGTTTCTCTTTGCAGTCTTCTGTGTGGTGGTGATGTGCTGTATTACACATGGAGGGCTGATTGTATTCAGTGTTACAACTACAGGAACAAACCTACTCTGCATGTGGGTTAAATTTGAATATATGGGGACACCCCCTAAAACAAAGCCCTTGGTCAAACACTAGACTTAACCTGTGTTAGCAAGGCTGAAGCCCAAGAGAAGAGGCCTGAATGCAAGAAAAGGAGAGACTCACAAAGAGAGGTTGTTCTAGTTTAAATCTGGAGCAAGGCAGCTTATTTTGGAGATGGCGCTCGGGAGCTGTGGAGCCACTGTGAAAGAATGGTGGCAAGGGCTCCTGAGCTGTGCTCCACACAGGCTTTATTTACCCCACAGTTTGGCAGCAGAGCTCAGCTGGCAGTGAGCTCTAATAGGTCAGGTTTGTGACTGAAAAACAAATGGGTTCAAAGATGTTTACCCTCCATGGGAAACTGCATTATAATTGAACACATATCAGATCTTAGCCACAAAACAGTTTGCAGGGAGTATAATAATTCTCGATATAATACTACTAATGCCAGTATAATAATTGTGATTTTCACTATTGGTTAATCTCAGATTTTTTTTACAATGAATCAGTTATATATATTTCTAAAACACAATTTCCCAGAGTGCAAGGTAACATCTTTGAATTATGATTAACCAACCAAGCAAAAAGGCCAAATTATCCAGCCAGTCCACCATTTGCAAAACTGGAACCAGTGAATATTTGATATTTTTCTTTGATAAATGACTTCATTGATTAATATCTTATCAACTTTGCTGACCATTCATTCGCTGACAATCAGCTAATCATTTGATCGATTCATCATTTAAGCACTTGAACACAACAGCTGGTGACAGAACTGAAAGATTCAGTGGTTGCAGCTGAAGTGCTCTTGAACCAGACCCCTGGACTCCTCAGGCACAGCAGTGTGTACAGGATTTGAAGTGTAGAAGCAAGAATTTATTATTCACTGCACGAGCACAGGATTTGAAGTTTGACCTTGTGACCTTTGTCAAACCTCCAGTTTCCAAGGTCAAGAACAAGCTCTGAGGCTCAGCAATAGATTGACATTGCAGCTGTAGTCGGACATCTGCTGATATTGAGCTTCAAATGCTATAAACCTGAATGTCAAAAAAGTAGGTATGAACAGGCGCATGACATTTTGAAAGATCCTGTTGTATTAAGAACTGTACGACTTACTATTGACAACACACAGGGGTTATTACATACCTTTTATCCTGCCTTATACAGTAGTGTCACACGGGCCCAAACAAGTCATGTCATTTTCTTCTGGGCAGCAGCACAACCTGACAGCAACAGGAGTGTCTGCATTAGCACCAACTGTAAGTGTGTTTGTGTGTGTGCGTGTGTGTGTGAGTAACAGAGATGGAGACTGTGTGAGTGTGCGCTGCAGAGGGACTTACATGAAGCAGGTCTTGTGACTGTCTGATGTGAATTTCATGGGTGTTACTAACAAGCTCTTTCTGACTTTAGCTGAATGTCGTGATGCGACAGCAGACTGTGATTGTCATAAATTGCGATTTATTCTCCTGATTGAAAGGGTTGAAAGGGTCACCTTGGTCTGTCGGCTGTAATCTGGTTGAATTGTTTCTGAAGGGCGTATGCATATTTGCATGGTTGAAAACATGTCCATAAAGCAGCCTGTGCCTCACGAGCTAAAGGTGTAACTTCTGCCTCGGCATCCCGGCATCGAGATAAGGCATCTGTGGCTCCATTCATTCTCACACTGCCGCCTTGTTTGCTCGCTGGCTTCAGTAAACTCTGCGGAGTGGCAGCGTGAGCTAACAAGAGGGACAGGCCTCTACAGTAGTTACTGTTTGTTTACACCATGACTTCACTAATACCAATATATAGTGGACATGCACACACTACATCATAGACGACATATGTCTGCCCTGTTGTAGGAAATGCCTTTCTTCATATCCTGGTTACATTCATGCATGTAGCAGTGCTCGTCAAGTCCAAATGCAGCCCTGCATAAAAGTTGCACAATCCAGCTGATCCCGAGCCAGAACCACTAATCATGTCCCAGTGAACTTGACTCAACCTGCACACCAGCCTCTGCAGACTTGTCAGTGGCCACTCTTTCTCTCTTTCCTCTCTGCTCCCTCCGTCACCGGCTCATTGTGTGTGCGCCGCCTGTTCCTTCCCACTCACCTCTCTCCCTCGGCCCAGCCAAGTCTGGGTCCAATCCTATTTGCTTTCTATTGGATGAACATAAAACAGTGTTTGCAAACTCTGTTGATCCTGGCTTCAGTGATCAGACCAAGCCAGAACATCCACATATTTCTGTGGATATACTTATTACAGACACAAAATAGGATTACAGATTCTTGTGTTGCCAGCTACCAGCTATGACTGCTAAGTGCTAGTGTCAATGCAATAAAAGTTTTTTTCAACTAAACCTACTGAGACAAAAGACTTACATACAGAGACCATTCTAGGATTACAGAGTCTTGTCTGAAAAAAGTGTTCTACAATTTAAATTTTTTTATGATTAAAGCTTTTAAGTATCATCCAGTTCACGATCTCTTCAAATGATCACATTTGACATTGATGATGTCAGTGAAGGGAAACCTGTACTTCTGTTTACTGATATATTTGATATACCAAATACTTTATACTGCATGTCTGTTGCTGTCCAATGAAAGCATTGGATTTCAGCCTACTCCTGAAATATAGGTCCCACTTCTTAAGCTAAATAAACCAAAATAATCTGCATTGTCAGGAAGCTGAAGACAGGGCTGTTTTTCTGAGCTCCTGAATATTTGAATAGTCAGTGTTTGGGAGATACATGATTTTCACAAGACAGCAACAGTCTTCACATCAACCTTTGATACTTAAAAAGTAATGTTCTTTAGATTCCTGTTTCCAGTCTCTCAGTTACAGTGTAATGAAGCTCCACTGTATAGAAATTATGACACATGGTGGAAATGTTGTGAAATAAAATTAATCTGTGTCTGTATCAGCTGAAATCATCCCCATGAGACGTATTGCATCACTATAATGTCTGACATCAATAAAGTCTTACGCAACCAGCGAGTGGTTATTGACCCGAACGACCAGCTGTGTGAGAATGCAGCGCTGACTTCCTCTTCTGCCAGGGTGTGTGAGTTGATATAATCTGCCTGTGGCTGAGTTATTGCTGAGCTCATGAGCTAAGTTGATAAGTGTGATCAGACTTCTTCAATGTGAACTTTGACTCGTCTATATGTGTTATTTTTTTGTCTGAATTTGTCTTTTATCCCATGTTAATTTTACATAGAGCTTCCTGCAGGGTTAGGATGAATATATTGTCGACCATGACGTCATTTATTTGGCTTGTCTCGATACCATATGATGCAATTTGCTTTCCAAGTGTTCAGTTCAAGTCAGACGGAAATGTTGACACAGGGGCAGGGACCCCTGGTGCCCCCTCTACTAGAGTCAGAAGGTGATAGGTGTCTCATCAGTGTCATAGGTGGAATATTCAACAGGCCTATCAGGAAGAGGACCAGTTTGAAGTGAATGCTAACATTGATTGTTTGAAAGTCAATTAAGTGACTATAAGAGACAAAATTATGGCAAAGAGACATCATACAGTCCCTGGCTGGTTACATGCTAGCGTCATCCACAGGGACTTAGAGACAATGACAAAAATGGAAAAACACTGGAGCAAGTGGAGAAAAAGCTGCACATGTTGTTCAGGTTTTACCACAGCAGGCTCATCCCCTCAATTCAGCAAACTCATTGTCATCACGGCGAACCAGTCAGTCTTGTTGAGCCACATCTCTCCTTCCACTTTTTTTGTCTTCTTTCTCTTTCTTACTACTATGGCATTCCTCAGGAGTCTGATGTCAATCAGGCTTTCTTAGTGTGCTGGGAAGGCGGCAGAGGGAGGGAACCTCACACTCTCTGAGCACACACACACACACACACACACACACACACACACACAGTTTCAAAGACAGACTCGTGTGAGCCTGAAGCATTTCTTGGCCGCCAGCTTGTGAAAGAATGATTTCTTAAACCAGAGGATATTGAAACTTCTCTGGTGTGTTTTTTTCATCTGTTTGAATACATTAGCATTTCCAATATGCTGCAGCCTGAGGCATTCAAACTGACTGGTGTGTGACAGAGATTCATATAAGATACATTTCAGTATGGTAGATAGTTTCTCCGTGATGAAGTATTGCAGTAAAATTACCTTTCATCCACATGTATTGTCTCTTAAAGCAGTAGTTCTTTATTGTTTTCAAAGCTTGTAGTTTCTTCTTGGGATTAGTATAAAAATAAATCATTGTCATGCAAGAAACGTAGAAAAGATGAAAAATAACAAATCTGGTGCCCCAGTTTCTTATTCTATAGTTTTGCAGTATATTTTTTTTTATATATATATATAGGTATCACTCAAATTGCAGTGAAAAGGTTCTTAGGTATCACAACTTAAACAGAAATAAGTATCCAACTTTAATATTTGAAGATAACATAAAATATATCAAAACTCAAGGTCCAATTTATTTCGTTTTACAGAGAGTTTCAACCACACATTTTTCATCATCTCGTTTTCATCAGATTGCAAGAGAGAGCTCATCTATTTAGAGCTGTAACTGATAAGTATTTATCACTTAATCTGAAGATTGTCTTCTCAAGTTATCAATTAAATATTTCATCTTTCTATTTCATCACCTTTAAATGTCTTTTTTTGTACAACCAAAACATTCAGTTTGGTTTGACATAAGACAAAGAAAAGAAGCAAATCTTCACAACTGAAGTGAAAATAGGCAGCGTTTAATTTTTTGGCCTAAAAATAGATTTTAAACAATTAGTTAATTTGATCAACTAATGAACTAATTGCTTTTGTTTGACTGTTATTGACATCACTTTTCAGAGCTGTGCTCTTATTTTGGTAAGTTTTCATCATGTTGCTCCTGCTGGTGTGGTTGGGGCGGCAGCCTCTGCGTAAGTGGGCCAGATGCTGAGAGGGAATCTGAGAGCTGAACTGAAATGTAACACAAGCAAGAGTTTCAGGTGCGCTTTCTGTCCCTTTGTGCAGTTCTGTTTTGGTGGTGGGAGGAGGAAGTGGTTGGAGCGGAGTCCTTCAGCTCGGCTCTGGGTGACCTGCAGAGTTTTGCAGTGATGAGCAACAGGCTTCTTTTTATAGCAGTTAACGTCACTTCATGACGCTTGTGTGAAGTTCCCTTCATCACTTTGTTCCACAAATTATGAGATTGTGAAATGAAACAAATTCTGTTATTGCTCAAATTAAAAATGTAACACGAACCATGAAGGAGTGGAAAAGATCAAGCACCACTCATTACTGCAGTAATGACTGATCCCACATGACTACTGAACAGGAATCTGACATTTCACTGTGCTTTTTGGATCAAAATCATCCGTCTGATTACTCATAATGAGATGATTTGTTCACCAATATGGTCGGGTCAGTCCATCTGTCTAGACCAGATACAGGCACACAGTGAAAGCAAACGACTTCCTCAAACCTTTTTTAAAGTATATCCAAAATGAATCGGATCTCTCTCTCATGTCAGCGATAGAAGCTACCAGGTTTCACAGCGGGCGCTGAGCCACTCATCCCCACCGACTGGACCAGACTGTGCTGCCTAAGAATAGCATCTAACACTCATCACACTCCAATAATAAAAAGTCAAATGGGTAATTACCCTTCCACCATTGCTTCATATGTTTTTTGCACGTACCCTTAAAGCTGCTTGTGGATATTTTTTATATGAACAATGGGTCAAATGAGCATGTGAGGTATGAAAAGGATCAGTCATAATGATCATTATCACCTGACTGTGCAGCTCTATGGAGCAAAACTGAGGCAAAATGTGAGTGAATATTGGACTAACACTAACTATCCACAAACCTGAATTCTAATTCTAATTTTAAAATGTTTTCAGCTTGTCATGCTGTGCCCAAAAAGATCAATGTCACTTTAAAACTATGCTACCTGATTATGTTGATAGTGCCCCCTAGTTCCTTCACAGCTCACTGTCTGGGTTGTGAAACTTAACTTGCATCCTATTGGCTGTAACACAATCAGGGAGTGTATCTTTTAGTTGCCTGAAGACTGTCTGTAACAACAGGTTATTTCCCAGCTTACTTCGTCTCTAACCTGGATATTTCATACAGCAGATTATAGTCACATATTTAATGAAAGCAGTGCCAGTATTAACTAGATAAAGCTGAGAGAAAGGATTAAGATGTCACATGGTCTGAGGTTGATTAATGTCATGGCTTACTCAGTATGAGTTTAGCTCGACAGCTTAGCTGTCATCCTAATTTTAAATGAGGTTATGACACTCAGTGTTTTACCTCCAGCCTAATTAAAGCCTCCTGTGATGAACTGTCACATGTCCACATAGGCAGGACCACACAGACACGGAACTGTTAGATATTTAACTGAAGTGCAGGGTAAATTCTATTACAGCTTAGGTTTGATGTGGATGGATTTTTTAATACCAATCAATAGCAGAAACGAATACATGAATGAGGAAATGACACCATTCAGACTGTGAAACCCAGCAGTGAGCAGGATAAGGATTGTAAGGATAAGGATAATGATTTAGCAGACTTATGATTATGTGTGTACACCAAGTATTAGTGATTTATTAAGGTGTTTCATCCACGAGAGTTTATCTAGCTGAGAGTAAACATGTGACATCTGCAGGAGCTTTTTTATTAACATGCATCGAATTGTCGCAGTGGTTCATCAGGAGTGTGATGAGCTCCGGACACCTGCTCTGAAGGGCCACCCAAATGCACAGAGCTATTTATAACCTGCCTGCAAAGGGCAAGCAGATGTCATCATAAATACATGTTCCCCCCCGCTGATGCTCTTATGCAACTGCACTCCCAGCCGGTGATGAGCTCTTTGGCAGCCTACGCAACTTTTTGTGAGACTGTGTGATGAAACTGAAGGAGATTAGAAAGCTATACTGTGGCCGGCTGGCATCAGATTATCCTTGTTTCCAGTACGTTTTTGAAAAATTAAAATGTAATATAATACAGATGAAATAAAGCTACTAACACCATTTGAATGACAAATAGAATTTTTAATTTTTCTCACTTTTAGTTTGACAAAATGTAAACCATAATAACATAGCTGTTGTGTGTATTTTTCCATTTTTCAAAAGAGGATAAAACAATTTTTGGACATAACTATTTGCTGAAACATCATTGAAGCTTGAAGCATTTTTCCCCTGGCTAAAAACATCGGCCACCAAATTGGTTAACTACACTTGTGGCCTTTTGAATTCATGCGATATTACAAACAATTTTTGGTGCCTACCCACACCGATATTGTATTGCACCAATGACTGAACCAAAGAATTTACTGGTTCTTGAGGACACACACATACAATTTTAACCGATCAGTTTGACTTTACTGCCTCTTCCCAATGTCAGCTGAGGTCGTCTCCAGCCTCCCTGCAACCCTCCAAAGGATAAGCAGTTAGCAGTAAGAAATGGCTTTATACCCTTTTTAACTTTTGAAGAGGCAATTTTTGTCCACTTTCTAAGCACAGACTCTTTTTAAAATTGATGTGCTCAGTCAATTCTCGCAATTTATTTAAAGCCTTAAAAAGTAATTACATTTAAACTATAATGTACTCAATGTAATGTGAACAGATTTAAAAAACTTTCCAGACTAGAAAGAAAGACTTTTTTTAGTGTGACTTCTTTTGTATTCATGGGTCTGATGGATTAGGACCTTTGGGTCGAGCTGTGTTTCCGAACAGGTTTGGAGTCGGCCAGGCAAATGCCACAGATAGAGAGGTACGCCATTCCCAGGCCTTTCTCAGTGTCGGTGCTTTTTCACCACGAGTTTCCCACTTGTTCACATTCATGTTCTCCTGGACGTCCATTAGTATGCTAATGACAGCCTGGGAGTGTGTGTGTGAATGAGCGTCCGAGAGAGAGAGGAAGGGATGGAGAGACGACGAGGAGTTGCGAGGAAGAATAGCAGGGAGAGAGCTTGTCTTCCTGTGAATTTGCCTTTGTGCGTCAGATGAATGGCTGGACGGGGGGGGAAGGCTCTTTCAGCCTGCGGACACGCTGCGCTGACAAGTGAGCATTCCTGAAGACAGCGGGGAGAGTCGAGCACCTCCCCGTCCCCGCCCCCTCAAAGTGATGCTTTTCTCCTGCATGGACCCATAAGGAACTGCTGTGTGGAGGTGAACTTGGGGTGCAGAGTTCGGTTGAGGAATCACATTGTATTATTAAATCCCAGGGCAGGAAAGGGCAAGCTTTTGATATGGACTTATTTCTAGTAAATGTAAAGAATGGGATTGGAAGCAGACTTTCAATAATGAATATTCAGCATTATTGGAGTCTTACTGGAGTCTTAATGAGGATTTTTTTCTGTTATTAAATTTGAGCAGAGGAATGGCTGCTGCGTGTCATTGGCTTAATCTGTAAAATGTTGAGGTGACAGGAAATTAGGGGAGAGAGAGAAAGGATGGCATGCAACAAAGGTTCCTGGTCAGATTTGAACTGGGGACAATGCAATGACATGGTGAGTGTTTTAAACCTCCAGGCCACCAGAGCGCCCTAACATTTGGAGGACATGGTATGAGAATTTATTTTTAATGTAATGTATTCAATCAATCATGAAATCCTGTGTCTAGTTGGCAACAATGACCAAAAACATTATAGTATTAACAGGGATATACAGATGGATAAAAACCAGCATACTGTCTCAGTAAGGTTACCACAAGCCTCCAGAAGAGCTTCAGTGCTCCCTGTCATAGATTGTAGAAGACTACTGGAGGGATGAACACCATTTATATCTGCCGGTCATTTATGACTTCACGAATCGACTGATGTGCAATCATTATTTATTTCTTCAAGGAAGACACTGATACACTGTGAAAACTATAAGAAAGAACATAAATTCATATTACGACACAAAATGACAAAATCATAACATATCGGACATACTGCTCTGAAATAATATCACACAAATAAACAATAATTACTGTGTTCGCCTGGATGACCAACAGAATGAATGGAAAGGATTTATGGACTGCCCGCCATGCTCTGCTCTTATTTCCTTTCGACCTTTCACCTCACCTCTCCCGCGCCTCTAAGGTCACGTGACCAAAATGAAACTTAAACCAGGGCAAACACTTAATGAAAATTAAATAAAACAACTTGCAATCAATTTTAAGGTGGCTGACACTGAAAAGTTTATCTTATAACAAATAATAGATTCATGTGTAAACCGGAAAATAAATGACTAATATACGCTGTTGCCATGATAACCGAGAAATACAACCAGAGTCAGCTACACCATTCTTCCAAAAGACGTTTCACCATCTGGTGTTGTATAATGCAGGCGTCAGACTGTGAGTTGTTTCACTGCATGTGCTGCATCATGGTGAAACTGCAAGAGCACCTGCAACCATGAGTCACCCTCAGGTCAGAGCTCATCACACCTGCTCACCCACATACTCTCTCTGTCCTGAGAAGGAAGGAAAAATACAAGCTCACAATTCATACTAACAATTCATACATAATTACATACATAAGCATGACTTGTTTGTTCTGTCAGTTATGTCAAGCTATGACTGGTTGGGTGTAACATGCAGTTAAAATATCTCTCAACCAAATCATGACAAGTTATGAGTCTGATCAACTTCTCTGACACAGTGACCCTCTCAAAAGACAAAAATATCATGTAGTGATCTCGGCACAGAATCCTCCACAATCTGCCATAGCTGCTGAGTTAGGTTGAGATCTTGTGAGGGTGAATACCATAGCATACGATTCACATCATTTACATACTCAACAAACCTTATTTTGGAGCATCTACATGGGTTTTCCTTTAATTTATTACCTGACTGTTTTATCACAATAGAGCTAGAATGTGCAAAATCATGCATGAATACTCAAACTGACTTTTAAAGCAATGCTGTGTTGTGTTGCATGAGGCCACTCTTCATATGTGGAAAACAGATTTGTAGAACAGTAACACGACAAGAACACTCATTACCATGACATAATTCAAATGATCATTGATTAATAGTCAGTTAGTTAATTAATCCTATATTATATGGATGAATTAAAGCTTTTATGAGAGACAAATGTTCCAGTGTAATACTTTCAGGTAATACTAGTTTGGGTCAGCTTTGTTGCCTCTGCTTTCGTCAGTCTAGCTGTCATACCTTGTTAAGACATGCAGCTACGTTGACTTATATGCGTAATGCTTTTCACCCTTAAAATACTTCACGGGTGAGACCGTTAGGACACACCCACCTACTGTGGCTGTGTGTGTGTAGCTGACTGAGCTAACTGTAGCATGCCATAACAAAGATACCTGCGTAATCAGCTGTGGTATTGGGAAATCACTTGAGAAATTTTTCCGTCTTGCACAAACACATTAAGTGGTGTGTGTGCCTAACATGTCTTTTCCTCCTCCACACACACACTTCTGATCATTTTCTGTCCCGTTTACAGACGAGAGCACTGTGTCATGAACTTTGTCTGGCTCTTTATTGTTCATCCTCAGCTTATCCTGTGTATTCCCAAGGTGAAGCTGTGCCATTATAGGCTTACTCAGATGTCCTTCATGTGCCAGTGTTCAGGAATAGGCCTGTCTGTGTTTCTTAATTGGCCATCTGGGACAGGGGACAAGAGGCAGCTGCAGAGTGCCGTGATTTGGGCCTTTTCTTTCAGATATTAATGCTTTGCAGGATATGATGTTAATGATGAGAAAGCATCATAGGAAGTGAGAAGGAACTGCAGATTAAAGCGTTACGCAGCTTTACAGTCAAACAGCTTCAACAGGAAGTGATATTTTGGTGTACTGCGGTTAAGTGTGTCTCGCTTCCTGTTGTAAGTGCGGTAGGTGGAAACTGCGTTTCTTGCACATTCAGTGTTCTTCTCAGTCCCTTCCTGCTAATGACAGGCACGAAAGAAATGTTTCATCATTCATCTCCAAGCTTAAGTACAATAGATGTGAGATATAATGACGCCCACCTTTCTCTCTTCTGTATCTCACCATTTCTTAAATATCATCATGGTCACAGGTTCACGTCGTTGAATGGCTCACGTCTCTTTCCATGCTTCTTATTTTTGGCACAAAGAATGTCCAGCTTGTTCTCATGCATGACTCAGTGGTGGCCGTGTATATTCAGTTTTCCACTGACTCAACTAGCCTGCCAGTTAGTCAGCCACAGGGATATAATCAGGAACACAAACAGCAGAGGGACAGGTGAATCTCCTGGTAGAAATGAGTGATAAAAAAGGATGTACATGTGCATGAGGCAGCACCTAAATCATAATGTGCTTTAAGCAATTGTTAAAAAATATTAGATGTATGTGCTTTTTTTCTTTGATTGCAATGAAAAGATCAATATTAATCTCATGTCTATATATTGAAGCAGGTTTAATTGATGTTTTTGTCCACTTGGGGGAAGTGAAACTGGATTCGCAGCATGGTATATTATTATTTTTTAAAGTCGTTGTGGTGAATTTGTTAGAAACAGTTGATTATTTACACATTTACATATAAAGCTAGAACACCATTTTCATTAGGAGATGTTTAGGAGAAGTGTTTCTTGTCCATTTCTCCAAGTTCTGAGGGAAAGATCTGGCTCCTTAGGCTCTAAATGATCCACTATGTTCACTAACTGGATTCTAACTGTGTCTGACTGTGTTTGGTGCTGGGCAGGTAGGTTTGTATGAGCTTTTTGCAGCTGTAAACAGTTGCCTGCTGCTGCTGGAAGCAACACTAATGAGAGCTGTTACAGGCCATTAGACCAAACCAATGGGCTGACGGATGCTCCAGTGAACCTTCTTACATGTAGTCACAGGAGTCATTGTTAATAGGTGGTGTGTGCTGGAGCTATGACTCGGTGAACATCAGACGGTTGAGGTGTGCACGGCTTCCTGAAGTCTTGCCATCACAGGGATGTTGCAGGGTGTGGTAGCATCATGCCTGTACAGACAGGGAACACTGTATCCTGCAACCTGAGTCTCTGCTGAATAAACCGTTGTTCATCAGAAATAGTTCCAGCACATAACTCAACCTAAAACCAATCTTGGAATTCTGAACTTTGGACAGAGCCAGGCTAGCTGTTTCCCCCTGCTTCCAGTCTTCATGCTAAGCTAGGCTAACGGCATCCTGACTTAAACTCCATACTGAACACAAAGACACACATTTGATATCAATTTTCTCATCTCATGCTGTGAGAAAAAACAAGCATGCTTTCCAAAATGTGACGCTATTATTTTACATTAGGTCAGTAAGCCTGCATCTGACTGGCCTGCTTCGTCCCTACTATCTCACTACAATGCTGCAGGAAACAGCAAACATGCATTTCCAGGAAATATAATACAGTATTCAACCTGAAGACAGCATAGTGAATGTGAAATGACTCCTCATGAATAAACAGTGCAGAAATGATAACGAGAAGCCTCGAAATGAAGCTGAGGTCAGCTCATATGACAGGATCCGCTGCCCTCTGTCGCAGTATGATAGCGAAAGATGCAAATCGGTGATTTTGCATACAGGAGAAGACAAGGCTTACTGTGTCTTCTCAGCCATTCAAATCCCCACAGAGAGCTACAACTGCAGTGGATTTCTTAGAATGACAGATGTATCATAGTGTATGCTCCAGTGACGGCTACAGCACATCTGGATGTCTGAAGAGACTTTGATGAGTTCACAGTGAAGCAGGTCACACTCCACCTCACAATCTTTTTAGAGCATTATTTCTACCTGCTGTTTAAAGGCATGATTGTTTGAGCTTTGCAGAGAAATCCCCGACATTGACTGTGCTGTATACTCTTCAACAGGGTATTTTTTCCTCTGGTGTATTGGTTGTTTTTTCACTGCACAGCCATTGCAAAAGCTTTGCATTTTTCGCCTTGTTTATCTCACACCCCAGAAGAGCGGCACATAAATGAATCATTGTATCAGTGCCCTGTCTGCTGTTAGCCAGCCAAAGTGAGTTACATCCTCCAAAGCAGCCGGGAGACAGCCGGCCCAATCCAATTGTATCAGAAACGAAGGGTAAAAAAAAAAAGGCACTATTTCAACTCGTCACGCTGTCTCAAAGGACAGGAATGTGTCGATAGTTGGTGGAGGTCATCTCAGTTGATTTATGTAACGTCATTGTTGATCTCAGTCTCACGGTGGTGATTCAGGTCCTCGGACTGCAGGCCTTTCACACTGCTGCCTGTCATGTCTCAGTGGTCACACTGTGGGCTGCGTTTCCAGAAAAGATTGTTTGTAGAGGCAGGAAACACTGTTTCCCCTTGGCTTGGATACCAATGACCTCAAAGATACATTTGACATTTTTATGTGATAATCTTGTCAAAATGATGTGGGTGAAATTGTGTCTTTTGTGAAATGACCAGGAGCCGCTCCTACCAGCTCTTTGTGACTTCTTGGAGTTAAAACGCTGCAAACCACTGATTGATCAGAGAGAAGAGAGTCATTTCATCATCAAAGATTGTCTCATTGTTGTAATAATAAATAGATAAGTTGCTAATATATGACCTATTTAGACAGCATAGTGAAAGTGTTGATGGTAAATACATCTAAACCCATAGTGACACAGGTGTAACAAACACTGTGAACGTCCTACACTCTGCCTTATGCAGCTTTATGCTTGACCTTGACTCATTACGACCCTACATATACTAAACATCCTGGTGTGATGGTGTGAGTTATGACTTCCCCAAGGATGGTGGTGTGACCTGTAGCAAAAGTGAAGAAAGTCGCTAATTTCAAAAAGTTTTTTTTTTTTTTACTAAAGGTACTTTTTCACCCATTTAACAGTTCCAATGCTTTAATAATGTTTCCTGTATTACATTTAACCTTATGACCATATTTCTTAAACAAATTAATCTAAAACTATAAATGTAGACATAATTAACAAAATTATTATATAAAATATGTATGATATTATAAAATGCAATATGAATAAATATTTTAAAAGAAACATCAGAAATGTGTTCCACATGTGGCCCAAGTGGTCGGTGGTATATCCCCCATCACTTTCCAGAAAGTTATGAAATCAGTCTGGGGGCTTATGGGTTAAGAAAGATGTTAAACTACAAAACATAATGCCAGCATTGTCAGCTTAACTGATAATAGCATCAGTTACACAAGCATAATCAGATATTTCCCAAACTTTTTGAACACTACTACCTCTGAAGCACATATTTCACTATGTATAAATTTAACTAAGTAAAGCCTCCATTTACAAAGAATTGGAAGTTAAGTTTAAAATGTGCCAAAATGCTTCTTTTTGTTGTTGCTTTTAAAACTTGCGATTTTCTGTTCAAAACTCAAAGAATGTCACAAACTATAATAGATGACCAAATCATTGGTGCGAGTCTTCACTCTTCCTCCTCCATACTGACATTCTTCATTAAGTATACTGTCATTAAATTCAATCTGTCCTCCGTTTCCCACAATCTTCTCCTCCTCCTGCTCTTTTCCTCGAGGGCTGTCAGGTGGTCTTCATCATCGCCGTGAATCCAGGTTCAGCCAAGCATCAGCGGCTCCTCTCTCCTCCCCTCCTCCTCCTCTCTTTCGGCTGAATTAAAGCGGGAGGTTCATCTCCTCCTCCTCTCCGGAGCGGCCCTGACAGTGAGCTGGATAATAGGGGAGCCTCAGTAGCGCACAGCTGTTCCAAGGCAGCGTCTTCGCCCCGCGGTGATTGTGACTCAGTGAAGATGTCTCCATCCATTAGTTTGTGCCTGGAGTCACCGGCCACCGTGCGACTCAGGACATTAAATGTTATTAATGAGCACTTGCTGTCTTTTATTACAGTGTCAGCTCGTGGTACAAGTGTTTTCCCCCATGTTCGTGTCAGTATTGGTTCTTGAGGGTCTTCTGAACATGCTTAATTTCCTGGCTGCATGTTGTGCCTATTCGCTTCTGAAACGGTTAAAATAAGTTGGAAACATGGAATTCCTCTTTATTTAGTCTTGTGCTCTCTGTCAGAAGGTAACGTGCTGGGTTGACTGCATAGCAATCATGTGTAGTGAGTCATGTGTTCCTTACAAGAGCAGGGTGTAGACGCTCTCAGCTGTGTGGACAGAGAAAATGCATTACTTTTAAGTGGCCAGTAACTCTTAGCTCTCTGCAGCTCATTAGCATTCAGAGCTTCCTCCCATCACCTCCTTCATTCGGCAGCCTCGTCTGACACAAAGATGCCCTTCATGGCCCACATACAAGTGGCTCGAATAAAAGGTTCCAACTCGTCTCGTGTTTTTCAAAGCCCGACTTTTCCAAAATGTCCCATAAGTCCTCACCTCTTATTGACTGAAGGAGCACCCTTTTTTCATTTCTTGCTGAGAGTCGTCGAGAAGATGATGGAATATGAAAGTGAAGGACAGATACTTTGGTAGTGAGCATGAAGTGTGTGATTCTCTGTCAGTCTAAAGACAAGTTTGTTTTACTGTTCCAAATGACAACCTTCTTATGTAAAAATATGACACATGCTTGATAATGCCATAGAGCTATAAAGTGAAAAAAAACAAGTTGTGTCAAGTTGTGTACTCAATTATAAAAGAAAGAAAGAAATTACATGTAAGTTTTATCCTGACAAGTTTATTTTTCATATCTCTTGGGTTTTGTCCAAATAATTTGCAAACATGATAAAACAAATACTGTGTGGTTCCTGGTAGAGGAGAAAAATGAGAGTAAAAGTAGAACTCGTTTCATATTCTGTAATTGTGAGATGAAACGTTGGACAAGTCTGCTTCTCTGCTTCTAGACTGACATACCATCCAGCTGGGAACATAAATACTCACATTTCTCAGATAATATGATGTTGTTCTTTTATCTCCCCTCTTCTGTATCCCCTCGGGTATAGCATCACCTGCCAGGTCAGTTTTGGAGCTTCAAACATGCAAAGCTTCCTACTGCTGTATTCCTATTTCAAAGTCTATTTATATGATATTGATACTTCTGGTTGGTGCAATAGTCAATCATCTATTATTTACAACCCCCCTCCTCACTGCTACTTTTAATATAAGGCACTGTGGCTAAACTCTGTCACCAGAACATTAGGAGCAGTCACGGCACTGTTACTACGGGCCAAAGACTCACTTACCTATATATTATTGATGACCGCTGGCCGTCTCAGGAGGTGTCGTTCGCTGCATCTTTCCTCAGATGTGCAAGCAACATTGCAGTATTAATTTTTCCCTTCAAAGCAGCTCGTGTTGGTCTGACATTTATTCCGCGGCACTCATTAACGAATGGGGACACACACACAGGAGTCATCATGGGTAATTTTTGCAAAGCAATAATATCACCACCCTAACGGATCATTAGCATGTAAACGAGCTGAACTGCTTTTGAATTGCCTTAATTATGCAATTACAGAAGCAAAAACAAAAGTGTATCGGCACTGTCTTTTCTGCCTGAACTTTACCTGACAAAGGCAAACACAGGCTGCTCCGACAGTAAAATGCAAATGGCAAAGGGAGGGTCTGAGATAGGTCTTTGTGAGGAGGCAGACGGCACTGTGTTTGGCAGCCATGTTTTATTTGCCTCAATTGTGTGTGTTACCAGAAGAGCTGTTAGGGAAAGTGTGCTGATTAGGGTGCTGTGTGTGTGTGTGTGTGTGTGTGTGTGTGTGTGTGTGTGTGTGTGTGTGTGTGTGTGTGTGTGTGTGTGTGAGAAAGAGAGAGTGATTATAGAGCAGGGGTAGCAGTTCAGCTCAGCAGGTAATTAGACCCTGGAGAATCACAGGGGGTGCAGGTGGAGGCCTGATTACACACACACACACACACACACACACACACACACACACACACACACAAATAAATGCAAATCCAATGCACTAACATTGGAAGGGTCAGTGGGTGTTTTGCAGTTTAAGATGCTTTAGTAAGTTGCTGCTCAATGAGTCCTAAAATGATCAGTTCCTGAAATCTAAGAAGAGTATGTGCAGAAAGTGGATCCACATCCACATCCCATCATTAACATGTGCTCTTAGCGTGCACATTAGGAACCGCATGGTCAGAAGGCGCTCCTTTGGTTACTATTCATCTCCATAGTAGCCAGCGAGCCGCTCTGGTGCAGGGGTTAATGGCTGCACTTAAACACATTTAGGAATGCTGAACTCCTTGCAACTCAAGGGCATTAGAACGGGAGCGGGAAAGCTGGATGAGTGACACTAATGCTGGTCATCATTCATAATTCTGCTGTGCAGTAATGGACCTGAGACTGCAACACAGACAATACAGACCCTGACCTGCTGCTGTCTTATCGTAACTGTCAGTGTGTTAGATGTCGTCCATTTGGTTGCTTTTTTGACAACAGACTCTTTCGCATGATTACTGATAAATTTGAACAACAGGAAACACAACACCATCAAACCCATCTCCCTCAGAGCAGAGGAAGGCTGAATATTTGTGGAAAATATCAAACTGTGATTGTTTAATTCAATTGCAAGTCAATGTAATTAGTTGCCTGTATTTTTAAATTGTATTACGATTTGAAATTTTTTGTACAAAATATCACAAGCTTCGGTTGCGTGTGCAGAAAATAATTCAGTTGCTAGTTGTTGAGGTCCTCCCAGGGATTTGTTAAACTCATTAGTGCGAGAAAAATTCACTTCCACCAGCTTTCCATTGAACAATTGACCAGTTTTGCCATCATTTATCAGGACGTTTATTTGGTGGTATACTTGACATTAATCAATAATGTTCTAATTTAATTGTGACATTCAAAAATGTCATTGCAGTAAAGACACACTGATGATAAGACACGATGGACAGGACAGATTTCTTCTGTCCAGAAAACCACTTTTAGAGCTTTTATAGTGAAATATGTAAAATGAGGATATTTAAAACATTCAACCACACTGAAAAAAATAAGTTGGCACCAAAATGGATGATAAAGGTGACACTGCTGTCAGCAATGTGTCTCAACGTTGGACTGACCAGACTGACAGTCCATTTCATAACTACATTGAAACATAAATAAAACCACATAATATCCCATTAAACCTGGCAGCATGGACCCTAACTCCAGTCTTCTCCATTGACCTTGTGTTTCTAGTGGCAGAGGGTTGTGCCTCTGCTCTTGCCTCAGCTCCAGAAGAAAGGCAAACATTGCTGTGTTCATCCATCACCACCGTCAAGGCTGTTATTTGCATGCTAATTTCAGACTGGGATCGCATGCCAGTCCCACAATAAGAGCAAATTAGTGAGCAGGAAGCTTGTTTTCTCTGATTTACGTTCAGCAGGAGAGCTATACGCTGAAGAGAATGTATAGTTCTCCATGTCTGCCTCGCTGCTCCACCCCCTCCTCTCTTTTGTAATTGCTTTAAGCTAAATTTAATTTGGGATAATCAGCAGAAAGATGAGCCTGGCCTGTCTCTCCAAGTGTCTCGTCCTCTGGGCTGAAGCCAGTGCATATACAGCTTTTTAACATGGTTACAACCAATGTTTGCTACTCACATACAAGGCATCATAAACTTGGCATTAGATCAAAACCATAAGCTACACAATACCATAACTATGATAACATAAGCCATTCCAATCCCTAATTGTGTTTGCTGCCTAAAACCGTGCTTGGCTCTGTCACTTAGTCAAGTCTGGACACTATTTGAGCTTCACTTCTACGTTTTGTTATCAAGCAGCCCACACAAAGCAGGCCCTTTCTGCCAGGATGAGTTCGGAGTTCCTTTGAACGTTTGCGAATGCCTTGTTTGATTGCCCCCCGACTGTGTCTGTGTTTGTGTGTGTCTGTGTGATTTTGAGAGCTTTTCCACCTCCACAGGCTTAATAGACCAAGCTAATTACTTTTCCAGTGCTTTGCTGGTAGAGGATGCTTTGTGATATTTCAGGCCCACTCGCTTCCCTTTGTCTGATTACAGCGCTGCCACACACAGTATTGTACACTTGTGTAATCATGCACACACACACACACACACATACTCACTAGAGAGTACACAAACTGCTTTTCAAAGCAGATAGGGAAACACAGTTTAGTGACTGAATGCAGCGTACCCACTTGTATGCACCTGTATTCTTTGAGCTTGCGTGGAAATGTCTGTACAGATTTGTTGTGAATGTGTAGTCCTCTGGTGACCTTTCAGAGATCAATGCACTGCAGCTCAAGAGTGAACAAAATGTTCCAAAAGATAAAGTGCATATAAAAAGGACAAAAACGTACAAATGCATATGTATATGTATAAATGCACACTGTACAAAATGTATGTACAACATGTGTATATAAGTGTTGTTTATTTTTAGCAAATTTTGCATTATGGCATGAGTATAGTTAATGTATGCAATAAAATTATGTAAACGTAAAGGTCCACTTTCAGTGTTCAACCTCACCTCATGGTCTTCATTCAGTGATTGGACCTGGCTTATGTATTACAGCAGCAGACTTTTCCCGTCCAATATTCCCTTTCCATTGCTGAAAAGTGGGTAAATTAGAGCAGCGAGATTGAACCAGAACATTACAGTTGCAGACTGAAAATCCAAAACAGTTACTAAAATAGGCTAAATGCTGTGTAGAGCTAAGAGGAACTTCAGATTCAGGTGGCTTTGTTGCAGATACTCAGTTGCAGTTTTTTTGATCCATTATTGATCAGTGCAGATGTATCAATATCTTTGTATAAGTCCCAAAACTCCAAAAGACTTATGAAGTTGTTATTCTATAGTAGAAATTGCCTGAAAGGATCAAGTCATTGAAAAAACTCATTGATTCATTGCAATTGATTTACCAATTATCTTGAGTTTGGTCTTCTAGATTCAACAACTTTCTGATGCCTTAGAATTTAAAGAACATGTGAGCATGGAAAACACCAAAATTAGTTTTACTGAATCAGATGGTGTACCTCGTTCAGTCTACATAAACACCACATGATATTATTCAATACTCAATCAATAAATACTTTAATAAATCATGAACGCTGTGTTGAAAGTGTCTCGTCAAGTCATTTTCCTCAGTATATCTGAAAAGAAGGAATCTAAGAAGCTCCTCCCTGAATTGTCTCCTCCTGACCCTGGCCCTGCAGAAGCACGTGCGAGGCACAGCATGGCAGATGGCTATCTCTCCTGACCGGTTCCCCTGGCTTTTCTATTTCTGGCGTCCTTGAGCGGAGGGCCTATTGTGTAGGCTGTCATGATGAAGCGTTCAGCATCCTTCTTAATCCACCTGGTTTTCCTCTGTGCTGATTTCCAGCTGTTGCCTCTGGGCCACATTATTTCACTTAATAGTTGCATGGAAGCACATGGTCTTCCAGCAGTCATAGCTACTTTTTCTTCAGTCTCACAAGTCAAGTGTATTGTGTCACAGTTGCCATGGATTGTTTCCATCTGGCTGTGATGACTACATGTACAACAATAAACAATGAGTAATTACATTCTACTCAAGCTTTGCTGTCAAGAAGAAATCTGTCATCCTCACCCTCTTTTACACCCAACCTGACCTTCCTGCACAGCCGCCACTTCCGTTACCACTCCTCAGTCACCGGGGGTGTGAACGCACAAGATCTCATGCAATGACGGCGTTCCCTCTGCCACACACACATGCCTTTAAAACCTTATCTTGCTCCTTTGGCCTGTGTGTGCATGTTGCAGTGAATATTGGTGTTCAGTAGAATACACTGGAGCCATGCAGCGAAGCCCAGATGATGTGTGTGGCGGCGAGCCGAGAGGAGCGCTCGACTGGAGAGAGTTGGCCATCACTCATAATGATGCAGCTGCTCTCTCTCTCTGTGCTTCCTTGCCTCTGCATGTCTCTCGCTCTCCCCGTCTCAGTTCCTTTCTCTGCAACAGTAAGTATTCTTCCAGAAAGAAGCGTAACCTGTTCTTCCTGCTGCTGCCTTAGCAAGATGGTGAAAATGTCAAATACAGACACACGTGTCTCCTTAATTATGAGGTTATTGATAGATGGATGTTCACTTTGATACAGTTTGCACTTTGCAGTAATTTTCAGTAATTATATGTTTTAAAGATCAACAGGTCATTGTCATAACAAGCCACAGGCACGAAAGCATGCTGGAGACAAATAGTTGTCTCTCTTTGATGCTATCATCTGTGTCAGCAGCAAGATGTATAGATCGCTGTGTAGGTTCACAACTAAAACTTTGTGAACTTTGTGTGTAAAGAAAATAAACATAAGATTTATTTATGTCAGATTCATAAAGCCATGTACATGCATGGTTATTCATTGCTCAATCACTGTAAACTTGTGAACCTGAGTTAACCATAGATGGATGTAGTGTCATCCTTTGTCACCTGTTTGCATATAAATACTTCAATGAACAACATTATCACTGTTCGTGCATCAGCAAGGTTCTCCACAAGTGCCAGAGCAGCCACCATCACACTTGACTATTACTGTAGGTGTTTGTTGTGCTCACATTATGATTATTCATAACACTTGTACCTGTAAACCGCTGACAGTGCTATCTCAGTCACTGTCATCAAAATGATAGAAATAAATGTTTGGCATAAATCTGCCTTTAATGATCAAGCAAAACAAATTCCATCTCTCACATCATTTTTAATCTCCACCATATGACCCTCACCTCAATGTAGAAAACCACATATACATTCATTCTGTACATCTGACCCCTGGAGTTTCTCAAAATTAATGAAAAAAAAAATCTCACTTACCCACATCCAGCCATGCAGAAAGATTTTATTTCATTTGTCCAAATTTATCTGTCATCGTCTGAATCTATTTTCACTGGAAGAACAGCGCCCTCTGCATGCTTTGTGCTGTAAACCATCGAGCAGGTTTCCTGACACATCTGACCTTAAGCTACAGTATAACAGGCTGCTCATCTTGGCAGTGGTCTCATTTGTTTAGAGCTACTGTACAATAGCTGATACTTCACGCTGCAATGATGTGAAAATGCTGCACATCTAATGAAGATTCACTGAGTCACCTGCTCCGTTTCATTAATCATAACGCCCCTCTGTCCCCCTCGTTCTCCTCTCTCTTTAATGAGATTAAGGAATTAATTTTAGTTTTTCAGTAGGTGATCATAAGCAGAATACGAACTCGGAAATGATTAAGTAGTAATGAGAAATGAGATGTTGATGATGTTCCTCGCTGTCCCCCGAGTGTGTGCATGTGTTTCACTGTTCATGAGAGCACATACGTGTGTTAACCACTTTTAAGATTTTCAGGCCTGTGAGACGACAGGATGTGATTTCAGTCTGTGAGGTTAGCTGATTCTCTCTGACGGGATGTCGGTAGTCTGCACATCAAAGGCACCTGAAGGCAAGCAGGCTGCCGCCATTCACTGCTGCTGAGGGAGGCGCTCCTTCTAATCTTAGAGAGCAGGGAGGGATGCACATGAACTGAGGTCGGTAACCACCTGTTCTCCAGAATCTCTTATGTCTTGCATGCTATGCAAGATCCCATGCCTTCCTCTCTACTGTAAGAAAGCACAATATTACACAAATATTGTAACACATTATTTTGCTGGAATACATTTGTAAAATCTGTAGGATGAATGTTTTCCTTCTTCTTCTGGATCTCTCTCTCGCCCTCTCTCTCTCTCTCTCTCTCTCTCTCTGTCTTAAAGGTCTCTTGCTTAGATATGTCCTGTTCATGAATTATTGATGCTGGGGGACTGAGCTGCTGCACTGGAGGTTTTCTTCTGCTCCATTACTGCTCTCCCACCGGGAGCTTTACCTGAGAGATGAGCTCCACTCTGCCCTGGCTATCACAGAGTTACTGTAGCTATTTGACCAACCCCGGCCTACTGCGTCTGAGCTCTAACAGCATAGCTATATCTGTTAATAGTGGTCTGAATAGCATGAGTTGTTAAGGTTTACCCAACCACTTGCAAAGGAAACTAATTTCGACAACTCACTTTCAATCACTCTCCAAAGCCCATAGGTGAGGGTTGGAACATAGATTGAATAGTAAATTGAGATCTTCAGCTTCCTTTTTCACCATGACAGTCTGATATGTGGTCCACATTACTGCTGACGCTGCAGCAATCCACTTGTCGATCCCGTATTTTATCTTACCCTCAGTCATTAACCAGACGTTAGAATAGCATGGCTTCAGACTTGCTGGTCTCGACTCTCATCCAGGCTCTAGTGATGATGACATAGAGCATAGACATGTTGTCATATCACTCTCATGCCCCCAAGCATAAAACTGCCTGTATTATTCTCTCTTTTTGAAGCTTTGAGACAGATCAGTCATATCTTATGGAAACAGCTATATATATCTTAACAGAAACAGGGTGTGTAGGGAGGGAAAGGTTATGGGAGCAACACTTAACACACATCTCTCTTGATGGTGTCCTGTCTCTCACAGCAGTTTCCACATGAATTGTTTGATTGACAGGTGCTTCCTTTCACATTCTCATTTTCCCCTCTTTTCCTTTTACAATCACTCTACTCTTTTTCCACCCTTGTGTCTGTGTTCACACCCTTCTCCTCCTCCTTTTTTGTTTTACTCTTATCTCTCTGTTCTCCGCGTCTCCTCTCTGCTGTGCTCTAACAAATGTCACTTTAGTCCAATGTGATTTTATCGCCCAACTATTAGTAGCTGTTGTGACTTTACCTCGTGCTCAGGTGCATCCGTCATCCATTGCACTCATGCACACATAATGCATCCTCTCAGTGTCTGAGGGAGGCTGCGGCTGACTCGTTCTGATGACTCATCAGGCTGACCTGTCTAAGCCAGCCTCGACCTTTCAGAGCTTTGTACACGGGGAGCAAAAGGTCATTGTTGATCTGAAGGGGAGCTGTTTTTATCTCTGTAAAGGTGACCAGTCAGTGCAGTCATGAGTTGGGAGCCTTGAGTTTCATTATCTCTGGCTTTAGTGTAGCTGAAATCATTTTGATCGCAGACCTTGCTGAAGAGACTTGTATGTATGTATTTTGGCCAAATAGAATAGCTGTGGGTGAAGCTGAGTGAAATCAGCCTTTAGGCATTTTAGTGGCTAGCCAAGATATTGTTCTATAAGGCCTTTGAGGTCAAGATGAGAGCCAAAAAACACTCAAGAGCATTTAGCATTCACCCTGAAGAGCCTTACCCTGGACAATGCATCTATACAGTATCTGTTTGTGTATGCTACTGCCAGAAAGAAGGAGTTGCTGGTGCACTGTTGTTGCTTGGCTCTGTGTGTCTGCAGGGGTTGAGTGTGGGTGGGGGCTCCCACGGCGCTCCTCAGAACTGGGTCAGAGGGATTAATTTCCTGGCCTGGCTGATGGAAGCTAATGGCAGATTAGCATGGGAAGTTTCACTTCCAAATCGGCCCCTCCACCCACAACCCTCAGCCAGGCCTGGAAACGAAGCGGCATGCTGCTCTTCAGACTCCAGGGGCTCGAGCAATGTGTGTGTGCAGAGTGATGCCCCAATAACGTGTGTGCATATGCTCTTTGTCTTACTTCCTGCGGCCCATAACAATCAGAGGCCATTGTGAGCTGACAGCAGCCAAAGTGGCCAAAAGAGCATCTAGAAGGAACATTGGTCAAAATAAATCCTTTCAATAATAGCTTTACACAGCCGAGAGCTTTAGCCAACCAATGCCTTTCTATTCAGCCCTGTGTTTTCAGACTTGACTTACATGACTATGTAATGTTTGAAAGAACAAATAACACATTCTTCATTTTACAAATGAGAATATGAATTCAAAAGCTATGAAATGCATCATTGTTTAATTCAGTTTTTTTGCAGCTACAACCTTATTCATTTGATTTATGTGTTACTCTGTATTGGAGGTGGGGATGTTAACTATAACTAAGACATTTTTCTTCCTTGAAACCGTCTCTCGAACAATACTTTTTAATAGGGATGCACCGAAAATTCGGCCACCGAAGATTTTCGGCCGAAACTGGCTCAAAAGTGCATTTTCGGTTTTCGGCCGAAAGACTTTTGTCACCGAAACAACACGGCCGAAACAAGACGTTGTGATGACGAAGAAAAAACACGCCCACCACGGGCGGTTGCCGGCTCTAGCCATTTTTAAAATGCGCGTGTAGCGGCGCCAGTGTTTGTAACTAGGCAACCGTGACAGCGCTTTTTGATTGGCAGAAAGCGCAGCGGGTCCTCTCGGGGTCCCCGGCATATGGTCCCCGGCACACAGATTTAGCTGGCCTTAATTTTTCCTGTCTTTTAATTTTTTCATTATTGTCACATTTAGTGTTGAAATGTGTTTGTGACAGACATGTGTACGGGACATTTATGAAATACGGGACAAATCGCGTCCCGTATTAGTTCAAAAGAGGACGCAACATTTAATTTTCAAATAAAGTACAATTCCGTATTTTTTGGGATGTTTGGCAACCCTACCGGCACAGTACATTTCGGTGCATCCCTACTTTTTAATGTAGAATGTGCTCTATGCCATGCAGTCTGTTGGAAAAACACCTACTATGATGAGAATTATCACCAACCATAGTGACATATTTTTCAAGTTTTACAAGGAAAAAACCTCAAAGATGAGGACTAAGATGTTGACAAATGCATGTCTGCTGGACTTCCTCACTTCTGATAACATAGCTGTTTTCTGTCTTTCAGTGCCTTTAGGCTCTCCCATTAGCAGTATGACCAAACTTAATGTACATATTGCTGTGTAATGGACACAACTGAGTCAGTTCTTGTGCTACTGTTGTATTGCATTTTTGCATTCATGTGTCTCTTGTGACCCCAGTGGCTGATCACTGCAGGCATCACTTTCAGAAAGCTGTTTTTTAGAGAAAATCCACCATTAAATCTGAACAGCTTGGATGCATTTCAGCATGTCTCAGTACTTGCTTGATTCAGAATATGCTCCTGCTCCAGAGTTGTAGAAGCAGTAATGAAGCTGTGTAATAATAACACATATTTACATATTATACTTCTTCCTTCAGAAGATACTAGAAATTGTAAAACTGTGAAAAGCATTTCTAAATATTCAATCTATTCTAATGTTGATGATTAATCAGCTATTTGAATAAATAGTCAACAGATTAATCAATAATGAAAATGATGTTGACTATGTTCCTGTGACATTGGAGAGCCAGGTTAAAATCCAGTTCACGATCTATTTTACACACCATTCACTGGCTCCCATCTGTCTCCCTCCAGTCATCTGTCCGGTAAAAAGGAAATGCCGTAACAGAAAAGTGTTTCTGTCTGTCTCTCTTCACATGATTGCCTGTCTTCTCGCTGTTGTGTTTGGGTGTTGCTGGCACCAGTGGACCTTTCAATTTGGCTGGAAGTGATTTTAATTAGATTTCATACTGTGTCTACAGGCTTGTTTTCTCCTCCTTCTCCGCCTCTCTTGCACCTTCTGTGCTCGTCTTTTTATCAACCTCCCATCAGGCCTCTGCTAATATCAGCGAAGCCTGTCTGAGCTTTCTGATCTGTGCAATCTTACCATGTACCACGCAGTTATGACTGCAACATCTTGCCTGCCTGTCCTCATTAAAGTCCTTCTACATTTCATCCAGAGATCAAGATTTTGTCTTTGCAAGATTCTTGTGATTGTTTTATGGTTCTGTATTTTGATTGTGGAAATTCATAGTTGTGAATGTTACGATTAATCTGCTCATTTTAGCATCAAATTTATCTACAACTTTATCTACACTTTATCTAAAAAAGCATTCTTTCTCTTTTGTCCTAAAGTCCGACTCCGATCAGAGAGTTTTGTCTTGAGTCAGCTGTTCTGGGAGTTGCCACATTTTGCAGCTCTGCATTGTTTCTTCAGGCAATGTTTTTTTGCTCAAGATGTCTGCGAGTGTTGTGACCAGTGAAAGTCCACAGATGAGTTTGTTCATTGTGTGACGTAAAACACCAGATGAGATAAGACATTCCAGCTCAGGGTCTGTCTCATGTCTCATGTGGGGGGCAAAGGAGCCCAGCCCCCACAGTCTTCCTGTTAACAACTCGGTGTTAACTCCAGCCAGGACCCATCTCCAAGCCCCCTCCTCAACTGACTTTTTCTCTGTAGCCCTGCAAGGAGGCAGGAGCTACTTCTTTTTCTCTTCAGCCCTGCAAGGAAGCAGGAGCTCCCGGCTCTTCTCTCCAGCTCTGCCAAGGAGGCAGCAGCTTGTCCTCGAAGCTCCAACAAGGGAGCAGAAACCAGCTCTCAGTGTGGCCTGCTCACGGCAGTCACACCTAAACAAGAAAAGAACCTACAAGGAAGGTTCTCCCACCAGCAGCCGCAACACGAGCCTGCTTGCTGACTTCAACAAAGGAACGACACAGCCAGTTGGCACAGAGCTGTTAACTGTAACCAAAGAGCAACCAGCTTCATCTGACCAGGACAACCAAAGTCTGCAACCTTCTCAGCTCGGATCCTCCACAACCGCAGGATCCCCAGCTAACAAGCTTCCTCTTCCTCAAAGGACTGGTAACTACACTGGGCATAGATAGTTAGACAAGCTAAGCTAAACATAGCAAAGCACAAGACTGTTTGACTTTCATGAACATGTGTTGATTCAATTTGTCATTGAGTTTCACTGTTGTGATGATAGTAGGATTAGTTCACCAACTGTAAATTGATATTAGCTATGCTTCACACCAACACAGGGTTTGCATGCTACACTTCTCTTTACTAACCTGGCACCCTCTATCATACACATTTCACACTTAGGCACACAGGCTTAACCAAAAACGCACTCTCCCTCCCCTGGCAGCGTCCTTAGAGTCGGTCATCTTGTGCGTAGCCTGCCTTTTGTCTAGACCAAACGGCCTGACACCTCTTTAACCAGACATTTTGTTGAGTCACTCACACACACACACACACACACACACTTGTATACTGTACATGTTAGATTAGTATGTGCTTGCTTTTATTATTTGTTGATAAATGCTTGTGAATATACATGTTGTGTCTTTAATGTTGTACAAAAGTGAATGATACCAACCTCTGCTCCGCCAAAGAATTCCGAAATCCTTCATTTAATGAAACTGTAACAACGAAGCGGCTATCATTTTCCCAACATAACGGTGCCCTGTGTAAGGCAGTGTACTGTTGAGGGTGATGCCCCGAGGTGATCCGATGTATATCAGATCCTATTATTTAATATAATTAATAATTATTTCTGATAATTATTCATTCTTATCGATAGCCAAACTGCCCATTAAGTTGATTCCCAACACAAGTGTTGTTAATGCTGAACACATTACTTCTCTCTCTCATCCTCTCTCGTTCCCTGCCTCCACTCTTCATTACCACAATGACAGCAAAGAGGAAAACAGTCCAGCAAAATCGTAAAGTTCACTTGTCTCATTCCCAACTGTCTCTCCTCTCTTTTTTAAGGTATTGGAAAGAACGTCATCTGCGACCGGACAGCGACGCCCCTGGATGCCTTCCGAATGATGTCAGCAGCCCAGTACTACCCCAAGCTGCTGAGCATTATGGGAAATGTGCTGCGTTTCTTGCCGGCCTTCGTTCGGATGAAGGAGTTGTTAGAGGAAGGATACATCGGGGAGCTTCTGGTCTGTGAGGCTCAGGTATGACCAAAACTATAAATGCTTGTTTTTTAAAATGGAGTAGTAGCTTTATTGCTATTTATAATAATGACAACAATGTAATACTTTCTCTTGATGTTAATTTGCACCTGCACAGCTGCTAAGGGATCCGTATCTTTTTCAAAGGCACTTAAGCAGCATGGGTAAATTCTTACAGAAGATTTTACCCCAGATGCCACCAAATTTTTCATTCTTAGTTGTCCTGATCACATTCAAGTGAAAAAAGACTAGAATAGAATTTTTTTTTACAGATTCTCATCTTTGCCCTAAAGGTCCACAGTGGTAGTCTGCTGGGGAAGAAGTACAACTGGAGCTGTGATGACCTGATGGGAGGTGGTGGTCTACATTCGGTGGGCAGTTACATCATCGACCTGCTGACGTTTTTGACTGGTCAGCGCGCAGCAAAAGTCCACGGCTTCCTAAAGACCTTCGTCAAACAGACAGATCATATCCGGGGCATCCGTCAGATCACCAGTGATGACTTTTGCACGTTCCAAATGGTACTGGAAGGAGGCGCCTGCTGCACCGTCACGCTCAACTTCAACGTGCCTGGAGAATTTCGGCAGGAGGTGATCGTTGTGGGGACGGTCGGAAGGTTAACGGTCACGGGGACGGACTTGTACGGACAGAAGAACAGCGGGGGTGGAGGAAGCGGTGGAGGTCCTGAACTCCTGCTCAAAGACACCACGCCTCTTGAGAAGGCTTCTTTACCGGAGAAGGCCTTCAGCGACATACCGTCCCCATATCTCACCGGAACGATCCGCATGATCCAGGCTGTGCGGCAGGCCTTTCAGGACCAAGATGACAGGAGGACGTGGGACGGGCGGCCTCTGACAATGGCCGCTACCTTTGAGGACTGTCTCTACGCTCTTTGTGTGGTGGATACCATCAAGAAATCCAACCAGTGTGGGGAGTGGCAGAACATTGTGGTGATGACGGAGGAACCAGAGATCAGCCCAGCCTATTTGATCAGCGAGGCCATGCGGCGGAGTAGGATGTCACTCTACTGTTAACATCCAGCTGACGCGCTGACCACTTTAAAATGGCTGAACACCAGTGTTACCCTAAAAACTGGAGGTGGCACCGCAAAGGCCTTGTTATTGTTGGAACTTTATTCATGCAGCTACCGGGTTCGGTTTTCAAGTTCATCACCGGTTCATTTTAGTATGTCAAATCTGTATTGTTACTGTTACAGACACAGAGGTTACACCACTAGTTAAGCTTGCCTGATACCCTGCCTCAGCATTAGAGGAAAAGCAATGTGATCAATAATCAAACCTTTATTTATAAGGAAGCCTTTCCTGTTTTTTCCCTCTTGACAGAAGAGTTCTTCCAGAGAGATGCACTTGTAAACTGATTCATACAACAGAAAGACGAGATGTAGTCCTACAGTGGAGGCAGATCAGGGACTGAAACTAATGCTATTGTGTTCTGCTTGACCATTATGGTATTGAGCCTCTCATCTCAGCTTCTCTTCTATATGACTGGGTCTGGAAGACACCTTACACTGTGGGTCCAGTCAAGGACAGCAAAGGAAGAACGATAGTCCTCTCAGTTAAAACTGTGCCGCTGTATCATTGCTATAATCTGAAGTACTTGTTAGTTTTACCAAGTGAATGTTTAAAAAAAAATCTATGTGCTTGATAGCTTCAGTCTCTGTCTGCTCTGTAGGCTTCCTCTGTATGTGTGAAACCAGAGAAAAAAGAAATCAATAGTTTGGCTGGTGGGGTTTTCAGAAGGGTTTACCTTCTGGTTTATGTATGCAATATATCCAGGTTGTAGTCTGCAGCAGAGATCCTTCTATCTTCCAGCCTGGAGTAAAGGGTTAAAATACACTATGGAATGCATTTATGCAGTTACAGTAGCCTGTGCATCAGTCCTGTATGAGTGCCCAGTACAGTGATCCTTTGATGTTTTCTTATTTATTTCATGCTTTTTCTATTGTCATGAAGCATGACCATTAGATACACAGAATTATGTGTGGCGTGTGGATTTCTGTACTGACTGTAGTGTTTACACAGTCTGCTGACCAGTGTGGAGGTTTTGTGCTCATATTGCAATGCAGTGGCTCTCACTTGCATCAAGGGACTGTGATTAAGCCTTTAACATGCTTTATAAAGCTTTTTGAACATGCACAGTGAAATGGAGGTTTGCCAGTATGCATCACATGCAAGCTCAGTTTAGACCCAAGCCTAAAATAAGACTGGAAACTTGCAGCTCAGCGGCACACTGGAATAGATTAGCATTTCTTTAAGTTTCCCTTAGAGGTGTTACATATTAAGGCTGGTGTTATTCCATGTTTTTCTTAGTGTCAGCAAATCCCATCAAAAGACCAAAGCCAACAAAGTGTTAATCAACCTCTCAACACTTTTTGACTACCCTACTCTGTCTGTGGCCCCTGAGCCCATTGTTACTCATCGAGGACCTAATTCTTTAAAGCTGCACAAATCAATACGTTTGTTAATAACGATTGGTGAAATGACGGTGTTTAATGTGAAAGGTGTTGCATGTAGCAATGAACCCACAAAGAATTATCACCTGACTCTACAGTTCCTCATAACTCTATGTGGCGTTTTAGCATATTTCAGGTCATTGTTTTGGTTTAATGGCACACTTCTTTGCATTTATGGTTCAGTCTCCACATATTTCCCTTCAGTAAAAACAGAGCTAAAAGAGAATGAACTCCAAATAAATTCTACTGTTGTGCCCAGTTTGCTGAACGATAAATTTGGGAAACATGTTTTATAGTTTTGATTTCTTAAATTTTTAAAAAACACACATTTCCCAATACAACTGGACACTTAGCCTTATGTTACTCAAATGAGAGTAATTAGAGCATTTGTTATTAACTGTTGACTAACAGGTGACAAATCCACATTTGCTGCTCTTGTAAGAAACCACAGAATATCACCAACCTTGTCTTTTAAGGCATAATTTACATACATTATTAGTGCTGCTGGCCTTCAAAACCTCAGTGCAACAGGACTCTGACCAGTCGTGTTTTACTATCAATCAATCACACAAGGAAGCTAAAACAAACCTTCAGAAAGTATTTGAAAATACAGTTTGACTTAAGGTTTGGTATCACTCAATATAGGCAAAAGAACTAACCTTCAAAGCCAAAAGATTGATTTTTTGTTCATGCATCTCTGTTCCCCTGTGTGGTTTCAAGTTCTTAAACTGTGCTGAAATACTATGTAACAACTACTGAATATGTACATATGAAAATATTATAAAACAACAATACGCGTTTGTCTAAAGAAATAAACAAGTACTGTATGTATTTTATTTGTAAAACCCAAGGAACTGGAAAATGTTTCGATGAGTGTTAAGGTATTTATTCTTTGTTTTTTGGTGTTGAAGTTTCGTGGACTGACCTGCAGTGGGAGATTAACAGCAGACTGAGGCCTTGGAGCGTTCAGCTTCTTCTAGTTCCCTCTCTATGAATCATTGACCAAAATACTCTTCTGTAAACACTGTTATGAAAAGCTTTATGTTTGCTCTTACGATGCATCATAAATCATCCCAGCCGTAATCCAGTATACCCACAGTGTCATCCAGAGCAAACTCTGATATGAAAAAGCAACAGTTGTAACTGTTTACAACTCATGGTGTCAGTAAAAGTAAAGTCTGACCCCTTTTATTGTTCAGTGTTTTGGTGTAATGTTTCACACTGTGGTTTTGCTGAGGTCAGGACAAATTATAACTGTGGTGTGATCAGCTACATAGAACAACTGTAACACTTACTGAAGTTACACATTTTAGGAAAAACACCTTAACTAATCTACCTGAAAATGCTCTGAGTCCAACTCTCACTCTCACTCTGTAAGATAGCTCAAGTTATATTATTGCCCCTTATGTACCAACAACCATTTGTATATGGACTTTCCCCCTTTGTCTGATAAAAGTTTTCAAAACATAAATACCTGATTTACACCTGGACAAGATGTTGATTGGAATTCCCTCTTCTTGTCGAGTTCAAAGCAGCAGCATCAAGCTGAAGATTGATGAGTGAGGAAACTTGAATTAATGCCATGACTTAAACGTGCATTTAGGTGTAGGTAACAGAGGGCAGAGCCACTGGATAGACAGGCACTGCATCAGAAAAAGGAAAGATATATTTCTCTCTCTATGTAATTGTCGCAAGGTTGTTTTCTTACCCTGAAAACATGCTTTATTACTGTCTGATATATGACTCTGTGCTGGAATAGCCTCAGCTGTTGAGTCCTGTGGAGTCTGGATGTAAATTATTTCCCTCTGGTTAACTGATTGGCAAGCAATGCATTTAACATTAGGCGAGAAAACATGCGACTCATGGCTTCTGTTAACTTTCTACTGTTAACTTACCATTTGTAAATGTGTTGTTCTATGTGTTGGATTGAAAGTGAATGCATACCAGTGATATAGCAAGTGAAGCCGAGTGGACATGCTTGACAGGAAGATAATCTCCCTTAAGCCCTAAGAATGGTTCAGTCCACTGGTCTAATACCTTGCCCTCACAGAAGAAAGGTCATACCATTTTGATTTACAGGGTTATGCAAACAAATTGAAGATTACCTATTTGTTTCTGGGAGTTTCACCAGAATCCATTTCATGCCATAGGTATTAACAATACACCATTTGCAGTTAATTATTTTTTGAAAGTTTACTGGAAAGCGCCATGTGATTTAGTACTAATTACATTTGAAATACAGACAGAGTTCATTTAGCTGGGTTGATGTTATTGATTTTTTGAAAGATGTCCTTGAAAGAACTGCTCTATTTCAGCCCAAGTAAATGTGTTATTTAACAGTCACTTGGAAATGTATTCTTCATATACATTCAGCTGTATGTTTTCCATGTTTGCATGCTCAAGGATAGGTTTGAATTAGGAATTATTATAAGCGTACCAACTGATCACTTTACCTGCAATTAGTACTAAATTACAGGGTTCTTTCCTGAACTACATAGACAATTTACAGACTTGTAGAATAATATTACCCTGTTATTATATTTGATAAATTTAAATTTTAGCTAAATAGAGATGCAGCCATGACACCAGACACCAGTCCCCAAAGAAACACATCAGTAGTTCAACTCAAAAACTAATTGTATTCAATTTCAATTTTTCTTTTTTTTTTACCTGCTCCTGTTTTATCTCCTTTGTCTTCTAATCCGTCATCTGTTTTTGGACCATGGCAACTTGGCTTACAGTGTTTCATTACCAGGACTACACAGGCTTTGGCATCTGTGTGTAAGGATCCTCTCACAATAGGCCCAGTGTGTTTAAATCAGCTTGGGTCTCATGCTAAGATTTAATTATATTTAGTGTCCCGCAGATGAAGTTATGTTTGAAAATGACAGTGAGTCATAACATCAAACACAAAAGTGCAGGAATTTACTTTCTTTGGTGTCATTATGATGCTGTGACAGTGATGCCGGGAAAAGATTCTTAAATCACAACCTTTACACTTGCAACCCTTTACTACCTATTAGTCACACCAACCGCAGCTATGCAAAGATTCAAACTCATCTGTGTGAGGAGTTGCAGTGGGCAGCCGTCTGAAAGAGATGAGGCAATATATCTGGGTTCTGAAGCACTGAATATTTAATGAGCGGAAACAGCACAGTATGTAGATTTCATACATGTTAAAAATAACTAATCAAATGTTACCTTGACTGATTTTCTCATGTTTTCTTTTAAATGTCGAATCACAGAATTTTTTTTTTATTGCTTCTTAAAAAGATGTTCTGACATCAAATTGATGCTGAGGTGATGTTATCAATTTTGCAACAGTGTGGACACTGAAGCTCATGTTTCCCATAATACAAATGTTGTGCTTTATGGAATGATGTAAATTTTTGTTGCCAAGAGCTGTTGTTTTCTTCAATTATCGAGCTTGCTGCTTGTGGCCTGTTCATGACAAAGCAGCTCTGTGTTTCAGAAGAGGACATTACGGAAAAATAACACAGGGGTTCTCCAGTTCCAACTTTGCACTTTGACTGCCTTGTTTGCTGACAGTCGTCACTATGAATTGCTTGTTCTTGCTGTGCCAGCATTCACAAATGGTTCAGGAGAGGCTTTCCCGTAGTGAGGGAGGGAAGGGTGGAGGTGGAGGAGGTGGGATGGGGAGGAAATTGTTCATTTTGGAGACGAGCAACCTCAAAGAGACGCTTCTTCTGCCCTCAGAGACCGTTACTTAGCAACCAGAAGACACGTTGCCAAAACTAGGTCCTGCCTATTTTTTCCTCTCTCTTTCATTTTCACACACATAGTAACACACTAGCCTCACTCCTCCATATGTCTACACACACCTCTTTCTCTGACTGACTGGTCAAAGGATGGAGCTTTACAACCAGTATTGAGAGAGGTGACACTGCTATTCCCTGATCTGTCATTTCGCATCTTTCACAGGGCATCTCTTGAGATCAGTTTCTCCTTTTGTCTCTATCTCCCTCTTTCTCGCTCTTTTTCTTTTTATTGTGAGTCAGGTTGAAGCCTGGAGTAAAAGCTCACTGGTGCTTCTTCCCCCCAAAACATCTTCTCTTCTCTTCATGCTTTTGGAGCAAGAACAGCAGAAACCAAGGCACCCCTTCAATAAATGACAGACAGATGGAGGTTGTGAATGCCTTTCCTCAGCTGCTTTATGAATGCTGCCATGTCTTGCTGTACCCTTAACTAAACAAATATCCATCTCGAGGCTGTATTATGACTATATCTGATATTTATTGTTATGTATATATATTGTGGACGCATGGACCTCTGTACATACTTGTAATTTGAACTCACAAACGCATATTTATGGGTATTGATCTAGAGAATGTACTTACTGTCGGAATAATTTATATTTTCTATCTGTTAAGGACGATATGCCATTTGTAGGAGGTCAGTAGGTGTCACTGACATACAAGCACCTCTGAGATCTCCGTGCGCTGTTGAGTGTGATGGTGCCCTTCCGTTAAATGACCCCTCCCATCCATTTTTCTTTTGTGATTTACTGTGTTACTCCTGACTCAGTGTTTTACTGTCTCATCTCCCTGCACCAGTGCTCGGCATTGATTGAGTGTGTGTGAATGAGGGTGTGTGTGAAAATGGGAAAAAAAATTTGGTTTTGTTTGTATGTGTCTGCAATGTGGTTTACGGCTTCAGCACTTGTCTAATGTTGCAGTTTCTATGGAATAAAAAAAATGTGTACATCCATATTGACTCTAATTTCATTTTTTGTTTAAATATCTAGTAGCATGTCATCAAATAGTGTAAGATGACAGAAATCTAAACAATACAAAAACTTTAATAGTGCTCAGAGATGTTTTCTTTCATGGTATTATAGTAGTGTTTTTGATGGGCGGACACACAGGAGTCCTTCAGCTCTCCCTTGGCTGCACAACATATTGAAAGCGTTTTGCTGACCCCTGCTGGCTGCTGTACATGCTGCACAATTTGGGCTGCACCAAAAAGTCTTTTTGACCTTCACACCCATCCATTTAATGAGTAGAATTTTGGAGTGGGAACATCATTTCAGGAAGCAGCTAAATGTGGCACAGTACCATGTGTAATAGAAAGTTTACCTTTTCACAGTTTAAGTCAAATAACTTGTCCATAAATCTCTAAAGAAGCATAATTGATAGTTCAAATCTGCAATAACTGATTTGTTTTCAAATTGTTAATATACTCTCTACACAACCCCTCCCCATACTATTATTCCCTATGTTTCAACAGGAAGTACACTAATCCCTACTATTATTTTTCATTTGTTGCCTCAAGCCAATCAGTTACCATTTGGCTATTAGGGACATCATTCTCAATGAAGGAGATGTATTGTGATAAAAAATAAAAGAGAGAGAGAGGACCCTGGTCAGCATCACAGGCAATAATAGACACAGACATTTCTAGGTCCAAAGTGGTGAAAGGAGCCTGATTGAGTGGATCAGGTCTCGATAGTGAGGAGTGATCTGAAGGGATGTGACAGTGAGGAAGAATGGATCTGCCAATCAGTTTTAACCTTTGACCTATCAGTTAGTTCTGTAGGTTTCATCAGTCTGGAGGCAACACAAAGCAACCACACAGTCTTTGCCATTTTACAATCAGATATTAACTTTGTCTTTAGTTGTTGCATGCTCTTTCTTCTTCAGTGTGTCAGCGCGCAACGTTTCGACTTTTACTGTGTCTTCTTCAGGCTTTCCTGACACACTGGAGTCTTCATGGCACCCCCTTGCACATCTTGTGCACCCCTCACATGTACAGAGTCCATCCACAATTTCAGGAGAGAGCTAATGACTGATTTGAACTTTCTTAACCCTTTATGTAATAGGCTGGCTCCCCCCACTGGCCTTCTGAGGTAAGAATATCATATGTAACTTTATTTGTACTCTAAGATTAGGCTTTTTAAATGCCTTTGCTTGCTTTTACTAATGTGTTTTTTTCTTTTTCAGGTTCCTCCAGGTAAGTATAAATTTATTTTCTTTCTTTTAGGGTTAAATTTAGGATTCAAGTACACTTAATTTTTGTTACAATCTCAACATTTAGGCTTTATGTACACTTAATTTAGGTTACAGTAATCCAAAACATCCTTCCATAATTGATGTTAGGGGAATGAAAATCCAACTCTGCAAGTGAAACCTCACTCACAAGAGCGGTGGTGCACTGGCGCTCCCTTCTGGGCATACCATCTCCCCCTCCCCACCTCCAATACGGGCTCAGGTCAAAGGTTAAAACATAAATTAATTAGGGTTAGGCACATTAGGGTTAAAGTGGTTAGGGTTAGGAAAGCACACAGGGTTAGGGCTATAAAACACACACTACACGGGTTAACAAGGGTTAAGGTCAAGGATTCAAATCAGGTCGCCTTGGGTATTCTAAATTAATAATGGATCAGGTAAGTATTATACCAGGTAAGTATTAATTTTTATAGGTAAGATATGCTTTAATTTTTATAAGGTTTTTAGCTTTTCCCATTTTTTAAAGGTTTTTTAACATTTTAAATCCCCCCTTCCCCATAAATTTAGCTCCTAAACTTTCCCACTATCCATGGATTTAATTGTCAATGCCCTGAACGTTTCAACAATTCAAGGTCTTCATCAGGCTGGGCATGACATAATTTATATAAAGAATTAAGAGTTACTGACTGCTAGAGATTGGTGGTCTTCCTGAGGAGGGCTTCATCCATCTACGGGCTTTCTTGATCTCTGTACGGATTCTTCGTCTTTATTCTTCGTGTTTAATTCTTTGTCTTTAATTTTTTGTCTTTATTCTTCATCTTTATCTTCTGCTTTTCTGCAGGCATCTGCTGTAAATGCTTCTCTTGAGCTAGCAGGAATCACAGGCTTTGTGGAGAGACCCAAAATCTTCATAGCAGCCAGCCTCCGTCTTCAGCTAAGTCCTAATTACCCTCTCTTTTTCCTTTTCTCCCCACGGGTTTATATACCGCCCCACACCGGGCATGTCCGGGCATGTCCCAGAGGTAAGTACTCTTATTATGTAATTTTTTAGATTTTCCAATTTACTTTTCAGGATTGTACTACTTCCTACCTCTTTCCTCTAAGGGTTTAAACAGAGGGGGGGAAGATGAGACCCCCAACCTCTATTAAAGTGCGCATCTGGCTGGTTAGGGGAATGAAAATCCAACTCTGCCAGTGAAACCTCACTCACAAGAGCGGTGGTGCACTGGCGCTCCCTTCTGGTCCATAGCAAATATGCATTGCTCATCTGTTGTTCAATCTCGTCTCTTGAGATCAATTTGAGCTTCTCATATTCGTATCATTCTGTGGTCATTTGTTTCTGAATTACTTCTCCTAAGGGTCCCTTCGGAGCAAGAAATAAGCTAAAAAGAGACAAGACATCACTAAGACTTGAGAAGTTGGATAAACAGATGAGATCTCAAAATTGTATGCCCTTGATCTCAATTATGTCTAGGTTATTTTGAAGGAAAAACATGAGATGAATGTGAGACTTTAATGAGATAAATCTGAGAAGTATGAGCCATAAAAAAGATCTTATCATTGTGTGTCCAATGTCTCTTCCATGTCTTAAATAGTTCTCTTAAATGTCTTACTGAAGCTATATATGAGAATGATATCTGTGCCATATTTGAGCAATAAGAGAACAAACTGAGAATGTAATTTAAAGATGAATTATCTTTATTAATTAAAATTAAGTAAAAACAATACTCAATATTGAAAAGCCCATTAGTATTTGGGTAGCAGCATTTACACTTTTTAAAAATTAAAACAAATTAAATTAAAATACAGAAATGTAAAGCATACATAAGAAACAAAAATACAAATAAATACAAAAATAAAAATGTAGTCGTCATCTACTCATTTGCTGTTAAGAAGTCAGCTGTAGTTTTTTTGTAACTGGAATAAGCACCACGTGAACTTCATTCTATAAAGCAACCCAGCAATCCTACATACAGAAAATGAACACTTCCAGATTGTAAATAATGAACACATT